>JARKHS020025511.1:0-327953 GCA_030143305.2 Amblyomma americanum
ACTAAGCCGTCGAGCCTCCTTTGAGGTCTAGGCCGTGAACTCCGAGCTCCCGGTATCGCACACCACGCGCGGCCGTTCTCACGGCGGCGCAGCAGAAATGCGAAATAAACACAGCACGGAACAGGACGCTTTGCCTGGGGCCAAACGTTTATTGGGTTCTCCCAAGTCGCTGGCTGCTGGAATCTTGATCTGCGACCCTTGCCGTCTGGCTTGGTCGTGCGGCTGACGGGGCAAGATGGCGACAACAAAGAGGGAAGAAGCGAGGTAATTACCTGACGTCCTCTCGCTGTCGCGGCTCGCTGAAGTCTCTCTCCGGCCACGACCGGTACCCGCCGATCTCGGCGCACTTGCCCGTTGTCATATTCGGCCAATCAGCGACCGCTCCTGCGGCGCCTGGCGGTGCGCGCTTGCGACCGGTTTTTGAGGAAGGAGGCGGCGCAGCGCTCTCGAGCAGACCATCTGGCTACTCGCCCGTGGGGAAGGAGGAAAGCTTCCGCTTTCCTGCTTCTCCACGGCGCGCCCCGCCGGCCCGAGAAGGGTACGGCACTCCGAAACTCCCACACTCCTCCTCCCTAAAGACCGAACGTCCCCTGAGTTCAGCGGACGGTAGACTGCAATGATCTCATTAAAGCCTTTACCTTTATTGGCCGCTTACAATTTCCAGGTCCCCCAGCAGATCGAAATCCATGACCAGGTCTCCTATGTCGTCGTCTGCTGGGGTTGTCGTCGCAGCAGGAGGCGCGGTCCCTGGCCCGGGTGGTGCGACCAGGGCTCGGGACTCCGGGGCGACCTCCATCCGAAGCACCCTGGCCGCGAACACAGGGTCCCGCGCCATCCGGGCCCGCACCACCTCGGCGTCCAGGCTGCTCCCTTCCAGCCGCTGCCGGTGGTAGCTGGAGGCGACGTGTGTGCGCCGGCTGATGATCAGGACGCCGCACTCCGGGCAGTAGGCGGCCGTCGGCTCCGGTGGCATCACGGCTTCCGGGTGCGCCGCCAGGTGGTCGGTGATGGTGTCGCCCCGGAAAATGGAAGGGACCCGCTCCCGCGCCAGGCCCGCCTCCACCTGCAGCTGTCGGTCCCACGGCGCCACGCTCACGTATGAGCGCGGCGGCGCATCGCCGGCCTGATGCGCCCAGGTGGCGACGGACCGACACCGGGGTCCGGCTGTCCCGGCCGAAGCGGGTCCTCGGCGCCCGGCTGCCCGATCTGGGTGGCGAGGTGCGGGCGCGGCCCCCGAACGCTGGTGATAGGGGCCAGGTGCTTGCGGGCCGCCGGCGTGGTACTCCGCTGCACCGCGGCCTCCGTGCTGCCGCGGTCGCGGCCGTGGCCCTGCTTGTGGCCGCTGCGCCGCTGGGTGTCCCATCGCCCCACGTCCGACGCGGTCTCCGTGCTGCCGCGGTCGCGGCAGGGGTCCTGCGTGGGGCCGCGGCGCCGGCTGGTCCCGCATTCTTCGTGCCGATGGCCGGCGAGCCCGTTGCCGCTGGTGGTCAGCTGGACGCTCAGGCCCGGAGGCTCGCCCCACCGACACTTGACGGGTTGCCTCCATGGTGGTGCGTTCGAAGTGAGCGCCGCGGTCACTGGGGGCTGACGACCGTCCTCCCGCAGTGTCCTCTGGGAAACACATTTGAGCTCCCCATTGGCTCTTTCCTTCGGCTCTAATATGTCGCAGCTTGCCATTTGGCAAAGTCACGGTTCGACTGAGGAGCAGGGGTTGGCGGGGGTCATCGCGTGGTCCCCTTCTGGGAATTTTGAAGTCCACTGACCTCTTTGCGGCCTCGTCCACCCCTTTTCGCCGGTGGGTGCAATCTTCTGGGGCCCTCCGTCCTTCGTCCGCTAATCAGCCTTCGGCACGGCTCGGGCACCCTTCGCCCCGTTGTCCCCTTAGCAGCGCTTTCGCTTGCTGCGGGTATTGTGGGGGTGCGTCGGGGTCAGCGACCTTTCCCCGCGATTTCGCGTGGCCGGAACCTCTCTCTCCACGGCGGCTTCCCTTTGGAAGTACCTTTTCAGCTCCCCTACATGGATGGGCCCGCTGAGTCGAGCCGAGTTCGGACCCCTCAGCTTGTAGTTAAGTGGCGACAGCTTCTCAGCAACGATGAATGGGCCGACCCATTTGGGCGCGAGGCCTGCCGCAAATCCCGTGCTCGCATCGCTGAGCGCGTGGTTGCGTTTGAGAGCCAAATCTCCCACTTGGAATTCCAAGTCCCGATGCGTTCGATCATAGGCCGCCTTCTGGCTCGCCCTGGCTCTCGCGCGATTGCGGCTGGCCTCCTTCACTGCGTTTTCTATGCGTTTTCGCACACGCCGCGCGTAGTCGGCAGCTGCCGTCTGGGCCGGAGCAGCATCCCTCCTTTTGGCAAGGACAATGTCCGTTGGCGTCTGTAACTCCCTCCCGAACATCAGGAAAGCCGGCGTGAAGCCCGTAGAGCGGTTTTCGCTCGTTCGCAGTGCGAAGGTGATGGCGTCGAGGTGCTCGTCCCAGTCGCTGTGCGTCCGGGCGTATGCCCCGAGCAAAGGTTTCACATCGCGATTGCGACGCTCTGTCACATTGGACTGTGGATGATAGCACGTCGTTTTCTGCTGCCGTACTCCCATTGCTGCGCACGTTTCACGAAAAACCTTTGACGTGAAGTACGATGCATTGTCGGTGATCAACCGGTCGGGGAACCCAAAACGGCAGAATAATCCTGAGATTCTCGCCAGGATCTCCTTCGTAGTGGCTTTTCGCAGCGGATAGAGTTCAGCGATCCCGCTGAAGTGGCAAGTGACCACCAGCACAAATCTGTGCCCTCTTTTGCTGCGCGGCAGCGGTCCGATCAGGTCGCACGCCACGATTTCCCATGGCTTTGTGCTCACGATCGGCTGAAGCAAGCCGGGCGGCCTTCCCCCTCTCGGCTTTCTCTCTTGACAGACATGGCAGGTTTGTACGTATTTACGTACTTCAACCTTCATTCCAGGCCAGGTAGCAAACCGACAGAGTTTCTTCCATGTCTTTGGCGCGCTCCCATGGCCGTCCGCATCGTGGTAATGCTGCATCACAGCGTGCCTGAGCTGGTGCGGGATGACGGCTTTGAAGCACTCGTTTGAGTCCTCTTTGCTTGGCACGTATTTCAGCAAAGCTCCGTCAGCATCAAGCAGGAAACTCTCCAGCTCACTCGCAGCACTGCAAGCTGCACTAGAGCTCGCGCCTACCGCATTTGCTGCGGTTCCCCGGCGCCCTTTGATTAGATTCGTCGGGCGGTCCGTCTCTTCACTAAGACCGGCGACCAGCCTCCGACAGTACGAGTCTTCCTGCTGAGCCTTGATAAGCTCTTCTCTGCTGAATGCCCGCTCGATGGGGACCTGCACACCAACGAGATGCGCGTGCAATCGAGCGAGATCTTTATCCCCTCGGCTCCGCTCTCCCGACGCGTGGGGAAGTTGCTGCGGCGGCTTCTCCTCTCCACCGCCTGGGGAGAGGTCATTCACCGGCGCGCGCGACAGCGCGTCAGCAACCACGTTTGTGGCCCCTTTTCGGTACCGCACTTCGAACTCGAACCGCTGTAGCATCAGGGCCCACCGCGCGAGCCTTCCGCTCGGCTCACGAAGGCGGGTTAGCCATGTCAATGCCATGTGGTCGGTTTCGACCGTGAACTTGGTTCCTTCTACGTACATCTCGAATTTTCGTAGTGCGTAGATGATTGCCAAGCATTCTTTCTCCGTCACTGAGTAGTTACGCTCGGCCGGCGTCAGCGCACGGCTGGCAAATGCCACGGGTCGGAGTTGTTCTTCCTCCTTCTGGAGTAACACTGCGCCCACTCCGAAATCGCAGGCATCTGTCTGGATCACGAATGGCCTGTTTAGGTCTGGCAGTTTCAGTGACGCGGTGTCGGCGATGGCCTGAGCCAGTTGACGAAAGCTCGTCTGCTCCTCCTCTCCCCATTCCCACGGGGCTGCCTTCCTTAGCAGTTTTGTCAGGGGGGCTTGCAGGCGTATGCAGTTAGGAATGAACTGGCGGTAGTAGCCCACCATCCCGAGAAAGCGGCGCACGGCCTTCACGTCGTTCGGCGCTGGAAATTCCAGGATCGAACGAAGCTTCTCCGGGTCCGGGGACACCTGTCCGCGCCGCACGCGGTAGCCGAGTAGGCTCACTTCCGCTCTGCACAGCTGCGCTTTGGCGGGGTTGAGTGTGATGCCTGCTTCTCTGAGCTTTCCCAAGACATCCCCGAGATGATCGAGGTGCTCCTCGAAGGTACGGGAGTAGATGACGATGTCGTCCAGGTAGGCGAGGGCGTGATGCCATTTGGCGTCGCCGAGCACACGGTCAATCAGCCGCTGAAAGGTGCTCGGGCTTCCAGACAAACCGAAGGGCATCCTAACGAACTCGTAGAGACCCCTGTGGCATGTGAATGCCGTTTTGCACTCGTCGCCTGGTCGCATCTCTACCTGGAGATAGCCCTTGCTGGCGTCCAGAGTAGAAAAATACCTCGCTCCGCCGAGGTTTGAGACGATATCGTCAATGCTTGGGAAGGGGTACGCATCTTTCTGCGTGACTGCATTCAATCGCCTGTAGTCCACGCACAAGCGCGAGCTACCGTCCTTTTTGGGGACGAGTACGACTGGGAACCCCCAGGGACTCGTTGAACGACGAACAATGCCCGCATCGAGCAGCTCTTGCAGCGCCGCGTCAATCGCCTGCCGTTTGGCGGGGCTGACCGGTCTGGGATTGGATTTCCAAGGCTGTGCGTCCCCTGTTTCGATGCGGTGCTGCACCAGTTGCGTGCAGCCGGGGCGGTCCGTAAATATCTCCTCGAAGTCGCTTAACAAGGAGAATATGCGGCCGCGCTCACGCTCCGTCAAGTCACCCGCGTTCGCGAGGAGACCGTGTAATTTGTCGTCCTTGTCCGCACAAAAGGCGCGGGGTCGGGGACAGGCCGCAGCTACTGACTCCAGCGGCTGGGGGGGAGCGTTGTTCTCTCGGGAGGCATTCCTCATCTCCCCTTCGGCGTTAGACATCCGAGCAGTCGCGGCGGGCGCGGTAGCGAACGGCTTGAGTGGCGTGAACGGGCTTTCCCGGTAGCCGCCGTTGCCGATGTCAACTACGATTCCCGATTTTGCCAAGAAATCTCGTCCGAGAATGGCGGGGACCGTGAGTTCAGGCAGGTGAATGAAGCGGTGTCGTCGTTTACGCTGATTCCAGCGTACGACAAGACGCGCATCACCGCCGGAGCACGCCTCTCCGCGCGCGAGTTGGAGGGGCACGTTGCGCTTTCGCAGCTGAATGCCCTTCCGTCTCAGGTGAGAGACGACCTCGTCTCCGATGAGCGATGTGCTCGCGCCAGTGTCGAGCAGTGCTTTGAACGTAAATCCTGCGATTGCAAGTTCTATGAACGGAGCACTCACACTGATCGGTGTTCCGACCCTGAACAGCGAAGGGGCCGCGATTGCGGCTGCATCGCCCGGTTCCGCCACGGCCGCCGGCGCCATTACCGGCGGCCTGCCTCGTTTCCCGGCCCGGCAGGGCACGCCCGTGCAATGTGACCCGCTTGGTCACAGTTGAAACAGCGCACAGAGTTCCGTGCATGGTACAGGGACGGACGAGGCTGCTCTCGCGCACGGCCATCCGTGAGCGCGTTCCGAACCGGCATTTCCACCCGGTGACGCTGTCCGTCTGGAGGCGTAATCCCTTCGCGATCGTTTGACCGACCTTGGGAATCTCTGTCGGGCGGTTGGCGAGAGGCTGACCAGACTCCCGGCCGTGTGACCTCTGTTGCCCTGAGCCCGTATGAGTAGGGATCCAAGGCGCGATCCGAGACTTCGAAAAGCGCGCCATGAGCCGGTGCCCGAGCGGACTCGCTTCGTGGGCGGGTGCTGCCGTTCCAGGCGCAGCTGGGCTCCAGTGATTCCGATGGAGGTGGTGGGGGCCGGTACGCGCGGGCTGCCGAGATTTCGGCTTGCACCCGGCGCGCTTCCACAGCTAGCTCGTTCAAGTCTCCGCAGCGATTTCCCCGCAGATAGAGAGCAAACGTGGGGTGGCTCTGTCGGACTACCCTTTCCACTCGCTCCGCGTTCGAAGCTCCGGGATCGGCGTAGTCGTAAAGCTCCTGCATCGCCCTGACGTACTCGACCAGAGATTCGTCAGGGGCTTGCGTGCGCAGCTCCAACTCCCGCCGCATCCGCAGCTGGTAGTCGTAAGGAAGGAACTCCTCCCTGAACATCCTGCGGAAATCGGCCATCGTGCTCGCGGTGTGGCCGACCAACCGGTACCACCGAGCGGCCTGATCGCCGAGCGCAACAGGGATCACTCTCCGAAGCATATCACGCTCACTCGTGCCTGTTGTCTGACCGTACTGGTCGAGAGCCAGCAAAAAGTGGTTAGCGCTCGTTTGATCGCTGTAGCCACTGTACTTGGGGATCGGAGTTCCGATCCGCGGGCTGGGCTGTGCGGATTGCAGCGCTTGCTGTAACGCGCTGGCCAGAACTTCGGCGAGATTTGCCGCGTTTGCGGGTGTCTCGCTGTCAGGAGCCGTGATGAGCGGTGACCTCGGCGCATGTGGCGCGGTCTCGGTTGTGCCGTTTGGCAGGTGTGAGACGGAGGGCGATGTGCTCGCCTGTTCCCAGGCGGCACGCGCCGATGATGGGCGAGCGCCAAGGCCTGGCGTGCTGGTACCGTGGCATCTGGCGGAGTTTTCCGGCGTCCACGGTGTTGCGTACGTCGCGCCTGCGACGGTGTGTCGTCCCGTCCGTTGAGCTGATTCCGCTGCAGGAGTGCCTGGGGCAGGGCGTTCCCTAGGCCCCTGGCCGAGCTCTGTGAGCCACATCAGATCAGGCAGTGTAGACTGCGGATCCGCCATGTTCGCCGGGAGCGAGTTGCTCAAACGCGTCTGCGCGTGAGCCCCACGTTGGGCGCCAGTTGTGGGGGTTCTTACTAAGCCGTCGAGCCTCCTTTGAGGTCTAGGCCGTGAACTCCGAGCTCCCGGTATCGCACACCACGCGCGGCCGTTCTCACGGCGGCGCAGCAGAAATGCGAAATAAACACAGCACGGAACAGGACGCTTTGCCTGGGGCCAAACGTTTATTGGGTTCTCCCAAGTCGCTGGCTGCTGGAATCTTGATCTGCGACCCTTGCCGTCTGGCTTGGTCGTGCGGCTGACGGGGCAAGATGGCGACAACAAAGAGGGAAGAAGCGAGGTAATTACCTGACGTCCTCTCGCTGTCGCGGCTCGCTGAAGTCTCTCTCCGGCCACGACCGGTACCCGCCGATCTCGGCGCACTTGCCCGTTGTCATATTCGGCCAATCAGCGACCGCTCCTGCGGCGCCTGGCGGTGCGCGCTTGCGACCGGTTTTTGAGGAAGGAGGCGGCGCAGCGCTCTCGAGCAGACCATCTGGCTACTCGCCCGTGGGGAAGGAGGAAAGCTTCCGCTTTCCTGCTTCTCCACGGCGCGCCCCGCCGGCCCGAGAAGGGTACGGCACTCCGAAACTCCCACAGGGTAAATGCGCTGGAGTGTCTGAGGCTACTGTGAAATCAAAAGGCGACGTATATCGCAAAGCCTGGAGGTGTCAGCAATGTAGGGGATTGAAAGGTCGCGTACAGCGAACTGAGAAAGCTGAAACCAACAGCGAAGAAGAACAACCGGATATATTGCTCATTCTCAGAAGAATCAATCAAAAACCTAATGTCTTAATTCCATTGAAAGAAAAAGTCGATGGCATTGAGGATGCCGTGCAGTTCATGTCTGATCATATGTCTGACTTGCTTCAGCGCACTGAACTAAATGAACGAGAAATAAAAGAAATCGGGATTAGAGTGGACAAGCTTGAGGCGAAAGAGAAAAGGGTTGAATCACTTGAAAGCCATATCGACGAACTGGAATGGCGACATCGGCGAGGAAACTTAGAATTTCATGGAATTTAGGAAACTGACAGTGAAGATCTTTTGGGCAAACTGAACAATATTGCCGAAACACTTATACTGCCACTGCTTAGTGACCAAGATGTAGATGCACTCCATCGCTTGCCAGCAAGGCGCGATAAGGTTCCGGGCGTTATCTGTCGGTTCGATAGGCAAGGCGCCAGGGACATGTGGTGGACGAATCGAAAGAAACTGATCGCTGCTGGCGACGGAGTGCATGTGCTCGAAAACGTGACTAGAAGAAATCAGTAACTCTTGAAAACTGTCAAGGATTGGGCAAAAGTACACGATCACAAGTATGCGGGGCACACAAAAGGCAATATTGCTAAGGAAGTCTGATGGTATGCCAGCCATTCACATCACTAAAGCGTCTGAACTCGATCGGCTAACCTAAGGTTGTATTTCCATCGCATGGCTGGTACCGTACGTCATTCAACCGCCCTGTACAATCTTCCGGGTGAGCTTGGAAGGCATATCGGCTCAGCGTTTTCGCAGCACTTAAAATGTCTCCTTATCAATGCTCGGTCAATAAGAAATAAGGAATCGCAGCTATCAGCTTTACTTCAATGTTGCAATGATTCTTTTGATACGATTATGATTTCTGAAACCTTGTGTACCAGTGAAATAGACGTCCCTCGGTTAGACAGCTACCGGACTTTCTTATTAAACCGTGCCTTTGGCCGTGGTGGCGGTGTGTGTGTTTTGTTTGAGAAGGCATGGCAACCCGAGTTACTACCCAGGTTCACTATTTCTACATGTGATTACGAAATTTTGTCCACTCGTGTCTAAAATGTGATTTTCGTCGTTTGTTACCGGCCCCTTCAAGATTGTATTTGGAATTTCTTTAGTTTTTGAATCATTGCTTTCTTATGCTAATGATAACTGTTTAAGGCGGCTGTTTGGTGATATAAATATTAACTTACTAGTGCCGGATAGTTATACTAAAAATGTAGACCTTTTGCTAAAAGTAAACGGATTTTGCAATATAATATTTCACCAACGTGTATTACACCTTCCCGCTGGTCATTACTAGATGTGTTCATCACAAATTTTGAAACTGACAGTCTCAAAGCTGGAATTATTATTACTGATCTCATTGACCCCTTGCCAATATTCCTCTGTAAAAAACACAGAAAAAATAAGTTCACAAATTAAAAGCAATGTATTCAGGTTATTAACAGCGACAACCACCTTTAATTCGAAGGCACGTTGACAAATCTCGATTGGACTAATGTGCTTAACGAGACTGACCCGAACAAAACGTACGAACATTTTTTAGACATCGTCAAGTCAAGAGTGTTTCCCAAGAAAGCTTTCCTGTAAGAACAACAAAGCGCAGTCATCGCACCCGTAAACCATGGATCACACCTTACCTGAAAAATAAAATAATAAGAACCATAAACTCTATCACAAATTTATCAAATCAAAAGAGATCAGTGAACTGAAGACTTTCAAAATATACCGAAACCGCCTGAACAAGGAACTTCAGCGAGCAAAAGGCACTTACTACGCTAACCAGTTTGGTTCTGCTGGAGGTAGGACGGAGATAATGTGGAAAAAATTAAGCAATCTTTTCTCTATTAGTAATACTCGCAATGATATTAATGTTATCAAGCAAAATGAGGTTGAGATATCGGGACAACAATTAGTAAACAAGTTCAACCAGCATTTCGTTAATCTTTCAATCCCGTGATATGTGCATAACGACCTTCGCAACATCCCTTTGAGCAGTGGAACGATATTTCTCGACACTGTTCAAGAACATGAGGTAATGCATGTTTTCCAGGAGCTTAACAATACCACAAGTATAGACGTTGACGGGATGCAATTAAAACCTATTAAGTTTGTACTTGACGTCATGCTTTCATGCCTCACACATATTTTTAATTTGTGCATTGCTAATGCTATCTTTCCATCTAAAATGCAGATTGCACGTGTGTCTGTCATATACAACATGGCGACAAAAATGACTTCGGCAAATATAGACCCATCTCTGTGCTACCAGTACTTTCTAAACCACTTGAAAAACTAATTGACAAACGTTTCGCAAAGTTCGAGGAGAAACAAAGTATAACTGACTCAGAGTATGGATTTCGTAAGCACCGTTCTGCAGAGCACGCATTACTAGCTCAAAAGCGTACATATTAAAACACCTTGATCAAAATAAAATAGCCATCGGCATTTTCATAGACTTTACAAAAGCGTTTGATTTGTTGAACCATGCACTACTAATCTGCAAACTTGACCGCTACGGTTTCAGAGGTCACGCAGGATCTCTTGTAGAGTCTTACTTGAGTATTCGCAGACAAGCGGTCAGTAATAATGGGTATATATCGGAAATATAATCACTTTAACGCGGTGTTTCTCAGGGAAGCATACTGGATCCTTTCCTTTTAAACTTTTTTATTAATGATATTTTGCACATCGCCCCTGCAAAATACATAATGTATGCTGACGATAGTGTAAATTTTTTTTGGAACTCAAGCAGACATTTTAGTAGATATAGAGAATTCTGCCGTCTCTAATTTATATGAATGGACACAAAAAAATAAGTTACAGGTAAATGTCGCGAAAACAAAAGCAGTTATTTTTAGAGAAAAAAAATAAGAAAGTTACACTTGTAAAAGACATTTGCTTCAATAATGCTTATTTAGATATAGTGCCTACATTTAAAACAGTGGGTGTTGTATTCAATGAAAAAATGACTCGCGATGATCACGTCTATTTTATTGCCAGCAAATTGTCGCGAAATATTGGTTTAATTTGCAGGTATCGCCAACTACTGCCAACAAGAGCACTGCTGGCCATATATCATTCACACTTAAGTTCTCGCCTCAATTACAGCAATTTTGTGTGGGGAAAAACGTCGCAAGAAAACATAAATAAGCTACTCGTAATACAGAAAAAATTTCTCAGAATAAATGAAAATGTTCCTAGAACATTCCATACTCAAGAACTCTTTACTAAATACAAAATACTTCTGGTAACTAAATTATACACCTTTTGCTTAAGCCACGCTCTGGAGCACGAAATTAATAATCACACGTCCTTCTTTCATGAACTGTCCAACATTGAAGTAAGCTATAAAGTACAAAACACAAGAAACGTCCATCAGTGGCATATTAAAACCTACAGAACATATGGCTGCCAAACATTTGAAAACATACTACCGCGTCTAATAAATGCTCTTTGTGTCAATAACATCAACTTGAAAACCACCTCACGCAGAAAGCTTTTAGAATATTTTTTTATTTATTTACAGACGCTTCTTTGAATTTCTGAAGCAAATTGACTCTATTGTACTGTTCATTGTTTTGTTTGTCATTTTATTTTCCTTACGGTAAGTACCTGTCCTGATTATTAGCAACATTGTATTGTAATTATATTGTATTATAATTTGAAAGTGTGCCAATGTTTTGTTGACAAAGTTCGCAGCCGGGTGTCCATGGCCAGGTCAAGTGGTCCAAGAAGTCGCTTTTACTATGGACACCTTGTCACTATGCATATTGTGTTGGTAAATAAATAAATGAAATGAAATGAAAGGAAATTTCGCAGTAACCGTCTCACATATCGGTGGACGCAAGAACCGCGCCCGGCGGCGGCAACGGCGCGCGGCGGAACACCTTTGGTACGGCTGAAATTCAACTGAAGGTCAAACTCCGACGTACGCTAAACGCGCCGCAGCTAGCCCAGCGAAGCTTTCGGTTCAAAACAAATATAAGTAATGTTGCGTTTGCCACTGACATACACCCACCACAGCCATTAGGCTACAAATACCTGAACAGCTTTTCCAAACCCTTGCAACGGAAAGTTCCATAAACCAGCTGATGTAAAATTTTTACCCTCTTTAAAGTTTATTTCAGATTACATTGTTATCGGAACAGCGTACCAAAAATTTCAAGCAATCGTGTACACCATCCAAACACGAGAGTAAGTGACAGTAAGAGATGATAGACCATCAGGATGACTGCACTGCTTAATGTGAAAAAACATACTATCCAAGGTAGCTAAAGTACAAGGTGAAGGAACAGCGCTAAATACGGGACAGGAGACAAACATGGAAGCGCAAACACGGGCGCCCGTGTTTGTGCTTCCATGTTTGTCTCCTGTCCCGCACTATGCGCTGTTCTTTCACCATGCAATACCAGCTAGCCCGTCAACTGGCTCTTCTAAGCTAGACTGCGCCAAAATTTTATGTACAGGTAATTTTGTCATTTTAAACTTTTCTGTTGGGTGACGACGTTCATTTTTCGTTTGGTACTTAATTCACCGTCAAAAAGAATACCACTTTTGCCTGTTGGGAGCGAATTCTCCCGAGATACGAGCCTCTTTCTTTGCTGACGAGCAAAGCCACAAAACAGGACGGAACTGAGACAGGCGACAACACAGGACGGTACTGACAACTGAACATTTATTGAAAAAGCAGCAGAGCTTATATAGATCAGTCGCGCGTGTAATCTGGGAAGCAATCGCAAAATAAAAATGAGGCATGATAAAACAGTTCAATGGCAAACAAGACGAAAACAATCGGTACGGCGAAGGGAAGGAAACCGAGCAAGGATGGCACAACTAACCTGCACAAAACCAAAAAAAAACAACCTAGTGAAACGTTGACAGAAACGCTAATTCTTTCTGAAAAATAGAGAAGGGGTGTTGACACAATTATCTGACTCTGATCCCAGGATGGCAACAGCCTCGACAATTTCCCTTTCCAACTGCTTCCTTCTTCTTTCTATGATCTTTGTGCGATTCAGCTTAGGATAGCAGCCTTTACAACTGCGACAGTGAACGGGCAGGGCAGGTTCTCCGGGCCTACTCAAGGAACGCGCTTGCTATTGCAAATAAATGTTTATACATCTGCCAGTTTGGCCGATACAAAATCGACCAAAGCTGATGGGAATCTTATAAACCACACCAGTTGCGCATGAGAAACTTCTTCGAATGCCTCATGCCTCAAACTATATGCGTTGAAATCTGCTTTCTCACCAAAGTGAAGAGTTTTGAAAGCTTGCAGTGCGCAGACATTACCACGTCGACGCCATATCTGCCTGAGAACTTCTTAAGATTGTGGGCAATATTACGAAGATATGTTAAGACTGCATACTTATCTCGACCAGGTGGCCCATGGGAAAACGTGTGTTTTTTCGCTGTCTGGAGAAGCTTTTTGAGCAGTGATTCGGCCACAGATCTTAACAGGGAGCTCGAAAAGCCTGCCGTTTCGAGTCGCTCAAGAAGAAGGTGAAAACTGAGCTGCACTTTGTGATGGCATGATTTCAAAAGCACAGTCCTAAAACATGAAGATGCCAAGGTCCGTTGTACAAGCTTTGAAAGGGATGAGTCCAACGGCAGTAAAGCTTTCTTTGATCTCGGCTGAAAAGCCCAGCAAACATGTTCATGTTTATTGAATCTATCTTTAAGTCTAAAAACTGGATGTATACATTTTGAGGAAGCTCAAGAGTAAAACTGAGAGAATGTGAACATCTAAAGAACACAGCCAAAAGCTCATCTGCCACGTCAAATAGTACATCATTAGGTGAAAGCTTTTGAAATGGTAATAAAATCATCTACGCATCTAAAAACACTAGAAATGAAGGCATGGTCAACTTGCGTTTGGGCACTCGGTCTAAATTGGCCAGAAAGATTTCGCACAGCAGTGGCGCAACGCTGGAGCCAATACAGATTCATTTCCTTTGAACATAAAATTCACCATAAAATGAGACAATGGTTGAAATAAAATAGAATCTGAACAGGTCCAAAAAGGAATCCACAGACACACCACAAGAGTTTTGGAAGTCGACCACGTCGCCAGCTTCTATGAGCTCCCTTACAGAATTGAAAAGTTCTCCATGGGGAACAGAATAAAACAATTCTTCGACATCAAAGGACACCGCACAATTAGTACCAGGGAATGCTGTTTTTAGCACTTGAACCAAATGGTTAGATCCGTCATTTTGTAAGGGTCTTCAGGCTTTAGGTTTTTCAAATGGGTTTACAGAAAACTGCTTACTTCGCCCTGCCAACTTCCTCTTTCTGTTGCAATCGCCCTGAAGAGATAAGCATTCTTATGGGCCTTTGCCGTAAAAAAGATGTTCAGGACATCAGACTATCTTACCGACACCTGCTTTTTCAGCATCTGCAAGGTCAGTCCATCTAAAAGAGCAGTTGCCTTGCTCTTGAACATAGAAGACATCTGATTGACGGCCTCAAAGTTCTTGGTAACTGGGCTTCATGCTTTTTCTTCGAAAAGTGTCTGTGGCAGTACTGTAAATCCCCCTCCTTGTCCGGCTGGACAAGAGCAAGGTCGGGCTCACAAAAATAACCGGCCACTTCATCTAGGACTTTGGAGCTGCCAGACTTCTTAGAAAAATTATTTTGAAGACTTTCAACACTCTCAAGAAAGCAGCATCCTCTCTCTTGAACTGGTGCCTTGTCAGCCATCGTGTGTACGGAGGCTAGAAGGCCGTACTGATCCAACATTGCCTCAAGGCTGTACTTGGGACCATATTGAAGAACCCTTTCCACTTTGGCAGGGAAGGAAGCGTCGTCGAGGTAGGTAACTGGAACAATGCCCCTCTTCCTCTTTTCTTTCTCTCAGAGCTGACGCCGCAAAACATACCAGAGAAATTCAATAGACTGCTGAGTGCGCGTTGGAAGTCGAGAAATCGCCTCCATCCGGATGAGCCAAGACCACAATGCTTTCTTTACCTTTCACCTCTTACCTCTGACTCTTCCTTTTTTTTACTTTACTCTTACCTCTTCTCTTACTTCTCTTACCTCTTGCTTTCCCTTTCTGCGATATTTATTTATTATAATTACCCTGAGGGCCGAACGCATTACAGAGGGGAGTGGTTACAAGGATATTTGAATTACAAGTATAAAAGTTTCTTGGTTACACAACATTAGCTAACATATTATCAAAGCTTTCTCACATTCCTAGTTATACAACGTTATGGACTGCGAAAATGGGGGTGAGTGATCCGGGCAAGCGGTTCCAGTCCTGTGAAGTATGCGGAATGAATGATTGAAGGGAAGTTTTTCAGTGATAAAAAGCGATGCCAACTTTTTGAACGTGGTGAATTCGAGGAGATATATGAGAGATGTAGAGTGGGATTGGCGGCAGCGGCTGGTGCGCAATGCTTAATTGTGTGGTTGTAATCATTCTAATGCTATTCCAGGCGGCAGGCTCACCAGCTGGGGGATATTTACTCATCACCCTCTGCTCAACCTTCGTCATCACGCTGCCACAGGTGCCGACAACGTGGAAGATCCTCCCCGGCTAGGACACACCTTCCGTACATCCGGGACTTCGTGGGGAGAGCGTTTAAGGAAGAGTTATCAAAGCGCTCGGCTTTGTGGGCTCAACGGCACGGACTGACGCATCATGCTTACTAGTGTACTATTTATTCTTCAGGTTAGAGGGAAATTGTCTTGTGTCAAATATCTCAAGCGCAATTACGTCTGGCTGTTGTGCTGTTGCTGTGACCAGCTTCGTGTAGACAAATTATCGCTGAAACTTAGCGGTCACGTAGAGGAGCACCCGGGCACAGATAAACTGTATTGGACACAGAGAGAATGAGGGATCACGAACCAGACAACTGAATAGTTTGCAAGGTGACGAACGTAGGCTGACGAATACGGCAGCAGCACCCGCTGCATTGCGGCAAAACTGCAAAAAGTACAAGGTTTTGGGAAAGCAGTCAGCGTGATGCGAAAAGAAATCTCACAGACGAATAAAAAAATTGATTACTGATAAAACCGGGTCGCAGGAACAATTGTGTTCATTATCGATCTAAAATAAAGTTCTAAAAAATACAGAGCTGCGCTTGAACAAAGTGTATAGTAACAGAGTTTTTTATAAACTTTAGACTCGAGGTCTTTACAGTAAAACGCATTCACCGCATTGGTTCTAAAAACCACCCGTTTTGACCGACCTGTTATACGCGAATTTACAATTTTACCAAACAAAATTGCACTACAGCGCAACTGCTTTGAATTGAAAAACAGTGACATATCGACATCGCAAGATTTTTCGGCAGCTGTCCGGGAAACACGTAAAGGGCTCTAGCAGTCAACTAAAAAAGAACCTACCAGCAACGGCAAGGATACACTGGTTTCAACAAGCTCAAAGCCAATGATGATCTGTATGTGTGAGATGATACAGAAAATAAGGCGAGTTTTGGAGCGGGGAGTCCTCTTCTATCGGACTCACCTACTATTTGAATCAACTACAAAGAACTGCCGCTGGTACTACCAGTAAGCGGGACTGACAATACTTCAGCACCGCTTGTAATTCTACGGTTCAGTGCCAGAAGTATTGGCAATAAGACTGAAAAACTAGAACTGCTGCTGCTGTACTCTCCAGGTGTGGTCATAATTACATGAACATAGCTACATTCAAGTATACACGGTTCGAAAACAGTCCCTTCCTCCTACGTGTTACAACGATTAGATTGTGACGGCCAGGGGAGGGGGGGGGGCGGGATGAATTTTGGCATTAATCAAAGTTTATCAAATCGGCAAGACACCGGAATAGCCAACCACCAAATTAGTTGATGCAGTATAAGATTTTATTAATCACCGATACTAATAGCTGCCATCTACAGACGTCCGAGAGAGACTGATGATCATCCTATTAAAAGTTCATGACTTCATACACGACAAAGTTAATGATGGGCTAAACTGTTGTTAACTGATCATTTTAATCTTTCGGAATTGATTGGAATACATTCGCTATTGGAGGTTAAAAGTGTCTAGCTTTGAACGGCTCCTGGCTATAATGGTCAGTCACCCGTTCACACAAACGGTGAAAGAACTTACTCGAGTGCAAAGAAATTCTAGCGCAATACTTGATCTTCCTTTCCTGTGAGAATATTTCTCCAGTAGTTGCTACAGAAGAAGGCATCTCTGATCACAAGATTCTGGCATTATCGTTTCGCAACCTTAATACGAATAATAAATTCACTGAGAGTACCTGGAAGATAGCATTTCAAGACTACAGTAGAGCCTATGACGAGAGTGTAATATACTCCCTTTATATAGCTTTGGACAATTTTTCAAACCGCGGATCATGATGTGTTAACAGCGTAGGGGTCAAATTAAGGAATGCGATTGTGCATTGCAAATCCAACATCATTCCATCAGGATATAAAAGAATTAAACGCAAAGCTCTATGAGTAACACATTGAATAATTCATCTCAAAAGAAATATGCATACAAAGAGAAAGAGCAAAAGTGATACCCCACCAGAGATTCTTGTACTGCCGCGTCCACTGTAACCTTTTTTTATTACGCAATAGCAATTTTCTAAGAACCCAAAGCCGAAAGTTCTGGAGCTGTTCGGAGGAGCTAAAAGACAACAAAAAGTTAAAAATTGATGGAGTGGTCACCGGGGATAAAAAAGAAATAGTGAATTCATTCAACGCATAAATCCAATCTGTTTTCGAACGAGTAACTGCGGTGCACATGTCCAAGACAGTTTTTAATTCCTTGTTGCCTGAGATAGCGATAACTGAGGAAGGCGTGCTAAAGCAGCCATTACTGGTCGACCCGCAAAAGTGATCCAGTTTAGCCAACATCTCAGATTTATTTTTAAAGCGATAAGAACAGCAAATAGAGCCTTTTCAGATCAATATTCATGTCGTGTAAATAAAACTTCAACCCATCCTGCTGACTGGCTTTGCGCAAAGGTACTATTCATAAATTCGATGGAGGCAACATTCTTGACGATCGTAAACTGTGCAATGTCAGTGCATGTTAAAAAACGCCAGGTGGTAGAAATTTCCGGATCCGTTCACTACGGCGTCCCTCGTAGCCTCATTCGCATTGGTGCGTTAAACCCACATAAAATATAAACCATGAGTTAATTGGAACAAAACAGCCTATTGAACAGGATGCAATACGGTTTCCGAAAAAAGGCTTTGCAGAATAGCGTAACTATTAGAAATACCACACGACTTCATGAAAATAATAAATTCCTGCTAGCAGCTAGAGGGTATATTTATTAATTTTGCTAAGGTTAACGACCATATCGCACACCATAAGTTAATTGAAAAATTAGGGTTCACAGGCACAAATTTTAAAGTAATAGAAGAGACGGAAGCGAATCTAAAAAACCGCACAACCGACGTGATAAATAACTGTGAATCAGAGAACCTGTAAGTGGATTCCGGTGTGCCGCTGGGACCCGTCTTAGTACCATTATTAATGCCTATATATCGAGAGTTAAAGAGAAAAATAAGTTATTTTCGAAAAAAAGGTTTTTGCGCTAAAGATATGGCTTTTGAGGCATGGTATTGCCAGTGTTTGCGGAGACCAGAAATCGGGCGAATGATCTTAAATAGTGAGCTGGTTGACTAATTTTCAATAATTAACTTTTTAACTATTAGAATTAGGCGCCTAGTGACATTTAGAGATTCGGAGCCGGTCGTTAGTAACCGCCATTACAGTTTCTTTAGAATTTTGAAAATGCGATTACCCTCGGAACTGTGGCCCAACAAATTTTGTCGATATCGCTGAAAAATACAAGCTTATTCGAAGAACATGCAAGCAAAGCAACCCCTCCAGCACACGCAACCAGTCGAAATAGCCAAAATTTTCCCAGCCACAGCAGCGAGGGTAAGCACGTTTTCGAAATTCTAAAAACTGATAGTGCGGTTACTAAGGAACGGCTACAGATCTTTAATTGCAATGAGGCATCTACCTCTAATAGACAGAAAATTAATTATCGAATATCAGTTAACGCAGCTTACTAGTTGAGATTATTTTTTGGTTCTATGATGTCCGCCAACCCAGTCAATACCATGCCCCGAAAGCCATGTTTTTTCCTCAAAAATTCTATTTTTGAAAATTACCGAAAGTCTTCCCTGAAACACCCTGTACAATAATGTCGTCCGCACATGTGTTGAGGGTGGGGTAAAAATCGGACTCTTCGCGGACGATTACGTGATTTACACAGTTGTGCGGGAACTAGAGGACCAACCGAGACTGAACATGTCATAAGTGTGACGTTCCTTGTGTGCTACGAGGGTCCGCGTTCGACGGCGCGGCGTAGACGGAGCCCCAGTGGCGGCAAAAGCACTCAAGGGAAAACAATTCAGCTGGAAAAGAGGAGATCGGCGACAGCCGGTCTCGTTTTGGAAGCGGCCAGCACACATGTTCCTACTGTATATGGCTGCAAGCAACTTGAGTGGGATTGCTTTCGGGCCGGCCGCCATGGACCGCACGTAGACGACCCAGGTGACAGCGGCATCATCAATTACCGAGCCATACTCGTTGAGAGTGAACGACCAAAACGAAGGGGTTTAAGCACAACCGGACCCCCTTTCCATAGTGTCGGCGCGTGTCGAACGCCGCCGCCGCCGCGGGGAGACGGGCGTTATCTTCCACAATTGCCGTGGCCGTCCCGGGGACAAAGGGGCCTCGTTTCGGCGGGCCTGTACCCGTGACAAGACGGCGGGTATCATCACCAACCCTCCCGAGCACATCCAGGACAAGGGACCACTTTCCCGGCCTTTTAATGACCTCGCGTTCCGGCCTTGAGTGGCGAGTGTCATTTGATGGAGAACGGAGGTCGGTGACCCGCGGCAACCGTCAGCGGGCCAGAGACCGTCTACCACAGCCGACCGTACCACGACGACAACCTTCTTTACACGTGACGGGGGCGAGACCATAAGTGCGGTGGTGTGTTTGTGCGCCCAAGCGAAAGCCCTAGGCCCCTCCCACTCCGGCGTGGGCGTCCTCACCCTAGGGAATGTGGGGATAAGAGGATATAAAAATCGACAAGGAGTACGGAAGAAAAAAAAACGCTCAGGACGACATCGTTCGCCAAGGGGGCCTTCAGCGCAGAAGCGCGACGGCGTGCAGCTTCTGCCAGCAACCGTTCGAGCTCAACTCCGGAGCCCCTCCATCGTCCCCATGAAGTCGTCGGCACGTAAGCTCGGACGCCCCAGCCTCTGAATCATAATCATGTACAATTATTGAATATATCTGTTTGTTTAAACTGAGCCATACGGTGTCTCTTTGCCTCTCCGTCCCGTGTGGACCTGCGCATTATGGGGGGTCGTCACACTGGTGTCAGAAGTGGGGTCTCAAAAGCAAATGTCCTCTGAATGCTGCGACATTCATGACTTCAAAATTGTAATCAAAAGGGAATCACGGGACTGATTGTGGGACTTTTACCCCTATTTGAGAGGCTTGAGGCACCGGAGGGCTTGAGCGAAAAAAAAAAGTCTGTATCTGAGGGAGCTCCCACTCCACAGCCGTCGCTCGGAGCAAGCATGCTGGCATTAGGAAGCGTCATTCCGACGTTTACGGGAGATGAGACAGGGGTTCCAATCTGCGATTTCTTTTCCATGCTAGAAGAGATTGGGAAAATGGGGGGATGGTCCGATGCTCAAATGCTGGGAATGGCGAGGTGTAAGACGGCAGGAGCTGCTCATGATTTTGCATGGCGAGACGAAAAAGTAAAATCCACAAAATCATTTGCGGAATTTAAGAATCTCGCGTTTGAGCATTTCGACACTGAACCACGTCACGTGCGGGTACAGAGGTTCCGTGACGCCGGACAGATGGTAGGGGAGGACGTGCGAACATTTGCGTCGCGGCTTCAGCGCCTGGCACGCGATACGTTAAGCAGGGAGGAGGCAGGAGACCAGCTAAGGAAGAAATACGCGGAGGATCTACTTAAAGAGGAAATGACCGCTTTGTTCGTGGCTGGTATGCAAGACCCGGTGCGCCGGTTCGTGCTCTCGCGCAAGCCGGGCAATTTCGACCAAGCCGTGGCGGCCGCATTGGATGAGGAACGAAATGAGGCGTTAACGACAGCCGCAGCGAGAGTACGCGTCATAGAGGGAGCGGTGCTCAACCCTGAGGTTGCTCTCTTGACAGAGCGGTTAGATCGCTTAGAACAGCTGCTATCCCAGCAGGTGGAACGCCAGGGTGAAGCGCGTGCTCAACAGCGCCCATTCGCTGGAAACCGGAGACCGCCACAAAGCTACAGGCGCGGTATGCGAGATTTTGAAGAAATCGTATGCTTCGCTTGCCAGGGTCGCGGACACATCGCCAGGTTCTGCCAAAACGTGCGCCGTGGGGAGCTACAAAGAGAAACAGGCGAGACACGCCCTAAGCAAGCCTAAAGCGGGGCTCCAGGTACCGAGACAAAAAACTAGATAGTCCTCCCCATCCTGAGGAGCGTGGGGAGGGAGCAGTGGATGAAGAGGTGGTGGTGGTTTGTGTGGCCGACGAAGCATGCCCTGTTGTGCGTTGCAAGTTAATTGGTTGTTGCATGGAATTGTTGATAGATAGGGGGTCAAAGGTGACATTGCTTAAGGAGAGCAGTTTTAACACGCTTCGAAGGAAGGGGGACCGCGAGGTGTTGGAAGCGTCTGGTGGTATGGCAACCAAATTTGTAGGCATAACGGGGGATCCTCTTGGCATAAGTGGACTCTACCGGTTACACTTCTCTCTCGGCGGAATTGCATTGGAGCACCCCTGCTACGTATGCCCGGACACGGTGTCTCTGCCAAACGGAGTGTCAGGTATATTAGGGCAGGATTTTTTTAGAAAAAGGAAGGTAGTAGTCACATTCTCTGAGGAAGAGGTTAATGCGGACGGCTCAAAAGTTTCGTTTTTGAACAGCAGAGGGGCTGAGATTCGTATTACCGATATTGACACCCGTCAAACAGTGGGATCATTGGAGAAGGTATATTCGCGGGTTGCCGTCAGGCTGGTCGATGAGGCGGTCGTCCTTCCTTGGTCGGAGCACATTTTGTACGCGTGTGTGCCTTCAGATGTAGAGAGCGGCGCCGTGGGAGTGCTTGAGCCGGTCGACTCTCTCAGCAATGGCCTGAAGGCAGCCGCGTGCCTCGTGACAGTTAATGACGCCCACAGAGTGCCCCTACGGGTGGTTAACTGTAGCCAGCAGCCACTGAGCCTTCCCAAGAACAAAACATTGGCTTTCTTCACCTCTGCGATAGAGAAACGTGAGCCCACCGATACGGTACTCGCAACTGTAGAGCATGCTAGTCCTTCGGCTGCTCCAAAGGCGTCGTTCGATCTTTCTCACGTAAAATCCAGGGAGAGGGAGGCTCGGGCTGGTTTGCTGAACGACTACTCGGAGGTATTCGCCGCGTCCAACCTGGATTTGGGCTGCTGTGGCGTTATAAAGCACAGGATAGAAACCGGCACTTCATCGCCCGTTTACCAGCGTGCGTACAGGATTCCTTACTCCCAACGTGAGGAGATGGAGCGGCAGGTGCAGGACCTGATTGATCGCGGCATTGTCGAACACTCAAACTCACCCTGGGGAGCACCAGCACTATTGGTGGAAAAGCCAGATGGCTCGTATCGATTGGTAGTGGACTACCGCAAACTAAATGCCGTAACTCGCATCGATCCATACGCCATCCCCAATATACAGGAGACGCTTTCTAAGCTGGGCTCTGCCAGGTACTTCACGGTAGTGGACATGGCGGCGGGATTCTGGCAGATAGCAATGGATCCGGCAGATGCCGAGAAAACGGCATTCAACACGCCCTCAGGGCACTATGAATGGAAAAGAATGCCGATGGGTCTGGCAAACAGCCCTGCTCTCTGGCAGAGAACCGCTGATGTTATCCTGGCAGGTCTTCTGGGGAGGCTGTGCTTCGTGTATATGGATGACATTATCATATACAGTGACAGTTTTGAGAACCATTTGCGCTATATTGAGCAGGTTTTGGTGCGACTAAGAGGAGCGGGTCTCAAGCTGAAGCCCTCTAAGTGCCAATTCCTCAAAAACGAGGTGAAATACCTCGGGCACGTTGTTTCAGCTGACGGCGTGCGACCGGACCCTGAGAAACTAAGGTGTGTCTCGGATTTTCCATCCCCGACTAGCGTCCGCCAGGTCCGGCAGTTTCTCGGCCTGATCGGTTACTACCGAAGGCACATAGAGGAGTTCGCCAAGCTCGCTAAGCCGCTCACCGCCTTAACAACCAAAAATGTCGCCTTTCGCTCGGACGAAAACGCGGAGGATGCTTTTGGGGCCCTGAAAAGGAAGCTAATGAGTGCACCGCTGTTGCGCCACCCGGAGTTTAATTTGCCCTTCGTTATGGCCACAGATGCGTCAAAGTTCGCAGTTGGTGCCGTGCTATCTCAGGTTATCGAGGGCAAAGAACATCCCGTTGCTTTTGCTAGCCGACAGCTGAGCCCCACAGAGCAAAAGTACGGAGCTACGGAAAGAGAGTGCCTCGCCGTTGTCTGGGCAGTAAAGCACTTCAGATGCTACCTTTACGGCCGCAAATTCAAGCTAGTCACAGACTGCCATCCTCTGAAATGGGTGATGAGTGTCAGGGACCCTAGCTCACGACTCGCTAGATGGAATCTACACCTGCAGGAATACTGCTTTGAAGTGGAGCACAAGTCAGGAAAGACACATCTGAATGCTGATGCACTCAGCCGCACAGCTGCCGTGGCAGCTATAGATGAGTTTGTCCCCGTAGTCGACCCCGCCGAATTACGCACAGAGCAGTGCAAAGATCCTGACCTGAAGCGAATAATCGAAAGCTTAGAGGGCGCACCGTCTCACCCCGAACAGCTAGGTTATTTCATTGGCAATGACGGCACCCTGTGTCGGCGCACGAGGCCAACCAGGAAAGGGAGACCAGAGAAAACCGCTTGGGAGAGAGTCGTCATACCTCGGTCCTGGACAGAAAGGGTTCTTCGCGCGTTTCACGATGCGCCATGCGCCGGTCATTTTGGCGTAGCGAAGACACGCAGGCGTGTGGAGCGTTTGTACTTTTGGAGTGGCATGCGACAGGATGTTAGAGACTACTGTGCGAAGTGTCATTCCTGTCTCGAAAGAAAAACACCCAAGGGACGAAGACCAGCTCCAATTCAGCCGTTCCCTGAGGTTTCGGCTCCCTTCGAGCGGACAGGTATGGATATAATGGGCCCATTGCCCACGACCACTTCCGGAAAGAGGTACATTTTAGTATTTGTCGATCACCTTTCAAAATACGCGGAAGCGGTAGCACTCCCAGATCAGAAGGCAGCCACGGTTGCAAGAGCATTTGTCGAACAGATCGTGCTCCGACATGGACCCCCGAGGCAACTCTTGACAGATCGGGGAACGAACTTCGTGTCGCAGCTAATGAGGAGAGTTTGCGAGCTGCTTAAGATCGCTAAGAAGCAGACAACACCGTACCATCCGGCTTGCAACGGCGCGGTGGAGCGACTGAACCAAACCGTGGCCGGGTTCCTGTCGCATTTTGTTTCGCGCGACCAGCGGGACTGGGACTTGTGGCTCCCGTATGCAATGTTTGCCTACAATTCCGCAGCACACGAGAGCACGGGCGAATCGCCATTCTTTCTTCTCTACGGCCGAGACCCGGACCAGCCTAGTGAAGTGCCAGAGGGCCCCCGTCGTGTCCCATACGCTTCACTGGACGACTATAAGGTTGAGCTAGAATCGCGCTTGCAAGTGGCGAGGGACATCGCAAAGGAGGCCTTAAAGAAAGCGGCGAAGCGCAGGAAGGAGGTGCACGATCGCAGTGCTAGAGGCGCGCCGTTTAATGTGGGGGACAGCGTGTACATTGAAAACTGCCAAAGGCAGATTGGGCTAGCTCGTAAGTTTCAGACGAAGTGGAGAGGACCGTGCGAGGTTGTCGAGAAGCTTTCTCCGGTAAACTTCAGAGTCCGAGACGTGAACCGGCGCTTGATAAGGATACACGCAAATCGCCTCAAGTCGGCACCGGTTCAGTAATCACGAAATGAGGAAAGGGAAAGCGCGGATTTTGATGGGGACAGAAGTGAAGCGGAGCGCGCAGATAGTTCGCAAGAAACGCCCTCTCCTGCATTTGTTCGGCAGGCGCCAGAGGTGACGGCCGGAATGCCACCGGATTTAGTTGGTAGTTAAGCCTTTCTGTCATTAAGTAACGCCTTCACAGGAGAGCATGCGGAGCGCATGCAGAACCTGCCCTACTTCCTTTCGTTATCTATATTTTTGTCTGTGCCGTGATCGTGCTAGAAGTGGGATCTCCTTTGTAACTGTGGTAAATTCATTTCGTCCAGTTTGGACGAGAAAGGAGAGGCTTGGGTGCTGAGTTTCATGTTTATCTGTAAAAGAAGATCAGTGCTGCCCCTGGAGACGCCAGTTATGACAGCTGAGGCATAGGGTGTTGTGCAGTGGTGTTGAGTGCAGCGAAAAGTGTTTTGTCGGACGCACTGTGCGAGGCGAGTTAGAAAGACAAGGGGAGCTGCATGGACTCAAATGTTCGGAGAACATTCTTCTGGAGGGTGAGCGAGTGTGACGTTCCTTGTGTGTGCTACGAGGGTCCGCATTCGACGGCGCGGCGTAGACGGAGCCCCAGTGGCGGCAAAAGCACTCAAGGGAAAACAATTCAGCTGGAAGAGAGGAGATCGGCGACAGCCGGTCTCGTTTTGGAAGCAGCCAGCACACATGTTCCTACTGTATATGGCTGCAAGCAACTTTAGTGGGATTGCTTTCGGGCCTGCCGCCATGGACCACACGGAGACGACCCAGGTGACAGCGGCATCATCAATTACCGAGCCATACTCGTTGAGAGTGAACGACCAAAACGAAGGGGTTTAAGCACAACCGGACCCCCTTTCCATAGTGTCGGCACGTGACGAACACCGCCGCCGCCGCCGCGGGGAGACGGGCGTTATCTTCCCCAATTGCCGTGGCCGTCCCGGGGACAAAGGGGCCTCGTTTCGGCGGACCTGGCCCCGTGACAAGACGGCGGGTATCATCACCAACCCTCCCGAGCACATCCCAGGACAAGGGACCACTTTCCCGGCCTTTTATTGACCTCGCGTTCCGGCCTTGAGTGGCGAGTGTCATTTGATGGAGAACGGAGGTCGGTGACCCGCGGGAACCGTCAGCGGGCCAGAGACCGTCTACCACAGCCGACCGTACCTCGACGACAACCTTCTTTCCCTCGGCCTCAACACGTGACGGGGGCGAGACCATAAGTGCGGTGGTGTGTTTGTGCGCCCAAGCGAAAGCCCTAGGCCCCTCCCACTCCGGCGTGGGCGTCCTCACCCTAGGGAATGTGGGGATAAGAGGATATAAAAATCGACAAGGAGTACGGAAGAAAAAAACGCTCAGGACGACATCGTTCGCCCAGGGGGCCTTCAGCGCCGAAGCCCGACGGCGTGCAGCTTCTGCCAGGAACCGTTCGAGCTCAACTCCGGAGGCCCTGCATCGTCCCCATGAAGTCGTCGGCACGTAAGCTCGGACGCCCCAGCCTATGAATCATAATCATGTATAATTATTGAATATATCTGTTTGTTTAAACTGAGCCATACGGTGTCTCTTTGCCTCTCCGTCCCGTGTGGACCTGCGCATTATGGGGGGTCGTCACATAAGATAGCATGGCTCTCTGGGATCGATGCGTCGTTCATGAAAATAAGTGGCGAGAAAAGCAATTATTAAATTGCAAAATCACAGTTGTGGAGTCCGAGCTTAGCAAAACAGCTGAGACATCGTTAGGTTTTTAGGGGTAACGCTTACGCGTACATACAAAAAGGGCGTGCATATTAAACACACTTGTGGGAAAGAGTTTAAAATACAGGAATCTTTACGAAGAAAATTAACCACGGCGCCTGAAGATGAAAAACTGGAAGCCTACAAAATGCTAGTCAGAGCCATTTTGGAATATAGCGGTTGTCTGGAATCCTTATTAACAGTGCTTTATGAAGATAAGCCATAAAGGATACAAAATAAACCGCTTAGATTTATTAATGAGAAAGCAATTCTAGACTATGTGACGTTCCTTGTGGAGTGTGACTTTCCTTGTGTGTGCTACGAGGTTCCGCGTTCGACGGCGCGGCGTAGACGGAGACCCAGATGACAGCGGCATCATCAATTACCCAGCCATGCTCTTTGAGAGTGACGACCAGAACGAAGGGGTTTACGCCCAACCGGACCCAACCGGACCCGCCGCCGCCGGCGCGGGGAAACGGGCTTTATCCTCCCCAATTGCCGTGGCGGTTCCAGGAGAGGCCTCCCGAGCACATCCCAGGACAAGGGACCACTTACCCGGCCGGTGACCCGCGGGAACTGTCAGCGATCCAGAGCGCGCCTTACCTTGAGGAGCGAGTGTCAGTTGATGGATGGAGAGCGGAGGCCGGTGACCCGCGGGAACTGTCAGCGGGCCAGAGCGCGCCTTACCACAGCCGACGCTATGCGCTACCTCGAAGACAACCTTCTTTCTCTCGGACTCAACACGTGAGGGGGGCGAGACCATAAGTGCGGTGGTATGTTTGTGCGCCGAAGTGAAAGCCCTAGCCCCCCTCCTTCCCCTCCGGCGTGGGCGTCCTCACCCTAAGGAGTGTGGAGAAGAGGATATAAAAATCGACAAGCAGTACGGAAGAAGGACGCTCAGGACGACATCGTTCGCCAAGAGGGCCTTCAGCGCCGAAGCCCGACGGCGTGCAGCTTCTGCCAGCAACCGCTCGAGCCCAACTCCGGAGCCACTCCATCGCCCCCATGAAGTGGTCGGCACGTAAGCTCGGACGCCCCAGCCTCTGATGTATAATCTTAATCATGTGTAATTATTGAATATGTCTGTTTGTTTAAACTGAGCCATACGGTGTCTCTTTGCCTCTCCGTCCCGTGTGGACCTGCGCATTATGGGCGGTCATCACTGGTGTCAGAAGTGGGGTCTCAAAAGCAAATGTCCTCTGAATGCTGTGACATTCATGACTTCAAAATTGTAATCAAAAGGGAATCACGGGACTGATTGTGGGACTTTTACCCCCATTTGAGAGGCTTGAGGCACTGGAGGGCTTGAGAAAAAAAGAAATGTCTGTATCTGAGGGAGCTCCCACTCCACAGCCGTCGCTCGGAGCAAGCATGCTGGCATTAGGAAGCGTCATTCCGACGTTTACGGGAGATAAGACAGGGGTTCCAATCTGCGATTTCTTTTCCATGCTAGAAGAGATTGGGAAAATGGGGGGATGGTCCGATGCTCAAATGCTGGGAATGGCGAGGTGTAAGATGGCAGGAGCTGCTCATGATTTTGCATGGCGAGACGAAAAAGTAAAATCCACAAAATCATTTGCGGAATTTAAGAATCTCGCGTTTGAGCATTTCGACACTGAACCACGTCACGTGCGGGTACAGAGGTTCCGTGACGCCGGACAGATGGTAGGGGAGGACGTGCGAACATTTGCGTCGCGGCTTCAGCGCCTGGCACGCGATACGTTAAGCAGGGAGGAGGCAGGAGACCAGCTAAGGAAGAAATACGCGGAGGATTTACTTAAAGAGGAAATGACCGCTTTGTTCGTGGCCGGTCTGCAAGACCCGGTGCGCCGGTTCGTGCTCTCGCGCAAGCCGAGCAATTTCGACCAAGCCGTGGAGGCCGCATTGGATGAGGAACGAAATGAGGCGTTAACGACAGCCGCAGCGAGAGTACGCGTCATAGAGAGAGCGGTGCTCAACCCTGAGGTTGCTCTCTTGACAGAGCGGTTAGATCGCTTAGAACAGCTGCTATCTCAGCAGGTAGAACGCCAGGTTGAAGCGCGTGCTCAACAGCGCCCATTCGCTGGAAACCGGAGACCGCCACAAAGCTACAGGCGCGGTATGCGAGATTTTAAAGAAATCGTATGCTTCGCTTGCCAGGGTCGCGGACACATCGCCAGGTTCTGCCAAAACGTGCGCCGTGGGGAGCCACAAAGAGAAGCAGGCGAGACACGCCCTAAGCAAGCCTACAGCGGGGCTCCAGATACCGAGACAAAAAACTAGATAGTCCTCCCCAGCCTGAGGAGCGTGGGCAGGGAGCAGTGGATGATGAGGTGGTGGTAGTTTGTGTGGCCGACGAGGCATGCCCTGTTGTGCGTTGCAAGTTAAATGGTTGTTGCATGGAATTGTTGATAGATACGGGGTCAAAGGTGACATTGCTTAAGGAGAGCAGTTTTAACACGCTTCGAAGGAAGGGGGACCGCGAGGTGTTGGAAGCGTCTGGTGGAATGGCAACCAAATTTGTAGGCATAACGGGGGATCCTCTTGGCATAAGTGGACTCTACCGGTTACACTTCTCTCTCGGCGGAATTGCATTGGAGCACCCCTGCTACGTATGCCCGGACACGGTGTCTCTGCCAAACGGAGTGTCAGGTATATTAGGGCAGGATTTTTTGAGAAAAGGGAAGGTAGTAGTCTCATTCTCTGAGGAAGAGGTTATTGTGGGCGGATCAAAAGTTCCGTTTTTGAACAGGAGAGGGGCTGAGATTCGCATTACCGATATTGACACCCGTCAAACAGTGGGATCATTGGAGAAGGTATATTCGCGGGTTGCCGTCAGGCTGGTCGATGAGGCGGTCGTCCTTCCTTGGTCGGAGCACATTTTGTACGCGTTTGTGCCTTCAGATGCAGAGAGCGGCGCCGTGGGAGTGCTTGAGCCGGTCGACTCTCTCAGCAATGGCCTGAAGGCAGCCGCGTGCCTCGTGACAGTTAATGACGCCCACAGAGTGCCCCTACGGGTGGTTAACTGTAGCCAGCAGCCACTGAGCCTTCCCAAGAACAAAACATTGGCTTTGTTCACCTCTGCGATAGAGAAACGTGAGCCCACCGATACGGTACTCGCAACTGTAGAGCATGCTAGTCCTTCGGCTGCTCCAAAGGTGTCGTTCGATCTTTCTCACGTAAAATCCAGGGAGAGGGAGGCTCTGGCTGGTTTGCTGAACGACTACTCGGAGGTATTCGCCGCGTCCAACCTGGATTTGGGCTGCTGTGGCGTTATAAAGCACAGGATAGAAACCGGCACTTCATCGCCCGTTTACCAGCGTGCGTACAGGATTCCTTACTCCCAACGTGAGGAGATGGAGCGGCAGGTGCAGGACCTGATTGATCGCGGCATTGTCGAACACTCAAAGTCACCCTGGGGAGCACCAGCACTATTGGTGGAAAAGCCAGATGGCTCGTATCGATTGGTAGTGGACTACCGCAAACTAAATGCCGTAACTCGCATCGATCCATACCCCATCCCCAATATACAGGAGACGCTTTCTCAGCTGGGCTCTGCCAGGTACTTCACGGTAGTGGACATGGCGGCGGGATTCTGGCAGATAGCAATGGATCCGGCAGATGCCGAGAAAACGGCATTCAACACGCCCTCAGGGCACTATGAATGGAAAAGAATGCCGATGGGTCTGGCCAACAGCCCTGCTGTCTGGCAGAGAACCGCTGATGTTATCCTGGCAGGTCTTCTGGGGAGGCTGTGCTTCGTGTATATGGATGACATTATCATATACAGTGACAGTTTTGAGAACCATTTGCGCTATATTGAGCAGGTTTTGGTGCGACTAAGAGGAGCGGGTCTCAAGCTGAAGCCCTCTAAGTGCCAATTCCTCAAAAACGAGGTGAAATACCTCGGGCACGTTGTTTCAGCTGACGGCGTGCGACCGGACCCTGAGAAACTAAGGTGTGTCTCGGATTTTCCATCCCCGACTAGCGTCCGCCAGGTCCGGCAGTTTCTCGGCCTGATCGGTTACTACCGAAGGCACATAGAGGAGTTCGCCAAGCTCGCTAAGCCGCTCACCGCCTTAACAGCCAAATATCGCCTTTCGCTGGGACGAAAACGCGGAGAATGCTTTTGGGGCCCTGAAAAGGAAGCTAATGAGTGCACCGCTGTTGCGCCACCCGGATTTTAATTTGCCCTTCGTTATGGCCACAGATGCGTCAAAGTTCGCAGTTGGTGCCGTGCTATCTCAGGTTATCGAGGGCAAAGAACATCCCGTTGCTTTTGCTAGCCGACAGCTGAGCCCCACAGAGCAAAAGTACGGAACTACGGAAAGGGAGTGCCTCGCCGTTGTCTGGGCAGTAAAGCACTTCAGATGCTACCTTTACGGCCGCAAATTCAAGCTAGTCACAGTCTGCCATCCTCTGAAATGGGTGATGAGTGTCAGGGACCCTAGCTCGCGACTCGCTAGATGGAATCTACACCTGCAGGAATACTGCTTTGATGTTGAGCACAAGTCAGGAAAGACGCATCTGAATGCTGATGCACTCAGCCGCACAGCTGCCGTGGCAGCAATAGATGAGTTTGTCCCCGTAGTCGACCCCGCCGAATTACGCACAGAGCAGTGCAAAGATCCTGACCTGAAGCGAATAATCGAAAGCTTAGAGGGCGCACCGTCTCACCCCGAACAGCTAGTTTATTTCATTGGCAAAGACGGCACCCTGTGTCGGCGCACGAGGCCAACCAGGAAAGGGAGACCAGAGAAAACCGCTTGGGAGAGAGTCGTCATACCTCGGTCGTGGACAGAAAGGGTTCTTCGCGCGTTTCACGATGCGCCATGCGCCGGTCATTTTGGCGTAGCGAAGACACGCAGGCGTGTGGAGCGTTTGTACTTTTGGAGTGGCATGCGACAGGATGTTAGAGACTACTGTGCGAAGTGTCATTCCTGTCTCGAAAGAAAAACTCCCAAGGGACTAAGACCAGCTCCAATTCAGCCGTTCCCTGAGGTTTCGGCTCCCTTCGAGCGGACAGGTATGGACATAATGGGCCCATTGCCCACGACCACTTCCGGAAACAAGTACATTTTAGTATTTGTCGATCACCTTTCAAAATACGCGGAAGCGGTAGCACTCCCAGATCAGAAGGCAGACACGGTTGCAAGAGCATTTGTCGAACAGATCATGCTCCGACATGGACCCCCGAGGCAACTCTTGACAGATCGGGAAACGAACTTCGTGTCGCAGCTAATGAGGAGAGTTTGCGAGCTGCTTAAGATCGCTAAGAAGCAGACAACACCGTACCATCCGGCTTGCAACGGCGCGGTGGAGCGACTGAACCAAACCGTGGCCGGGTTCCTGTCGCATTTTGTTTCGCGCGACCAGCGGGACTGGGACTTGTGGCTCCCGTATGCAATGTTTGCCTACAATTCCGCAGCACACGAGAGCACGGGCGAATCGCCATTCTTTCTTCTCTACGTCCGAGACCCGGACCAGCCTAGTGAAGTGCCAGAGGGCCCCCGTCGTGTCCCATACGCTTCACTGGACGACTATAAGGTGGAGCTAGAATCGCGCTTGCAAGTGGCGAGGGACATCGCAAAGGAGGCCTTAAAGGAAGCGGCGAAGCGCAGGAAGGAGGTGCACGATCGCAGTGCTAGAGACGCGCCGTTTAATGTGGGGGACAGCGTGTACATTGAAAACTGCCAAAGGCAGATTGGGCTAGCTCGTAAGTTCCAGACAAAGTGGAGAGGACCGTGCGAGGTTGTCGAGAAGCTTTCTCCGGTAAACTTCAGAGTCCGAGACGTGAACCGGCGCTTGATAAGGATACACGCAAATCGCCTCAAGTCGGCACCGGTTCAGTATTCACGAAATGAGGAAAGGGAAAGCGCGGATTTTGATGGGGACAGAAGTGAAGCGGAGCGCGCAGATAGTTCGCAAGAAACGCCCTCTCCTGCATTTGTTCGGCAGGCGCCAGAGGTGACGGCCGGAATGCCACCGGATTTACTTCATGCATTGCTAGAAGAAGAAGCGCGCGAGGTTGCCGCGCAGATAACGCCAGGAGAGGCTCCTGCCACGAGCCCTCGCGAGTCCCAAAGCAGACAAAGGGTCACAGACTTACTTAGTATGACTCATGAAGGCCGATATCCGCTGCGAAATCGGAAAGCTAAGTCGGACTAATGGCGTAAACAGAGCGGAGTTGTGAACTGGTTAGAATTGTGTAATGCCACAGCTCATAACATTGCTATGTGCTTATGTGTTAAGTTATCGGAGTTGGTAGGTAAACCTTTCTGTCATTAAGTAACACCTTCACAGGAGAGCATGCGGAGCGCATGCAGAACCTGCCCTACTTCCTTTCGTTATCTATATTTTTGTCTGTGCCGTGATCGTGCTAGAAGTGGGAGCTCCTTTGTAACTGTGGTAAATTTATTTCGTCCAGTTTGGACTAGAAAGGAGAGGCTTGGGTGCTGAGTTTCATGTTTATCTGTAAAAGAAGATCAGTGCTGCCCCTGGAGACGCCAGTTATGACAGCGGAGGCATATGGTGCTGTGCAGTGGTGTTGAGTGCAGCGAAAAGTGTTTTGTCGGACGCACTGTGCGAGGCGATTCAGAAAGACGAAGGGAGCTGCATGGACTCAAATGTTCGGAGAACATTCTTCAGGAGAGTGAGCGAGTGTGACGTTCCTTGTGGAGTGTGACTTTCCTTGTGTGTGCTACGAGGTTCCGCGTTCAACGGCGCGGCGTAGACGGAGACCCAGATGACAGCGGCATCATCAATTACCCAGCCATGCTCTTTGAGAGTAACGACCAGAACGAAGGGGTTTAAGCCCAACCGGACCCAACCGGACCCGCCGCCGCCGGCGCGGGGAAACGGGCTTTATCCTCCCCAATTGCCGTGGCGGTTCCAGGAGAGGCCTCCCGAGCACATCCCAGGACAAGGGACCACTTTCCCGGCCGGTGACCCGCGGGAACTGTCAGCGATCCAGAGCGCGCCTTACCTTGAGGAGCGAGTGTCAGTTGATGGATGGAGAGCGGAGGCCGGTGACCCGCGGGAACTGTCAGCGGGCCAGAGCGCGCCTTACCACAGCCGACGCTATGCGCTACCTCGTTGACAACCTTCTTTCCCTCGGACTCAACACGTGAGGGGGGCGAGACCATAAGTGCGGTGGTATGTTTGTGCGCCGAAGTGAAAGCCCTAGCCCCCCTCCTTCCCCTCCGGCGTGGGCGTCCTCACCCTAGGGAGTGTGGAGAAGAGGATATAAAAATCGACAAGCAGTACGGAAGAAGGGCGCTCAGGACGACATCGTTCGCCAAGAGGGCCTTCAGCGCCGAAGCCCGACGGCGTGCAGCTTCTGCCAGCAACCGCTCGAGCCCAACTACGGAGCCACTCCATCGCCCCCATGAAGTGGTCGGCACGTAAGCTCGGACGCCCCAGCCTCTGATGTATAATCTTAATCATGTGTAATTATTGAATATATCTGTTTGTTTAAACTGAGCCATACGGTGTCTCTTTGCCTCTCCGTCCCGTGTGGACCTGCGCATTATGGGCGGTCATCACAACTATGTCGACGGGGTCGTGTATGCAAAGCGTGTCACCAAAACTTGTCCGCACCAATTGTGACGTTTTCACGGCAAATAAAATCAAACGAATTGCTGTTGTCGATAGAGGACAATGTGAGGATGGTGCGCAAAACATTCGATGTCAATAGGATGATTACTTGTAAACTAGAGCCAATAATGTTAAAAAAACTCTGAAATAGCGCGCACGCCGATATAGTCAGTGGACGGGGAAAAAGCCGTGGACGGGGGTGGGGGGGGGGGCAAAATAGTGAATACATAGGAAAGAGAAAATAAAGTTTTAAAGGTGTTGAATGTGCTTGATAATAGATAATTAATCGAACAAGAAAGTTTGAATGACATAGATTATTCAGTGAATCAATCAGAATTCGAAGCCCTTCACTACGGCGTCTCTCATAGCCCGAGTTGCTTTGGGACGTTAAACCCCTACAAACCAAACGAAACCAATTTAATTAGAAGCAAACGCCAATGAACTCAGAGGGGCAAAGAGAGGCGACGATTTCCGAGGAGGCATCAATGCTTTCGCATTCCTCCAGTGCGCGCATCCGCACTGATCTCTAAAGTTTTTTAGTAAAAGTATTCTCGGTATGATAGCGTCACTGCACTTAGAACCCAGGCAGGTATTCCCACACTTGGAACTAGACGTCGTACTTCTGCCATGAAGTTTTTATATTATTTATCATGCGTGTGTTAATGTGTTAATATCAAAAAAGATCAGTACCTTCCGCCACCACACCGTCAGACTAAACGAAGAAATCCTTATAAGCAGATAAGATTATACATCGCACTTTGCAATATATTTAATCTAATTTTTTAAATTTTCCGTCGAAATTTGGAATTCCTTGCCGCAGGATGTGTTGACAATGATTCTGTGTATTGCTTTGTCACAAAATTTGGATCTTTATTTCATTCGTTTCCGCATTGGGGAAGGTTGTGTTTGTTCTTTTCAAACCTGAGTGGAATGATGCGTTTGTTTATTATACTAACGTGCTAATAACCTGTACAAAGTGATGCACATTGTGAATAACCCTGTAACCTACTCTCTGTATAGGCCCGCGAAAGCTCGCAGTATTGTTAAATAAATAAATAAACAAGAAGGAATAAGCATGTCAGTATGCAGATCTTTTAAAAAGTTTTTGAAATGCACAGATTCTATAAAATGCTCGACGGGAAGCGAGAGTTGTAAGCTACAATGAATTTTTATTGAATTTACGCTAGGGGTGCGAATATAATTACGAAGAATGAAACAAGCAGAGTTATTTCGAACTAATTCTAGGGAATGGATCATGTTGTCACGGTTGGGGTTCCATACGGATGCATTATATTCAAGCTTGCTACGTATTAGTGATTTGTGCAACAGCAGTCTTAGTCCCACCGGGCCAGTGGAAATTTACGGTGCAAGGATCCTACCATACAGCGCTAAGTAATATAAGAGGACCAGTTCAGAGTAGATGTGGTGTACACACCAAGGTAACGATATGAAGAAACGGACTCCAGGGTCATATATCAGGGAGTACACGACTGCCGTAGTAGAGGGGCGGGATACACGCATTACTTTACGCTTGGCGTTGTAATGTTCCAATAACCAGAGTCTATACCAATTGCAAATCGCGTTAATGTCATTTTCCAGTATGATGACGTCGTTCTGGTCGTTCATTGCACGAAAGTCTACACAACCATCAGCAAATAAGTGTATGTTAGAGGACGAGCATTGAGTCACGTTGTTATTGAAGACAAAGAACAAGGACCTAAAAGAGAGCCATGTGAACACAGGATAAGGCAGCCTTTAGCAGGCAGTTGAAACTATTACCTGAGACAAGCTGTGACCGGTTACAGAGGAAATGTTCTAGCTAGGTTAGAACCCTGTTTTCTGGGTTCAATTTGTTCGCCTTAGAAAGTAGTATCCTATGAAATATATTTTCGAACGCTTTAAAAAAATCTAGGAAAATACAATCGGCTATCGGGCGACCTTCATGGGTAGCGTGTAGTTTATAGGTAAACGAGGCTCATCGCGTTTGGCTAGAGTGGTTCTTCAGGCAGCCATGGTGCGCATGCGTAAAAAAAAGAGTAACTTTTGAGCAAATTGACGATGCTTGTCTAAAGTGCGTGTTAAAGTGTTTTGCATGAAGGAGAAAGAGGAGGAGGAGGCGTAAAGGCAGGGAGGTTAAACAGTAGAACCGGTTTGCTACCCTGCACGGGGGAAAGAGGTGGAGAGGAAAAGTTGAAAGAGAAAAAAGAGTTGGGTGAAATTGAAGTCACTATGCAAAGCCACAGCGTTCAGTAAAGTCACAGCCTATCGTGCAGGCCAGAAGTCCTTAGGAATCGGAGCAGTGCCTTGGAGGCATTTACCGCCGACGATCGCCGTGGCCAGTTGCCGAGAGTCTGTTTCCGTCAGTGGGCGTGGATCTAGACGCTCCAGCGCATAGCAGAGAGACTGCCTTTCGGCGCTGTAGGCAGGGCATTCACATAGAATGTGGACTAAAGGGTCATCACACCCGCAGATGGCACATGCAGCGCTATCAGCCATACCTATTAAGAGGGAGTAATGCCTGGTGAAAGATACATCAAGCCACAGGTGACAAAACAAAGTTGCTTCACGTCGTGGTAGGGCGGATGGAAGCCGAAGTTTCAGATCTGGGTCCAAGGTATTTAAATGCGAACGGGAGAATTGGCCTGAATTACACGCGGCAAGCGTGACGTCCCGTGACAGTGGTCTAAGTCTACCCGCTGCGTCGGGTCTCGAGATGAGGATTGACACCCAATCGCCCTCATGGTGAACAGTTCGCGCGGCCTCGTCCGCGCCGTGGTTGCCTGTTATGCCGTTGTCTCCTGGCAGCCATTGGTAAACACTATCGTGCCCTTTATTGATGGCTGCGTGGTGGAGTTCTCGGCTTTCTGCGACATGTTGTTCATGGGACCCATGACGAAGAGCAGATTGTAAGGCTTGGAGGGCTGCCTTTGAATCAGTAAAAACAGACCTTTGTGGGGGTTTTTCTTCAGTGATATGCTCAATGCCGACACGAATACCAGTAATTTCTGCACCAGTCGATGAAGCCCGGTGTGATTTTCTTAACTATGGTACTTATGGGGATGACTACAGTGCCCGAGCAACTGGAAGGGGTCACTGAGGCATCGGTGATGCGTGCAGTCGGTGTCCGTGTTTCTCGTGCAAATATTTAGTGGCCTGTTTAATGCGGTCGACAATAATAGAGCCTTCTTTTTGATGCCCGTTATAGGAAGAAGCACAGTATGTTGGTGCATAATCCATAATGAAGAAGAAGGTCAAGAGGCTGGTGTAAACTGGGCTGGTAGGAAGTCGTGATGGGCATCAATAATTTTCGCAAACGATGTACGCGGCCGTTGAGCAGGAAGGCAGGCAAGATGGTGTGCGGGAATCGGAGAGGTGACGAATATGCGCTCTCAAGGCTTCGATTGTGACATAGGCAGTCATTGGATTCTCCTGAGCGAAGAGTGCTGTTGTGGCTGTAAGACGCGCATTTTGGAAGTCCTAGGCACGTCCGTAGAGCTTGAGCTTGAACACTATGTAGACACTGTATGTTCGTTTGCCTCCAGTTTCCCAGTGCAGGGATACTGTAGCGAAGGAATCCCATAAATAATGCGGTGCACAGCTGGACAATCCACACCACTGATGCTCCTGACGACTTCGCACCGAGAAAGGAGAGAGCGTGAACGATCGATGTCAGTCGCTTTTTCATGTACGAGACATGTGGGCTCATGTTTGATTACGATCGCTGAATACTTTAAGGAATCGATGGCTTCTTTCGTAGAGTACGCTTGACCCATTTATGCGTAAAGTGTAATGGGGCATGCTCTTGTGTGTAAAGGCAACAAGGGAACATTCTTCTGTAGGAATCTCCAGGCCTTGCAGGCAGAGGTAGGCCGTAAGAATGCTCGCCACCTTTTCAAGCCTTGCTCGCACTTGTGGTCGCGTAACTCCTGTCGCCTAGATACAAATATCGTCTGCATAGATGAGACTCTTGCCGACTGTGGCAGCACATCGATAAGGCCGACAAGCGCAAGATTGAAAAGCGTAGAGATAAGTACTCCACGCTGTGGGAACCCATGTGAAGAGAATTGTGAAGGTGTTGGTCCGTCCTCAGTAAGCATAAATAGTGATCTGTTGGATAGATAACTGCGTATGCAGCAAAACATGCGACCGCCAAGTTCTGACGCTTCCACAGAGTCCAAAATAGCTTGATGAGTGGCGTTATCATACGCCCCTTTACCACACAGAAACAACGCAAGTTCTGATGTTGAACTGATGACACCCCTTACGAAAATGAACCCCGAGATGCAATTAACTTTTCATGAAGTATTTATGAAGTCTATAAAAAGTCTATTAATACTCAAATCCTAACGAGTTTGGACTATAAAATGTCAATATGTTCTTGACTGATATCACCCAATATAAAGCTAATTGACTACAAGTGAATTAAAACTCAAGCAACAAAAAATAAATTTACAGCCGATTTCTCACAAGTCATTAAAAATTCAATATGTTCTTGATTGATATGATCCAATAGAAAGTTAATTTATCACAACTTCATTAATACTGAACCAACAAAATCAATTCGCAGCCAATTTTTCACAGATCATTAAGCAGTCAATGTATTCTTGACTGATATGACCCAATACAAAAATAATTGACTGCAACTTAAGTAAAACTCAAGCCACAAAAATCAAATTTACAGCCGATTTCTTACTGATTATAGAACGAAACGCAACCACGTCTCAAACGATTTCCATTTCAGCTGAACAGAATTTATTCATGTTATATCAGCTATGGGAGAGGTCACGATGTTGAAGTTGGCCGCAGCTGGTGACTTCAAAAATATTTCTCTTGAAGTCACTTGGTAATGTAGAATTTAACGTATAGCTTAAAACAATATTTTTTTTGTTCTGGTGTCATAACGGAACTGAAGTATTAAACTTTTTCTTCAAGTTAGAATTAAATTGCACAACGTAGCAGAGAGCTAACTTGTGTTACTGATTCATAAATGTGACAGCACAATGGTAGAGGTAGCAGCTCTGCATACCGGGTGTTTCAGCGAACACGTTCGAAGATATTAAAAATAGGCTGTTTGGGGCATAACTATGGCTTTTGCGCCATGGTGTTAGCAATGTTTGTGGACATCAGAAAACCTGTGAATCGTCTTTAGTAAGCTGGTTAACTATTTTTTAATCATTCACTTTTAACTAGTAGAGCTAGGCTTCTAGCTGCGATTAGGTATTTGTTAACGGTCACTAGTAATAGCCAAATCAGTTTTTAGAATTTCGAAAATGCGATTACCCTTGGCGCTGCGGCTCGACAAAGTTTGGCTTTTTTGACTGGTTACGTGCACTTGAGGGGTTGCTTCGCCTGCATGCTTTAGAAAGCACATGTATTTTTGCACGACGCCGCCAAATACCGTAAAGAAACAGTGGCGAGTGTAGTTGCGTTTTCGAAATTCTAAAAACTGATATCGCTACCACCATCCACCGGCTACAAATATCTAATTGTAACGAGTTGCCTATCTGTGATAGCTAAAAAGTTAGTTATCAAAAATTAGTTTACCACCGTACTACTTAAGACAATTCACCAGCTTTCTGTTGCCCCCGACACCAGTAATACTACGCCGCAAGAGCAATATTTTTGCCCCAAAAAGCCTCTATTTGAAAATTTTTGATTCTTCTCTGAAACACCTGGTATGATGGCATCATCTTGATTGGTGCATAGTGTATAAATATGCATGATGCTAAAATGCCTTGCGAGACCAATATTCAGACCACCAATTGAGAGACCAATATGCAGCATACCTACTGCAACATGTGCCCCGGCGCCCGCGCCTTGCGGACCTCCTGCCGCCACTTACGTCGTTCAAATCAAGCGCGCAGGCTGGCGGGTCACGCGGCAGGACAAGTCTTATCCGGGCACTACGAGATCACGCCGTATGTTCTGCTGTGCTGCCATTTGTGTTCTGACGATCGTAGATGGTTTTGTGCTATTGATTTCAAATCGCAGCTCCAAAATCGTGTTTGGGTTGTGTGGAGATCGCAGTTTTCGGCGCCGCTTGTAGAACAACTTCCAGCCCTTTGTGTACTTCGTGAAAAAGTGACCGCGCCGGGAAGCCTGCTGGCTTTTTGTCTTGACTGCACTAAGTTGGACTTCAAGAATGGAAGCCGCTGCGTCTTTTATCTTGCTGGAACCGCATTACAAAAGAAGAAAGCGAAAACTGGAAGGCATCGAGTCTTCGTTTTCATGTAAGTCCCGTAATGCTGCGCAGGAATGCGCGCAATTTGCCTCCGCACAAATTAACCAGCTAGCAGTAAGCAGAGAACGGAATGGCTGAGGCGCTGTCGCGTTTGTTACCAGTCGACATTGTTCACGGTTGTTTCTGCGGCGGCAAAATGCACTCTACAATGAGTCACTAACTCCCCGGCCTGTCTGTATTCATAATGTAATTGTTTCGACGCGAACGCCCTTAAAATAACCTAAAGTCATTGCTCAACGTGGTTGTGCGCTGCTGCCTGCACGCATGTTTTTCTTCATTATCCACTCGCAGTGGTTTGCTGATAGCGCACGCCGCTTGGCCTGTTTAGCATTGCATTGTGTGCTGCGCGTATACGCGTCAATATAGTTTCATGACGTGGGTTAGTGAGCTTTGAACACACCTATGCAAGATGATTACACCGGCTGTTGAGCTGAGCTAACCGCCCGCCTTGGTTGCCGGTAGCACGCGCCATTCGGTCTCTGACGCTGCATTAGTACGCATCAGGGCTCGACATCCTATGTACACTGGTCGATACGACATAGACTCGTGTTCGCTGCAGCGGAATGTGCAACCCCAGACCAAGTGACATAGAACGGTGGCGGGCGGTTAATCGCGTTGGAATCAAAGCAGAATGAACACATCGTCCCCCAAGGTTGGACAGTCAGTGTAATCACCTCGCAATGGCGTGTTACAAGCTAAAAAGCCTCTGACAGTAATTGGCTACATGGACACGTATTCGCTTAAGTGGAGGAGTTATGCGGCTTCCTCAACGAGAGAGCTGCCTATTCGATGATCTGTGTAGCTGTAAATTGCTTTTAGTGGCAGGCGACCGCGATGAAAAATAACTGGAGGACGTTGAGGAATAAATAGCCTGAAAATATGCGCGCTTTGTAGCCTTTTCACACAGCTCTTTCAGATTAGTTATTTTTCATGAGCCGCAAACACTGCAGAGCTTATTGTGCAGACAAGTGTGAGCAAGTGAACTTTCATCTGTTTAAACTTAGCCTTGTGTTTGTGTGAAAGGCCAGCAGTATGAATCCTTACCCATAAGTGCAAGTCATTGTGGGTACTTCTTCCAGACAATACACAGACTGAAATTAAAATTATGTTGTTATGCAGGTGAAGTGCCTGCTGTTCAATAGTGAAGCGGCTTGAGAAGAGCTGTCATTGAAGAGGATGTCTCCGCTGTCCAAATGTGGTGCTGTTCTCCTTGTCTGTGCCCGTTCAGCGTGTATTGCGTTTTCTAAAGTGTGTTTTTTAGGCCTCGATGTTGAGATCAGTGTGTTGCACTAGTCTGCTTTGAACCAGAGCGTTGACGGCATAAGTTGGCATTCCCATTTGAAATAATATATGTGTGTTTCTTCTCAATAGGGTTACATCAGAGCTTACAACTTTTTTGCTCAGTGTGCAGTGATGGGGCCATACAGCAGCATTCTGGGGATATTACAGCAGGAGGACAACCTTGTCATCCTTTTACTCTAATACCTGTGTCACGTAGCACTCCTCAAAAACAGTGGTAGCAGTAAGATAACTCTGTCATCCTTCTACTGTAGAGTCAGTGTCACATGGCACTCCTCAGAGACGTCTCCAACAAAGGCATGTGATTTCACTTGACGGGAAAAATATGAAAGTCAATATAGTGCAGCTGATAAAGTAATTGAACTGTAAGCCTTGATCGGACCCCATTTGCTGGCAACTTCTCTCGTAAAGTGCACATATTTTATTCTCGCTGCTATGTATGGCCTCTTAGTGTATTTACAATAATTTTACTGCCCCCAGATCTGAGTGCTAAATAAGTATTGTCTACTTTTCACAAAACGTATGCACAGGAAAGCTGAAAGTGGTAAGCGAAAAATGGTGCATGCTAAGTAGTCATATTTGCGTCACTCTGCATGTTCACCTCAAAACGTTCCCTCAGAAAGGTTTGGTGCTTTTTTTACATCTGTGCGTGTACTTGTACTAATACACATATATTCCACAAGGAGCTTGTTTTGACCTGGTTTAATCAGCTTTTTGGCTTGCTAGCTTTTGGCATGGGTAAACCAAACTCGAAAAGAACAGCTTATAACGCATGAATGCCTCCTGCACTCACAGCTGTTTACATTATCAATTTTCCATATTAGATCGGTTGTATTACACATACTCAGAAATTGAATAAAGCCAAGCACAAAGAAAAAAAACTGAAAAAACATGCAAAAATATTGCCTCTTTTTCTCATGCACCCAGCAGCAAAGATCGTAGGGAAAATTGGCATAGCAATTACGAATCATTTGACTTATCTTGTAACAGGCACATGTTTTTAGAAATACTAGAGTCTAGACGTGCTTCTCCCACACTAAGACACTGCCTTGTCTTGCATGGCTCCGCATCTTGATCTCAGAAGAACCAGCGCGAAAAAGACAGCTGAAAATTTAGAGAACGACACGGACAGAGGCGCTGATCTTTCATCTTTCAAGTTGAAAGTTCAGTGCCTCTGTCCGTGTCGTACTCCTTCTATCTTTTCCGTTGTCTTTTTTGTGATGGTTATTCTGAGATCATGGTTTACCAACTAGCCCAACAACAAGTTGACGTGACTAATGACATGATGTTTTGTTCTTAAGGCCACTGCGTTGTAGAGCTGGTTTTTGCATTACTCTTTCTACTTCCTCTGTCTACTAGTATGTCGTTAGTTTGTGTTACAGCTCCTGCTTTATAACATTTAAATTTTTTTGTATTTCACATTTCACTGTTGTCAATTTTCAAGAGCAGCAGTGTTTATTGCTGCTTGTCATCTTTATGTTGGTCACTTTTAATATATTCTTTGTGTGCTGTTTATCATGTGTTTTTTTATTGTGTCGCATAGTGCACCATTCCACTTTTCCATTTCTGTGTCGCTTTTCCCTTTTTTTGTAGCAGGCATCTTGACAGGAATTTGCTTCTCTTTCTTTTTCTTTCTTTCTCTACCTACGTTCACATTACTGAAGGAGCTGTATTTTACTGAACGTTAAATTTTGCGTTGTATAGCATCATCTAGGAGCCTACTCCATTTTTTAGCAGCTGCCATAAATGGCAAGAGTATTATCCAAGAGTATTATCTTTACATAAATTCAGTTGAATAGTGCATGACATGCTTTGCAATCATAACTGCACATTATTGGTTCCTGTCTAATTTGTGCATGATTGGTGACTGACACAATGGCCTTCTTGCTTGAGATGCATTATTTCAAGGAAGGCAAACTTTTTGTGCCACTACAGTTGAGCGTTACAGAGAGGGTTTATTATGATTTCTTCCGCAGTAATATCTATTTCATTGCTTTTGTTAGGATACTGAGACTCACATGAACGAGCATCTGGGGCTAAAATACGAGTAGAACTTCATGCCATTTGTCAGCTTTCTTTACAATGTGCAAAACCATTCAGGTAGAGAACCATTTCAGTTTTCAGTTCTCCTTCCTTTGATTTCCAGCTTTTGTGCCAAATGTCATATTCTGGAGGATACTCTAAGCCACAGCCTTCACCATTGATGTAGGGTAGCAAATTGCATCAGTCATGACAGTTGGTGTTAAAACTGAGCACACCACCTTTATTTTATGAGCACGCCAAAGCAGAGATCTCAAGGCAACTTGGCAAGGCATTGACACCTGAAGTGGTCTTTTTACATGCATAGTGTTACGCACGATTCGAAGGTTTTTGTAAACTGTTGGGTTGAATTTTGGCACCAATAAAACTCCTCTACTCCAACCTCAGTGAGAAAATAAGGAAAAGCCATCCAAGCTTCCTCGTGAAATGTGAACATTGGTCCGCAAAATTGTGCTCTTGCAGCAAATCGTGAGGGTCATACAGAAATGTATGTTAAGGTGTAATGAAGTACACCTATTACTATGCTGCGGCCCTTGGACTTGTTAACCAGATCGTCTCATGTAAAGGTGCAGTGCATAACGAGAATCAAGCTGCACGAGAGCTGCTCAAAGCTTTCTGTGCCAAGAAAAGGTGCATTTACTACGCAAGTAACATTGTGGTGTTTTCCTACATTTGCAAAGTGACTATTTTAACTACATTATAGCATGTACTCTATAGTATCAGATAAGGTGTTAAGTAACACTTGTCTCATTTTTATTTGCGCTTAAGTTTTGTTTCCGTCTTTTATTTCTAGCCATGAACAGCACAGGCTGTGTTTTCCCTTGTCGTTTCGTACAAGGAAACAGTTGTAAGTCCAGCGGCTGTGCTTGTGTGCTGTTGGTTGTGAACTAATCTGTATGCTGTTATGCCTGGGAACCAAACTGTCTTGCTTAAAAACTTGTCTGCAAAGAAGGGTGTGTAGAAAATGCAGGTAACAGGAGGCATAAACGTGAGCGATCCTATGTACCCGTGCCTAAATGGAATATTGAGCGCGGAGTAGATGTTTGCATCACTGCGCTGATATTAATGGCAGCGCTTGCTATTTATCTTTGCACTGTGATCACTTTAGTGGTGTATTTCATAACAAACATAATTTTTTGTCTCTTAATCTTCAGGAATTGTGGCTACACACAGCTTTTATCAAGCTGCCGTCAAGGCAATGATAGATATTTCACTTTCTAGGCAAAGATGCACGCTATGACACAAGGGGCCTCCAGCGTGGCTCAGCCACTGCTTTCGTCTACCAATAAAGTTAAGGGTGCTCTTGCGCAAATATAAGCGCTTTTTTCTTCTTTCAATACATACTTGCTCTTCACGCTTGGGAAGAGCACGAGTCACGTAATTATGTGCGTGCTCCTACCTACTATCGTGCTCAAAATTAAGAGACCCCTCTGAGCGCGCACCGAACTGCGCCAAACTGCATGCGGGTGCCGCCTGACGAAGCCGTCCTGTTGTCGATACGGATGCCCGTATGCAATTTTGCATGGTTCAGCATACACTTGTGGTGGTCTCTTAATTTCTCTCACGATAGTACTTCCAAACTTTGAGCATCACTATAAAGACATATTAGGTTCCAAATTTCTTTCTAGACCCTTCCTTCCTTAGACGTCATCACCGGAATGGTACGCCCACCATACCAGGAAACAGTAAACAAAAGCACGCCAGAGCTGGTACGAGCCGGCCGGGTCACGCCAGATGAGAACTGACTACACCACGCCGCAGAAACCATGTCTGAAATCCCCTCCATGGAACACCAGACACGAAATTGCCAATATTCTTTTTTTTTGTAAGAATATCAAAATATTGGAATTTTAAGATCACCACACGACCATAGTGGATGCATATATATATATATATATATATATATATATATATATATATATATATATATATATATATATATATATATGGGTATGTTCAGATAAGAACGGAAATCGAGGTCCCATGACCATTTTTTGTTTTCAATTATATTTTATATGTGATGGGTAAATGTGTCCCCACAAAGGAATGAACCTCAGTTTTGCAAGGAACTTCGTAGTTGTCTCGGAAAAAAATCGTATGTCACAAGAGGTGGAGAATGTCGTTTTTGCCACTTCTCAAAGTTGCAAGTTTGGAGCATCACTGCATGCACAATAAATTGTTTCCGCGCATAAGTATTTTTTCAGTACTTTATTACAACTTGCACTATACGACAAAATAAAAAAAACGTTTTCTTGCTGTGTAAATCTTCTGAGTAAAAAATCGCAAACTTCGCTTCTGGAGCTGTGCGGTGCCAAAAAGGCACTTTTGAGGGCAACCTTACGGCAAGATGCGTAAAGATCTCCCGAATGAATCTTTTTCTCTGTATTTTTCAGCTACTTTTATCACTTCAGGCAAGTTTTGTAGCTCTACACTTGACCTATATTTTTCAATATGGCCTCAAAATTGGCAAAAGCTCAAAAACGTGAAAAAAGTGATAAATTTGACTTGAATTTAAAAAAAAAACACCATCATCGATATTTATTAAAGTTTGCCCTAATAATAGTCAATACTTCATAATTTTAAGGCATTAAAAAATTATTGCATTATATTGTTTTAAAGTATGAAAATAAATACAAAACTGACTTCATGGTTTCAATTCCTACGACTGCTCAGTATTCCCTCTTAGGATGCGCAATCGTCAGAAGCTGGTTTTTGTATTGGTATTTTGTAAGCGAATTTTAAACGCTACAGTTGCTGAGTTCAAAACTGTAATTTGTAAGCATTTTTTTTCTATTACAATCAAAGGTGTAAAGCTCTTATTCGCTTTCGTACTGTTCTAACCGTGGGACCTAAATTACTGTAAGCATATTTCAGCACGTTATTTTGGAGTGACGTGTGTGTAAGGGTAGTTTATGCAAACAATTAATGCACCCGTCGCCCACTCAAGGTGAACTGCTACCGCTGCTCCAGCGATGAACCGCGCTTGGCAGCCGCTCCTATAGCTATATAACGCCCGGCGCAACCCTGAAATTCACAGCATCATGTGTGCCGCCGCCGCACCGAGGCTTTAGCCGCCGCTATCAACTTTTCATCGCAACGCACCGAACGCCTAGCAGTTATGCCTCAGCCTTCGACCTTCGACCGAGATAACCCTTGTGAGCGGATGTTGTTCGGATCTCGAGTTTTGTGCGTCGTTTTCCAGGCCTGGTAGACCCGGTGGGGTCGTTTTCTGTACTCACGTGTTTTCTCTGCGCTGGAGCGCTCTTTCGACAAGCATACTTGGTATCTCAGTCTCAGCTCGTACGCCAGACCGAAATAACATCAGTGTCGACGGTGGGCAGCCTGTGTTAAAAATCCATTCATCTGCCCATCTCCTTTTTTTTTGGAAAAGCAGCTCTGGGCCCTGCATCCGTCACCTGCTCTTCTGTCTCGCGATAATCTCCGGAAGCGGTGAGCGTTTGCATTCATGAAGAGATTTCCGCGGCGAACGTTTTGTGCCGACTACTCAAAAAGGCACAAACAGAGAATTGAAAAAGGACGTAATTTTCGCAGTGTAAAGACACTCAATGTCGCTGCTCTCAAAAAAGTCCTACTTCCCGAAGAAGCTCTCCGAGTACGAGAAAGTGACTTAATCTGTCAGAATTGTTACCGTCGGTTCAATTAAGACATAGATAATATGCAGGCAGAGTCAACCGAAACATTAGAAGAATTCCGCCCTGGGGAAGAATTCGTAGAAAATTTAAATTCAAGTGTCAGCCTTACCTCCGAAATCTCGGCCCTAAAGCCACCGAGCGCTCTAAAAAAACGCCTCAGACTTTCCTATGCAAAGCGAAAGCAGGAAGAGGTGGCAAGAGCTATGGTGACGAAAATACGATCGGGGATACAGGCAGCATATAGTGTCCCAGAGACTTCGCGTGCGTCAGAAGAAAAGTGTGCGCAATGCAGCAGTTGGGAGGACAACCTACATGCTGCCTACAATAAGGGTACATCCTTTCAAGAGCGTTGCCAGCTGCTGACACTGCTACCACGCAACCTAACCGTGAAATATGTGCAGGAGGTTATTCCAGAGGCAACGAGGTACGTTATCCAAAAATCGAAGAAGATGGGGGATGAGGAAGGCGTATGGTCAACACAGGAGAGATATAGAAGATGTAAACCACAACAGGAAGAAATTACCACCGTCTTAGAATATTACACCATGGATGAACTCGATTGCTCTAGTCAGACTCCGATCAAAAAGGATGTTGTGAGAATCGAAAAGGAGGGAGATAATGAATGGATACCTAAACGCTTCATGACGCGGTCCTTGCGAGAAGCATTCCGCCTCTACAAGCAAGCTCACCCTGCCTCCCAGGTTGGCCTCACAAAATTCATATCCTTGCGTCCTAAGTGGGTGAAATCCTCGCTCCAGTGGCAAGTGTGTGTTTGTGTGTGCTGTGCAAACTTTCAGTTGTGCCTCGTGGGACTGCAGAACGCGTCCGGAAGGTCGCTTTCTCCCGAAGGTATGCAGAGCCTCTGCGTACGCCAGGAACCTACTGCGTCGTGTTTCCTTAGGAATTGTGAGCACTGTCCACAAGATGGCATTTTCACTTCGGAAAATTTTGAAATGAGCAGCGAGGACTAGGTGTTGATTGCTTCATGGGAATACGGTGAGCTCGTTAAAAAGACTCTGACCTCTTCATCATTTATGAGAGAATTTCTAAGAATGACCATGAAATGGATTCCCCACAACTATATTAGATCTGTGCAAGCAAGAGCAATACATGAAGAAAAACACAGCTGCAAGAGAGGTGCATTTTGATTTCGCCGAAAACTGGACAGTTGTGCTTCCAGACGCAGTACAAGCGTACCATTGGTAGAAAAAGCAGGTTACCGTGTTCACCTGCGTTGTCACGTCAAGAAGATCGACTCGGAACTAGGCCGTTATTTCCGACGATATGTCTCATGATTCAGCTCATGCATGCTTGGCTCTGTCAAAAATCAAAGCACACCTCGAAGACAACGCGCCAATCTACACCAAGATAACATAAGTGAGCGACGGGGCTCCCGATCACTTCAAGACTAAATATCAGTTTCATGAGCTACAACGCAGTGAATGTCAAGAGAAGAAATGGATGTTTTCGGCCACTGGACACGGCAAAAATGCTTGCGACGGCGTTGGTGGGCTTGTCAAACATCGAGCATCACCCCACAACTTGCGGAAGCCTGCAAGTGAGAAAATACAAACATCCAGCGGCTTCGTAGACGCAATTCAAGGAACGCTAAAGAACATCACCATTCTGGAGCTCCACAGAGGGAGCTTGCAGACTTTCGCGAAACGAAGAAGGAAGAATGGAAAATAGCAAAGAAAGTGCCTGGTGTTCAGACGCTCCATATGTGGAAGTACGTTCAAACAAATGAAGGCAGTGCATCCCACGTGGTCTCCACCGCTGCTTCGGAATGGAAGAGACTGTGATTTGGTTTGTGCTTCGTGCTGGACAATATACTGTGCGCATACCGACTTCAACTGCTGCCGTTAATTTCTTGTTACGATTTTCTGAATTGCAATCTGCATATAAAGCGGCATCCCATTTGTAAATTGCGTTCCTATCAAAACTCCTCCTGATTAAAAATCTTGCAGATAAATTGTTCCTCTCAGAAGACGACGTTCTGTCTCCTGACATTGCCCTGTAGAACCTTTGAACACAGAGGTAAACAGATGCAGGTACGGAAACGTCGGCTTCAGAAACACATTAATATAAATTTTTATATATAAAAATTTTTCTAAGAACCGACAAATGATCTAATATTTTAAAAAAATCGATTACATACCAATGTACCTTACGATGATAAATTAGAGAATACAAAAAAAAACGTTTGACCGCCAGCAGCCAGTTAATCAGGTGAAATAGCGAATTTATTCCCATTTTGACGCATTAAGAATGCCGCTAACAAGCGAGTCGAAGCTGTACAAACATTCAGGATGGTTCGCATATTGTGGTAAATGAAATTTAACCACGTTCAGTGAGTGCTAAATCAAATTTCTGACAGTTACTATTTCTAAGAGGCACTAATAAGCAATTCTAGGTAACAAAAACATGAACTCAGTTCTGTATTTATTTTTATACTTTAAACCAAAATAATGCAACACTTTTTGATGCGTTAAAATATCGAGTACTGAGTATTATTAGGGCAAATTTTAATAAAATTCGATGATGTTTTTTTTTAAATTCAAGTCAAATTTGTCACTTTTGTGACGTTTTTGAACTTCTGCCAATTTTGAGGCCATATTGAAAAATATAGGTCAAGTGTAGAGCTACAAAACTTGCCTGAAGTGATTAAAAGTAGCTGAAAAATACAGAGAAAAAGATTCAGTCAGGAGATCTTTACGCATATTGCACTAAGGCTGCCCTGAAAAGTGCCTTTTTTGGCACCGCACAGCTCCAGAAGCGAAATTTGCGATTTTTTACTCAGAAGATTGACACAGCAAGAAAACGATTTTTATTTCGTCGTATAGTACAAGCTGTAATAAAGTACTGAAAAAATACTTATGCGCGGAAACAATTTATTGTGCATACAGTGATGCTCCAAACTTGCAACTTTGCGAAGTGGCAAAAACGACATTCTCCACCTCTTGTGACATACGATTTTTTCCGAGAAAACCATGAAGTTCCTTGCAAAACTAAGGTTCATTCCTTTGTGTGGACACGTTTATCCATCACATACAAAAATTTAATTGAAAACCAAGAATGGTCATGGGACTTCGATTACCGTTCTTATCTGAACATGCCCATATATATATATATATATATATTGCATCCACTATGTGCGTGTGGTGATCTTATAAATTCCATATATTTATATATATATATATATATATATATATATATATATATATATGATCTATATATATATATATATATATATATATATATATATATATATATATATATATATATATATATATATAGCTCGTAACACTGTGGCAAGGTAATAAACAACCAATAAAGTCTCGACTGGATGTATTTAAACCTGTAAATAAACGGTCAATTAAATTCGAACTGCAGATCAATTGAATGAAAACTGGCAGGTAATAACCTGGCAATTAAATGCTAACTTACAGGCAACATCACAAGAATTGAGTGTTAAACACCTGCAATTAAATGTGAACTGCAGGTTTATAAACGGTCAGTTAAATGTGCATTGCCAGCCGATAAAATCTCAATTTTTATCTATAGATTTGAGTTAATACATAGTCCACTAGAATACGGTAGCCAATTTTAAATTGTAACTCAGAAAATTCTATGAGCTCTGAATTATTTCGCAAAGGAATTTATTGCTGAAAGTCAATAAGTGCTTAATAAAAACTAGATTCAAATTTTTGTAACGGACCAGGTCAATCACGCTACCAATAGACGAACGTCCACGCCGCAACCCGGACATTACATCTGGGTATATTTGGCAGCGCTCCACATATCACTAAATTTGCGTGAGTACCATCCTTTCAATGATTTTGTCCACGCAACAAGACAATGCAATTGGACGGTAAGATGCTAGGCCAAGCGGCGATTTTCCGGGTTTAATGACTGAAACCAGATGACTTGATTTCCACGCATCCGGAACTGTACCCGCACACCATGATGACTTGAACGGGTGTTAAAGAACACGCAGAGCATCTTGTCCGAGGTTTGCAATTTAAGAGTAGGTTACTCCATCGGGCCCCGGTGATGAGGACCGTCTGCAATCAGCCATGGCGGCGCCTAGTTGTTCCATGGAGAAAAGAAGGTCCATTCACGAATCCCTAGATCTAGGCACTTCGCAGCAATTCAGAGTTGTGGATGGGTTCCTGGGACCTGCTATTCTTGCGCAAAAATCTTCACCAATCTCCACTTTGTTACGTCCTTGGTGAAGTACGGGACTTGAATGGTTGGAGCTACTGAGGGGATGTTCGTAAACCACGCACCGCACTCCAGATTCGTGAGAGAGGCTTCCGAGGATCCAGTGATTCACAGAATGCCTTCCAACGGTCAGCCTGCAAGATTTGAATTCTGTGCTGGATTTTCTTCTGCGTGCGCCTTGCATCCCTTATGTCGAGCAGCAACTTTGTGCGCCCCTATTGCATGATACGCCTGTTAACAATATAGGGGGTAAAAGCAGGGCAGGTTTTTAATTCCTGATATGGGTACTGGAACAACCTTTCCGGTCTTTCATTCTGAGAGGAGGGCGCCGTCATCGAGAGAATGCTAGTATAGCTAAGCCAAGATAAGAGTAAAATAGAGCTCGCGCTTTTCAGGAATTTACGGTATATTTGCGCGATTCCCGCACTATACGACTCTTTGAGAGAATCTATAATTTTTTATACATATTGCTTCAATACTTTTTCGGTCCACAGGTACAAATTTATGACATGGGATGGCTAGAAGTGTTGGTTGAGGTGAAACGAGAAAATAACCGAAAAGAAATTGATTTATTGCCTCAAAGTGGACCTCAGGAAATAATTGATTCTTATAAGAAGCACAAACGAATAATAATAACACTTCATTCAGCTTGATGTCTTCACTCTTTATGTATTCCGAGAGAAATATAAACTAGCCGAGAAGATTTCCTTTGATGGTTTCAGTGGCAGTGGATTGATTGTTCAGTGGCACAACTCCTCCGTAATCGGCAGAGATTCGTGACGAATATCTGCCCCAAGGTCCATGATGCCAGATCCCCGCGTCTTCATCATAATAGCCGCCTCCATGTGATGCAGCTGGTCGTGGTTGAAGTGCTCTTTCCAACCTCCTACTTTGCCTTGCCTGACGAAGTTAAAGTGCGTGGGATCTCGAACAAGCTCTGTGTTCATCGTGGTGTTGAGGTCCTTCAGCCTTGCCTTAAGGTCTGCCCTTCTAATGTTAGCCAGATCGAGCTTCATTGCTTTCCTCATACTGTCCTGTTTCGCCATCTCCAAAATCCGCTCCAGCCTCTTCCTGCCTGCGTCGCCGTCGTCCTCCAGCATCTTGCTGTAGCGTTCGCCGAGAAAGCGGGCCAAGCGGATGACGGTGCCCTGCGTGTCTCGTTTTAATTCCTCCTACGTGATGAAAAAGACGTCCGGCTCGTTCCTCAAGCAGTAGGCGGACATCACGTGGTCAAAATAGTCACCGTATCTAAAGTTACCTTGAAGGAATGCATCCAAGAAGTCGTCGAAGGAGCCATCTTCGAACTGGAAAAAACTAAGCGACCTAACATGGTAGTAAAATGAGACGTAGACATCCCAAGTGTTTCGTGCAACACCGATGAACTTGGCCTCGGGGTTGAACTTGTCACGGCGTATCGGGACGTGAGTCATAAACAACCTAAGGGTCTCTGACGCGAGGTAGTGCTCCCAATGCACTTCATAGTAGTCAATAAACACGCAGGCGTCAATGAGCTTTTCATAGATTCAATATACCCGCGTTCCTTGAGGATGACCTGCGTGACGTACTGCTGGGTGTCACTTTTCGAGTACATCACTTGCAGCAGATCTCCCTTCCCAGAAATAAAGTCAAGCGCTTGCCTTATACGCTCAGGCACTGTGAAGGGACACCTCGGCACGCCATCGATAACATTGCAAAAAGGTTTTCTTCGCTCACTTTGGCATTTAGGCATCGCTTGGCGGGTGAAAGAGCTGCAGGGAACCTTGGAAGTTGGCTTCGAAGCACCGCAAGAGATGAAACAACAATTAGCGGCGGTTAAGGCTACTGTTGAGCCTCATTCAGACATGCGGAAGGGGTAATTTACAGTGCCGCGTTTGCGATATTCGCAGCGCAGGGTTAGAGCAGTTGTTAAACGCATCGAAAGACGTTTTCTTAGTACTTGGTACAGAAGCTGAGTGGTGACATCAAGTGGGGAACTCTAAATAACTTCGCAACGTGTGCAGGCTTCGAAACGTCCGACAACAAACACATTTAATAAAATTCACACGTCATCGATGGGTGGATCTGACGGCAGTGCGTGATCATCCCTTTGCGCTCCCTCTAAGGCAGCTAAGTGACCACCGCCCTTGTCACATGGTAGCTGGTCTCCGGCTGAGATTGCCACGCTGAGTCGAGATTATCTCCTTTCTGATCGAGACCGCTACCCCCACACGCTCAAAGGGTGTCCGGGAGTGCCCGCCAAAGTGCGCGAAGGGGTGACACTTCACATGAGCAGGTTCATCAACTAATCGCGATGTTCACAACCGTGCACCTGTCATCTCCTGGTCAAATCCTCCGACGTGAACCGAGAAGTTGGCCTACAAACGCCAAAAAGTAGAAAAATTATCAATAGCTGAAAACTTCACTCCGACACCTGCCCCGCCTCCATCCAGATTTCCGCTTTGCCCAAGCACATATACTTCGTAGAATTAAAAGAAATTCTCTCAGTACACCTTCTGGGCTATTCCCTTTCCGTCTTCTTTTTGACCCCTCCTGTCCCAACTGTCCTGCTCTATATGCTAATCTAGACCACTGCCTCTTCTCTTGACTTGCAAAAATTTTTTCGAGTTATACTGCCGTGGTGGCTCAGAGGTAGTGGCGCTCGGCTGCTGACCCGAAATACGCGAGTTCCATGCCGACAACGGCGGTTGAATTTCGATGGAAGAGCTAATTTCTAAATGCCTGTGAACTGTGCGGTGCCAATGCTCGCTTAAGAATCCCGGGTGATCGAAATTTCCAGAGCCCTCCACTACGTGCAGCGCTCCTCATAGCCTGAGTGTCCTTGGGACGTTATACCACCGTATACCATTTTGCAGTTTAGTGTAGTCGAATATTGCCACAAAATTTGGGCACAAACCAAACCGCATTTATGACCGCTTAAGGGCCGGTCATTTGCGATACAGCGCCGTCTAATTCCCTCCAAACTAAAAAAGAACAAGAGAACGGCCTACACTCCCTGTATGCGTCCTCGGTCATCATGCAGTCGATGTCTGGTCATAAAGGGATCACATGATGTCGCAAAATTTGGCGCATATTCAAAAAAAAAACGGCGTTGCGCCGAAGCAATCGGACCCGCGCTCCCCGGAAATAAAACTAAAACAGGAGAGAAGGAACTCCGGAGAGCGCGCAACCTTTCGTGTGCTGCTACCTTTTCCGCTCTGCTCACCGGCGCTGCGCCAAAGGAAACAAGGCCGCGCGCCCTCGATTGTCCCTCCCATTGATTTCTTCTCATTGTCGACTGAGAGGGCGTAGACTTGACCGTGCGAAGTGATGCCCTCTCCCCATTGCTCTCGCATCAACGGCTGCGCATCGGGAGGACCAAGAAAATTCTCGAAACCGGCTTTTGCGCTTGACAAATGGGGTTGCGCTCCCGGCGCGAGAAGGAGAAGGAAATTGTGCAATCGCTACTGCGTGTGTTAGCGCGCCTGCCTTGGCGCGAAGAACGAATAGACGCGGACCGCGCCTATTAATGAACAGTGTTGATCACTGCCAGCTCGAGCCGCCATTTAAGCTTCAGAGAAGCGCGCCTGCTCGACTCCCGGCAGAACACCACTTGCCCAGCCACAGACCAGTGAGGCAGCGTGCGCCAACCCGCGGGAAGGCTCCGTCGTGTTTCTCAGGTCGTCGGACTGTCGCAGTGCCCGGTGAACAAATTGTGTTTTGTTTCTTTGTCTTTTTCTTTTGTTAGTGCACTTTAGATGCAAAGATTTTGTTTAATTGTATTCTCTCTCGATTGTTACTTGGCACGAGTTGCATTGTATTATAAATCACTTTGTATGTGCTCGTACGAGCGATTGTGAAATCGTTTGTTTCGTCTGTTCGCTGCATAAATTTTGTTTTGTTTTTTTCTGAGCCTTTGGCTAAGACCCATTCTCTGGCTCGCGACCGGCGAAAGCTGGGCACCAGCTGAGTCGAGATTATCTCCTTTGTGACCGATACTGCTACCCTCACACGCTCTAAGGGTGTCTTGGAGTGCCCGCTAAAGTGCGCAAAGGGGTGACACTTAATATGAGCAGGTTCTTTAGCTAACCGCGATGTTCACATCCGTGCACCTGTCAACTTCTGGTCAAGACCTCCGACGTGAACCGAGAAGTCGGCCTACAAACGCCAAAAAGTAGAAAAATTATCAATAGGTGAAAATTTCACACCGACACGCGCCCCGCCTCCATCCCGATTTCAGCGTTGCCCAAGCACATATACTTCATAGCATTAAAAGAAAAACTCTCAGTACACCTTCTGGGCTATTCCCTTTCCGTCTTCTTTCTGATCCCTCCTGTCCCAAATGTCCTGCTCTATATGCTAATCTAGAGCACTGCCCCTTCTGTTGGCCTCTCCCTCTATCTAGTCCCTACATTGCCGTCCTGACAGACCAGCCTACCTTGGTGAACCAGGCACAGGATATTCTAAAAGCTTAATCAGCGTTCTTTAATAAAGTTTGTCTCCCTCACTCTCTGACTCGTTGTCACTGCTTAGGTCTTCACGCATGCTTTCTTGCCCTGTTTATTTTCTTTACTGTTTGTTGCTACTTGATTTCATTTACGCGCGTGTTCTGATGGACGGCTAGCGTGGCACGCGGCACACGCACGCCAAGTAGCAGTGACAGTCATCCGCACACTCCACTCTTCTTCCCGGCACCAACCGCGCCGCTCATTCCCACGAAAACCGGCGCCAACTCCACGTAAAGAATTTCCTTCTCTGTCCCCACAAGTTTTGATTTTGCGGCTTAGCTGCATGCGTGCTCAGTTCCCAACCTAAATATGCTCGCTTAATGTTGTGGCTAGAGATATGCAAGGCACTTCGATCATGCATGACCGGATTCCGCCGTGGTTTGAGTTCCGAAGAAAATGTCTTGGACCCGGTAAGCCAAAGTGAACTTCAGGGGACCTTTGACCTTTCGACACTAGCCATTTTCTTTCACGTAGGAAAGACTTACGACAGTGTCCTTCAAAGCTCAATACTAAATAGTTTGCAAGCCATAGGGGTAGAGGACCATCTACGATTTATTCACTCGTTCTTCTGTGACAATTCTATTTGAGTGAGGTTAGGGTCTATTTCAAGCACGAAAAGGGCTCTATCGCGAGATGTGCCTCAGAGTAGTTTTCTTTCTCCCACTTTCTTTAACGCTGTAATGGCTAGACTTTCTTAGGCCTTGAGGAAAAATCATAGGAAGGTCCTTATATCTATATTATATGCAGACTACATTTCTGTTTTGCTTAACGACTACTAACACAAGCGATTACCCTTGATAGCTCGGCAGACCCTGCTTTCGGTACAAGATTACCTTCAGTGTGTGGAATTGACTATATCAGTGGAAAGGTCTGGCTTTGTTTTGTTTCCATATGTTGCAAGACGTTACGCGCAGCTGAAAACAGACCATCGCGGCTCGTGCATTCGCCAATACACAGAATGATTTTTTAACATTCACAGACTTAAGAACAAATCTTACCGGTACATAACTGAAGTCTGTTGAACTCGATTTCACAGCAAGGCGGATATTATGCACACATTATGGAGTAATAATTAAACGAATAACTAACAAGAACTAACAAATAAACTTCTTTATTCTTGATTTTACGGGGCAGGTTTATATTGCGAAGCCGATGGCCGTCAACAACGAAGGTCAGCTGTGTTTCGAAATTTTGTTAATAGGCAATGTGTTTAGTAATATTAAACGTTAAAAGTACGCATTTGGAACCTGTTTATTTGTTTTTCTCGCATTTTATACTTAGAAAATGACGTCTATTGAACTTCTTATGCATCTATACAGGCGCAGTTGGTGTATTTATAATGTAGAAGAACTTGATTTTGGCGACAATATTACGCGCAGCGACGCCATTTTGTAATGATGAAAGCCGACTCCATAAGCTTTCAGATGCGTATTTTTGACTTTCGATATTTCTTAAGCACATTGCCAATTAAAAAAATTAAAACAGAGATCACATTCAATATTGTGGGCCATCAATTTTCCCATGTATCCTGGCCCTCTCAATTTAAAAATTGAAATTTATTGCTAAATTAGGTCTATCCTATATTTATTTATCCATATGAGGTAAGTAATGTCCGCTTGTTTTACACTCTAGCTGAGCAGATGGCCCCGATGTATCTTCCACAGTTTTTAAAACAGAAGTATGTCAATGTTAGAAAAGATCATACTATAGTCACGTGCACTTTCTTGGTGTGGTTCTTGACTCCCGTCTCTAGTGGCGACAAGCCGTGCACTCGATTTTCTAAGCACTGTCTTCGCGCCTCATTGTGATTCGTATAATCGCAGGTGAACAATGGAGAAATCATCCTTCGTCAATGGTAAGGTCCATGAAGCCCTGTAGGTGAGCCACATAATGTATCAACTACCTTTAAAATCCTCTCTGTTTCAGAGTTTGAACGTCTTGAAATTTTGGACCGAAAGAGCCTAACCAGAGCGCTTGGAGCGCGCAGCCGGCAGCGAACAATTGAGTTCTTTATGAGCCTATATTGAAGTTTCTTAGACTTGTGGCTTCACAGGGGTTCTTAATGCAGCTTGGTCGCATAGGAGAGGCGGTAGCTGGACGAGCTCTTCTCGAGCGCCTCCAGAAGAGATGTGAGTTTCAGGTTACTTCACTCTCTTAGTGCCTTAGGTCTTAAAGGTGAGAGACAAAGCCACCTGTTAAACCGACTTTGGTCACTTGATTCTCGGCTGCGCGTTGACCATTTCTCGCGTTCGCGTTAAACGGAGTGCTCCTTTGGAAGAAACGCATTCGGTCGTACTCGAGCATTTTATTCATAATATGATTGCAATCTCTAGGTAGTCACTGATGGTTCTGCGGACAAGGTCAGCAGAGCGAGAGAAGCGGTATTTCATATGTCAACTTTGAATATTTTTAGGTCTGCCCGCTCTACTCGAGTCGTAACCTCCAGAACGGCTGAACGCGCGGACAATGAGGCGGCCTTGCAAAAATCAGTCTTTCCCGGCTCATCCTGTTGCTACCCTGACCGATTCGAAATCAGCATTTCAAAGATCCAAGCGTGGTTTCCCCTGTGAAGGGTTGTCTTTTAGCTCTCTGCGCTTGGTGCAGAACTTACACAACAAAGGCTACTATATGTACACGTTTCCAAAGGGCACCTTTACACATAGGCGTCGTGAGCAACGAGGTGACGGGCGAACCGGCCCATGGGGTCTTTCTGTGAATACATCAAGATAAGTCCCTCAATATGTCAAGAGATGCTTGAAAGTAAAGGTCCGCAGTCACTTCAGTTCCCTGTACTGTCCACCCAACCAACCGCGTGCGACCAAGGGACTAAAGGGACCTCAAAAAAATCAACTACATCCGAATCGCACGGTTTGAATCATACGCCAACGTGGGTGCATAAGTCAGGCCTGACATTGTCTCCGCTGTGTTTGTCATGTGGTGTGTGCGGTGATGTAAAGCACTATCTCATGTGCTGCTCAGATTTTAATGCGGAAAGGTATGTCCTTCTAGCTGCCTACAATAGGGCAAGAGTGCCATATGGTTCATTTCAAGACACTGCTTGCCCGCGCGGACTCTAGTCACACAAAAAGGAGGCTTCCCTCCCGCATTCTTCCAAAATTTCATCGAGACTGTGGTCTGCACTTCAGGTGATCACCGCAGCAGTTCATTATTGGGGGGATTGTGAGCATGCTGACACAGATCTGCAAGGTCAGAGATCTGTGCAGCCAATTGCCGTTTTTAATTAATATCTAGGTGTTGTTACGGTGGAGCAATTGCCGGCACAATAATTGCAAGGCTACTCGCATCACTGGCTTAGAACAGCCTCAAGCTCAGCCAAAGAATGGTAGCGCGAATATTATTGTAGTAGGATGGAAAGTTGGGCTAGTTGGGTTATGTTCACTTTGAATGAAAAATACAGCGCGGACAGAGACAATGGACGGTGAATTGTGCACCTCTTCTTCGTCCGTCGCCTCTGTTCGCGCTGTATTTTTCCTTTAAAGCGAATATTGTTGTCTGCATATTTGCTTCTGTTTCGTTTCGTTTCGTTTTCTTTCATCGCTTCTCGGCGGCCTCAGCCTGCAGACATTTTTCCAGACACGGCCTTCTTATGCTCACGCAGTAATAATATGTATTTCCACCGAACTCATGGAGGAGCGTTGCAAAGGCCCACAGGCCAATATGCGAGGTGACAACAGCACTAAAGGAAAATAGAACCAAAATACTCTATGCTTCGTTGGTTAACTGGAAAAACTAAAAAAAGAAAAAAAGCGAGGCGTGTGCCATGGCATCAAACAGCCGAAAAAAAGCAGAGAATTTCAATTATATAAACGTCATGCAGAAATATGCATACGATATAACGAGATCATTGTGAAGCATTATGCAGTTCAGCTGCCATTTTCCGTATTCGGGGCACGGTGGCATAAGAGTCATCTCGCACAGCTGCTGTCCTCACCGTTCGGTGATGATCCTCGTGAGACTACTGGTAATGGAGGATATTCGGTGTCCGCTGCTAAGACCTAGTGAGGCGCTCGACAAAACTATCAAGGTTAGATTACACGCAACATAAATACCCCTGAAAGTAGAATATTCGACAGCCGCCCCCTCCCCCCCTTCCCCCAGGTGAGTTGGTAGACATATAGAGGTCTTGAGTTCAGATCCCACTGGCGGATTGTGATATTTGTTTTATCTGTTGTGTAATCAAATAATTTTTAGTCATAAAGTGATTGCTAATTTCCCATTATTCAACACCACAAATTTAAAAAAGAAACATTCCCCTACGCTTTCCCTGGTTTTGATAACTGTTAACCTTCTTAATATGCATATCATAACGAGTCCCTTATTTCTCTTTCCTTGTCTGCTCAATGTTGTGTTCTGTTATTTTTAAGAAGACGGTACCAGTTTTGCCATTTTAATTTAGTTTGTCCTGCGAGTTACCACATGCCGCTCTTCTTTATAGTGGGTAGAGTAAAATGTATTGCTGTTTTCCAGCAACGATAATTTCCACATTCTCTGGAATTGAGCTCGCCCTTGAGTGCAACTGTTAGCTTACGTTTTTTATAAAAACTTAATGCCTATAACACGCCTGCTTTGTGCAAAAATCTGTGCAAATAGCGTTTATAAAAATATTAAAAAGTGTTAAGACAAACTTTATTTGAAGTGTGAAAAATTCTTCCCGCATTGTGTACACCTTTGTGCCACAGATTTGGTGTAAGATTTGTCAGTTTCTAGGGAATCCTATTTTAATGACGTGTTGACTGCTCATGTTTGTTTTATACCCTGCATTACTGACAACATCGTAGCAGCAGGGTGAAGCACTTAATTGGAGGTTTGGTAACTACGGCAAGATGAATAGCTGTCGCGCTGTTGGCCGCAATGCAAAAGGGTGTCCGTTTACGAACTCAACATCGTTTGTCCAAGCTCTGCCAGCAATACCTTAATTATCGGAGTACAATCCGCACGCTTTAAACCCTTGAATGCTGAAATTTTATCTGTGCGCACCATACATGGAGTGGGCACGGACGTCACAGTGGCCACCATTTTGTCCACATTCAGCGCGACGAAAGACTACGTGCATGTCTGATCGGCTTATTGCCACTTTCACCGGCCTGCACTGCTGAGGCTACGCGCTATGCAACAAAATAGCCCCCGTGATGTCACGAGAAGGAAGTGAGTAGGATGTGATGTGATGTCACATCCTATAGAGATGTGGATCCACAGTATTTTAGTGCTTTAGCACGAGATGGTTAGCTGGCGAAAAAGCCGTGACACGCCATGTTGTAGCTTCAGAGTAGCAAGGGTGCGCTCGAAGGAGCGTCGTGCCAGCGTGTGAAGATGAAGAGCGAGGAACGCGGTTGCGTACACACGCAGATGCTAGGAAGAAAAGGCGAAGGGTGAAGTCGGCGGAGGACTGTGCAGTACAGCAAACGGTAAATTATGGACGAAGGCAGTACTTCGACAGATTCCGAAGCCGAACGACGTGCATCGCGAGCTGAACAGCAACAAAGTAGAAGAGAGTGCCGACGTGAGTCAAGCAGTCCAGTGGGCATAGCAATGCAGCAAGCCCAAGCCGGACGTTGAATACTGTATAACCTGGTTAAACGGGATGCGGAAACAGACGAACCGCGAGAAAGGCGAAGTAGAGCGACAAAGAAGAGGAGATTGTTGAAATCGCCGGAGGAACGTGCAGTTTAGAGGCGTATGCAAGTGGCTTCAGACACCCGAAGAGAGGGGATGGCGACTCGAATCTCAACGAGCAGCTCAGGCGGCTTATCGCAAGAGAAAAGTCTAAGAACGACTGGAAGAGCATTTGGGAGCAACTCGAACTTTCAAGCTCATCAAAAGCTAAACAAATATAAGGAAAGGTAAACAAGAACGAACTTACTATCGCACCTGAGTCGCATTTAGCTTAACGACGTATATTGGGGGAAATTTCGTTTGTTTTCACAACCTCCGGATATAACATGCCACGACCGACATGTTGATCTTTCCTAAATGGGTAGTTTGCAAAACGTTTCTACCTTCCTCCGATACGGAACTGCAAATCTGAAAAAAAAATTTGATTTAAAACTTTCATTTTTTTCTGATCTTGTAATTTTCGTATTAGATTGAAACGCATCGAATATGGAATCCACCAGCAGTCACTGAATCTGAGCATTTTTTTTTTCAAATGCAATAAACTTTATGCCAGCCGCTTTTGAGGCCACTTGATGCCTGAGCAGCTCTTTCCCATGCACTTCAATACGAAAACTGGTTTTCGCGCGTCGATCTGTGTGCTATTGCTGTGTCTAATTTGTGTGTAAATTTTATCTTTCACGAAATAGTTATTTCCCCAAATAACACAACAATTTCTCCGCGTTGTGTTTAAACCACAGTCGAGACAGTCGCTTCTGATATTAGTTTCATTTTCTCCAAATACCCACATCCTACACGATAGGAAAAAGACCTCAGTCACCTGTGTTAACGATTTAAAATGTTTGCGTAAAGTCGCATTGCAGCGCCAAAAAAGCGCTTTCGGGGAACGTTGCATCCCGAGAACAGCTTTAACTTGTGCCGTCGAAAAGCGGCTTGCCCAAGTCTGCCGTAGACTGAGCTGCTTTTTTTATTAATGCGCGCCTCCAGAAAGCAGGAAGTGATCTTTACTGCGCGAGGAAGAGCCGGCCGCTGTAGTTTTGTGAAAACATCATTGCTGGAGGTGATGTGCGCATAACGCGTAGTGAAATTCCTCCAAATGAGTGAAGACAGCAATGCTCATGCATGATCGATAGAGCCATCGTTGTCCTGGCACAAGGCCCCCAATGTATCAGCATTATCCTGAAGGCACACATTTTCTTTTTCTACCGACTTTCCCTACAAAAACGTGACTCCAGTAGAGTCTCATGGGCCATGTGACCATTCGCAGACACGTACGGAGTGGCACTCAGTCAGAAGCAACCTTTCATATAACTGCATTTATTTGAAAAGTAGGTTAGTCGTAATGAACTCAATCGCCACTCCAGCCAGTGCTGTCAAAGCTATAAAAACAGCCGACGAAAACTACCGGGCTCCTGCATAGTAAACTGCAGTGGGTTGACAAGTTGCACTTTCCCGAACAAACAGGTCAATATACTTTCATTCGCACGTCGTTTTCCTTGCGCGCGCAAAGTGTATATTATCTGTGGAGGTGACTTATTTTTTTTTAAATTTCAGCAGCAGAATTTAGCTTCCATTTTCCTCAATTTTATCATCCCATATGGAGAAAAACGCGCGTGGCCTCAACATTGTTCTTACCACTGTTAAAGATCTGTTCTCCCTTTCGTGCGGCGACGGAGTACTAATATTCCACTCGGAATCTTGTGGCTTTCTATCCGATAACTAAGCTAAAACAAAGGGAAAGTTTTCCCGTGGTCAGATGTCGGTCGTTAGCACACCAGGTGAATACACTTTAGAGCACTCTGAACGTCTGATTGATGGCAATGCTGACAGTTTCAAGAGGGGGTTTCAAGAGGGAACAGAGAGAGATAAGGCAAGCGCAGGCCTGCAGAGAACCACGCAAAATCTCGTTTTCATAGTTGTCAATACTGACGATGTTTGCACAGATCTCTTAAAATAGTTCACCAGTAAAATTTACACATATAGTATACCATATCGCATCGAGCTGCGCTGCATGAGCTGCATCGAAAATGCTTCATCAACATGATGCAGCACTTCCACAGAAGTGCGTTCGTCCAACATGATTAGATCATTTTTCATTATTCGTGACGAGAGTGAGCATTGAGGAGTGAGAGGGGTGGGAACTTCTGAAGCATCTTAGCGTAAAGAATAAAGTAGAGCCTGTGTATGTCTTGACTGCTCCAGTCACTGACGATATGAGCGCACATGGTGGTCCACTGTGGCGCTGGGGTCATGTAAATAATTGCGTTCTAGCAACCTTCAATGTTTCATCTCGGACAATGTGTCTACTCGGAGGTAGACAAGGGCAGGTGGTTTTAAATAGTTTTCACGCGTTCCCGAACCCACCACTTTTCATTGCAATTTAAAGGCGCCAAATACTTCACACACACATGCGATAGAAGAGAACTTGACAGAGCGCCTGTCCACTCTGTCGCAGGCGCTCTCTATCGTTCTCTTTTCTCGTGTGTGTGTGTGTGTGTGTGTGTGTGTGTGTGTGTGTGTGTGTGTGTGTGTGTGTGTGTGTGTGTGTGTGTGTGTGTGTGTGTGTGTGTGTGTGTGTGTGTGTGTGTGTGTGTGTGTGTGTGTGTGTGTGTGTGTGTGTGTGTGTGTGTGTGTGTGTGTGTGTGTGTGTGTGTGTGTGTGTGTGTGTGTGTGTGTGTGTGTGTGTGTGTGTGTGTGTGTGTGTGTGTGTGTGTGTGTGTGTGTGTGTGTGTGTGTGTGTGTGTGTGTGTGTGTGTGTGTGTGTGTGTGTGTGTGTGTGTGTGTGTGTGTGTGTGCGCGCGCGCGCGTGTGTGTGTGTGTGTGTGTGTGTGTGTGTGTGTGTGTGTTTGCGTGCGTGTGTGTGTGTGTGTGTGTGTCCCAAAGCGACTAAGTCTATGAGAGACGCCGCAGTGAAGGGCTCCGGGAATTTCGACCACCTGGGGTTCTTTTACGTGCACTGACATCGCACAGTAAACGGGCCTCTAGAATTCCGCCTCCATCAAAATTCGACCGCCGCTGCAGGGATCGAACCCGCGTCTTTCGGGTCAGCAGCCGAGTGCCATAACCACTGAGCCACCGCGGCGGAGTGTGTGTGTGTGTGTGTGTGTGTGTGTGTGTGTGTGTGTGTGTGTGTGTGTGTGTGTGTGTGTGTGTGTGTGTGTGTGTGTGTGTGTGTGTGTGTGTGTGTGTGTGTGTGTGTGTGTGTGTGTGTGTGTGTGTGTGTGTGTGTGGCTTTTTGCCGCCTATAATTTACAATGATCAATTAATTACCTGCTAACCCAACAAGAAGTCTCACCACTTTTCATTAAGACTGTGCAAGGCTTCACGTCCTTACAGCATGCAGCATGCGTCGAAAACCACAGCCCTTTCCGCTATTTATCGCTTGAACGAATTTTTCTGCAGTTTACCTTTACGTGGCGCATATTCTCAGAGAACCCGCTTTTCTCTTCTTTTCTTCAATTCGTGCTTGTCAAGAGATCGCTCGGCTCTCTCATACGCAGCATAAGGCACAGACGATAATCTTAGCACACATACGAGATACATAACAATAGAGCAAAGCAATCGAAATGCGGTCTTTCTCTTGCCTCCATTACTTTGAGATACTTTAGGCGAGGACGTGTTTATCATCCTCCCCGAATACGACCGTTAGACTTAGCCGAAGGGCACCTGGTTAGGATTTTGCCATACGGGCAATATCCGCATATGCGGCACCTGTGAGCTGTCAACCGAGCTATTATGTCTGCCTGTACCCTAATCATGCGCGCTGAAGACCCTTTTCGGACGGTGCCATTCCTTTGTCTCTGGTAGTTTCCTTCTCATCTCGACGTACCCAGCTACTGCGGCACCTCCAGCGCAGCACAGGCAACTCCCAGTCCCTATCCAGTAAACTGTCTCTATGCAGCATTTTCTATCAAAGCATTTATTGGTGGATGTGGCACTTTCTCCGCAGTCATAGCGGTAGAGTTTGCCGTCGACACTGTGGTCTGTCGCAGCCAAGACCTACCGCGGTCACCGCCTGCCTAATGAGGACTGCAGCTGCGTCACTATGACAATCGGCGGTGCACTGTCTCTCCCCAAGCGCGCTCATGGGGAGAGGTGCTACAACCGACATTGCCGCGAGTTCTTAGCTACGATGAAGACAACGGGTCTCACGGCGTTTTCTCTTGTAGGTACACACGTGTTTAAGATACACGGTGCACATGCGCATGAATAGCGACCAAACGGTGGAAACAAATTTTAAGAGGCGTAACACAAGCCTTCCTGCACAACGTGCGCAAACCACAAAAATGATAGTTTGAAAGAAAACATTAGATGGGTCAGAAACATTATGTATTGGTTAGGCATCGCAAAAATTTAGCCGCAAAAAGAAGAAAATATTTTATGTCCTCTTCACGTGTGTGGACCTTGGTCTCTCATATTCTATTTTGCCCGTTTCGTTCTAAAGTTCACTCTAAAGTGTCCCGGTCGTTCAGCACACAGTTGATTTTCTGATGACTTTCTAGTTTTGACAGTTTTTATCCAGCATTGAGCAGATTCCTTCACTTAGGAATACAAAGAGGAAAATTAACCACTTCATCGGGAGGTAAAACTTACCAGGATCGCCGGAAAGGACATGTGATGGCAACTGTAGGAGCAGTGCCGTCAACAATTCTCAATGCGCAAATTTCATGCGCTTGCACTTGGCCACGTCAGAAACTTCTTTGGAGGAAAATACCAAAACGCCGACTACACTCTTAGAGCATGAAGATGAAAAGGATGGTGAAGACTTCTTTTACACGGGTGAAATCTTTATACCGTAATGAACTGCTATGGAAAGAACTGTTATGACCTGACATTGTCAGCTTTTAGAGGCGGCCGCCAGTTGCGGCGGCACTATAACAAAACGAAAAAAAGGCTCACGCGCTTTTTTCTGACAGCAGCTTTTCTTATCATTTTAGCAGTTATTTGCATCTGAAACTACAGCTGCAAATCTTTGGAGCAGTATCCTTCGATGTTTCTTAAAAATGTATGCAAGGTGGCTGTTCCAAGTAACGTCGCTGTCAAAATAAAAGCCAAAGTTATTTACAACATAGAAACACTGCACAGGCTTAGAACAGGACATACAATCTTACCAATGCAAAACGAGCAGATAGTCACAGATAACGACCTTCAAGCGAAGCAGATTAATAGATTCTTAGATATTTTAATACTACTGATGTTTTTCGAAACCAGTCCGTACACTCTAAATATTGTCACGTGGTGGTGACTTTGAAGAACACAGTAGCAATACTGTGAAAGACAAAACTAACTTTTATTTGGCGAACCTGTGCCCACAAATGAGGCTACACTTACAGCACAACGGTAGCGGCGAGCACGGTCGGCGATCGTCGAAAATCTGATCCGCGGGTCAAGCGAGTCGGCTGTTATATAGCAGTCGTCGAATGTTCCAGACTAATCGTTGGGTCCCGCGTGCCTTCCAGGAAGTTCTACACCATTCGCGTCAGGCGATGAAATCAGATAACATAAGGTTCGTCTACAACAGACAGCGTATAGAAGCATCGATGACTTGCCAGAAACTTCGGATATATGCAGGTGCGTCCCGCGCTGTGCGATAACACTTGTTAGGCGGCGAAACGTGGTCGCCTGATAAAAATAAATGACACGTGTCATTACCCCCCCCCCCCCTCTTGAAAAGCATCGACCCGATGCTGCAAACAAACGAAAGAAAAGCACTCGTAGCAAAGAAAACAACAAAAATGAGGAAGTTCGTCAGCGTCCGTAAAAGGATTTAAGGCGCACCACGTGGACCACTTCAGATCGTGCGCGGCGCCGCAGTGAATGCGAAATACCGTCTGGCACGACCTCATAGTCCAGTAAGCCAATACGTCGAATGACCTTGTAAGGTCCGAAATAGCGTCGCAATAGTTTCTCACTGAGTCCTCGTCGGCGTATCGGGGTCCATACCCAAACACGGTCGCCGGGCTGGTACTCGACGAAGCGTCGTCGCAGGTTGTAGTGTCTGCTGTCGGTACGCTGCTGGTTCGGGATCCGTAGGCGGGCGAGCTGTCGAGCTTCTTCGGCGCGCTGGATAGAGATAGCGACGTCAAGATTTTCCTCGTCAGTGACTTGCGGCAGCATGGCGTCGAGAGTCGTCGTCGGGTTCCTGCCATGAACCAACTTAAATGGCGTGATGTGTGTTGTTTCTTGCACCGCCGTGTTGTAAGCGATTGTTACGTACGGCAGGACCGCATCCCATGTCTTGTGCTCGAAGTCGACGTACATTGATAGCATGTCGGCGAGGGTCTTGTTCAGGCGCTCCGTGAGACCATTCGTCTGCGGATGGTAGGCAGTTGTCCTCCTGTGACTTGTCTGGCTGTATTGCAGAATGGCTTGCGTGAGCTCTGCTGTAAAAGCCGTTCCTCTGTCGGTGATGAGGACTTCTGCAGCACCATGTCGCAGCAGGATGTTCTCGACGAAAAATTGCGCCACTTAGGCTGCGCTGCCTTTCGGCAGAGCTTTAGTTTCAGCGAAGCGGGTGAGGTAGTCCGTCGCCACGACGATCCACTTATTTCCGGAAGTTGATGTCGGAAACGGTCCCAACAAGTCCATCCCGATCTGCTGAAAAGGTCGGTAAGGAGGCTTGATCGGCTGTAGTAATCCCGCTGGCCTTGTCGGTAGTGTCTTGCGTCGCTGGCAGTCTCGGCATGTCTTGACGTAACGGGCGACATCGGCGGTTAGGTGCGGCAAGTAATATCTTTCTTGTATCCTTGATAGCGTCCGGGAGAAACCGAGGTGCCCAGTGGTCGGATCGTCATGTAGGGCGTGCAGTACTTCTGGACGCAGCGCCGACGGAACAAGAAGAAGATAGTTGGCGCGGACTGGTGAGTTCTTCACGAGTAGGTTGTTTTGAAGCGTGAACGAAGACAATCCACGCTTAAATGCCCTAGGGACAACGTCGGTGGGCACTTCCAAATAATCGACTAGGGCATTTAGCTCCGGGTCTCCTCGTTGCTGTTCGGCGAAGTCTTCAGCGCTTATTATTCCAAGGTAGGCGTCGTCATCCTCGTCATCTTGCGGCGGCGGGTCAATGGTGGCGCGTGATAGGCAATCGGCATCTGAGTGTTTTCGTCCGGACTTGTCGGTTACAGTGATGTCGTATTCTTGTAGTCTGAGGCTCCACCGTGCCAGCCGTCCTGAAGGGTCCTTTAAGTTAGCTAGCCAACACAATGCGTGATGGTCGCTGACCACTTTGAATGGCCTGCCATATAGGTAAGGGCGAAATTTCGCTGTGGCCCAAACGATGGCGAGGCATTCCTTTTCGGTTGTAGAAAAATTGCCTTCCGCTTTTGATAACGACCGGCTAGCGTAAGCTATCACGTGTTCATGACCATCTTTTCTCTGGACCAGGACGGCACCGAGGCCTAGGCTACTGGCGTCAGTGTGGATTTCGGTATCTGCGTGCTCGTCGAAGTGCGCAAGTACGGGCGGCGACTGCATGCATCGTTTGAGTTCTTGAAATGCGTCGGCCTGCGGCGTTTCCCACTTGAACTCGACGTCACATTTAGTGAGCTGTGTCAGCGGCTCAGCGATGCGTGAAAAGTCCTTGACAAATCGCCTGTAGTAGGCACACATGCCAAGAAATCTACGCACTGCGTTCTTGTCGATGGGCTGCGGGAACTGTGCAATGGCAGCTGTCTTCTGTGGGTCAGGGTGGATTCCAGACTTGCTGATGATGTGGCCTAGGAACAGAAGCTCATCGAAAGCGAAGCGGCAGTTTTCTGGCTTCAGAGTGAGCCCTGATGACTTGATGGCCTCTAGTACTGTGGCAAGTCGCCGAAGGTGATCGTCGAAATTTGCGGCGAAAACAACGACGTCATCCAAGAAAACGAGACAAGTCTGCCACTTCAATCCTGCTAAAACCGTGTCCATCACGCGCTGGAACGTTGAAGGCGCCGAGCACAGTCCAAATGGCATAACCTTGAACTCATAGAGGCCGTCTGGGGTGATGAAGGCGGTCTTTTCGCGATCTTTTTCGTCGACTTCTATTTGCCAATAGCCAGACTTGAGGTCCATCGACGAGAAGTATTTTGCGTTGCAGAGCCGATCCAATGCGTCGTCTATCCGTGGGAGGGGGTATACGTCCTTTTTCGTGATCTTCAGACGACGATAATCGACGCAGAAACGGAGGGTTCCTTCCTTTTTCTTCACCAGGACAACAGGGGATGCCCACGGGCTTTTCGACGGCTGGATGATGTCGTCGCGCAGCATTTCGTCGACTTGCTTTCTTACCGCTTCACGTTCTCGCGGCGAAATTTGGTAAGGGCTCTGCCGGAGTGGTCGAGCGCACTCCACGGTGATTATGCGATTCTTGGCGACTGGTGTTTGGCGAATCCTCGATGACGTCAAAAAGCAGCCTTTGTATCGTCGGAGCAGATTTCTGAGCTGCTGTTGCTTAATCACGGGGAGACTTGGATTAATGTTGTAGTCTGGTTCGGGAACCATGGTCGTTGTGGTAGATGCGGCGGTGTCCGAGAGGACAAACGCATTACTGGTTTCCAGAGTTTTCTCGATGTATGCGATCGTCGTGCCCTTGTTGATGTGCTTGAACTCCTGGCTGAAGTTTGTCAGCAACACTTCAGTTTTCCCTCCATGCATTCGAGCGATCCCTCTTGCGACGCAAATTTCACGGTCTAGCAGTAGACGTTGGTCGCCTTCGATGACACCTTCTACGTCAGCGGGTATTTCGGTGCCGACCGAAATAACAATGCTGGAGCGAGGCGCGATGCTCACTTGATCTTCGAGCACACTCAAGGCGTGGTGACTACGAGGGCTCTCCGGTGGTATTATTGCTTTATCTTCCGACAGCGTCATTGACTTCGACTTCAGGTCGATGATTGCGCCGTGTTGGTTAAGGAAGTCCATACCGAGAATGACGTCTCGTGAACACTGTTGGAGGATAACGAAGGTGGCAGGGTAAGTGCGGTCATGAATGGTTATTCTTGCCGTGCAGATTCCAGTCGGCGTGATGAGGTGTCCTCCAGCGGTCCGAATTTGAGGGCCTTCCCATGCGGTCTTAACTTTCTTCAACTGGGCGGCGATGTGTCCACTCATTACGGAGTAATCAGCCCCTGTGTCTACTAAGGCGGTAACTGCGTGGCCGTAGAGAAGCACGTCGAGGTCGGTGGTTCTTTGTCTGGCGTTGCAGTTAGGTCTTGGCGCCGGATCACGGCTGCGTCGTGTTGAACTGAAGTTGGAACGTCGCGTCGTCAAGTCGTCTTTCGTCGGTGTATTCGTGGCTTCCTGACTTCGTCGGGACGGCGGCGTGTCGTTATTATGTCGTCGAGGTGGTCTCTGCGCCGTCTTCGTCGGCGATGGAGGATCTTCGTCAGTTCGACGAACAGCAACCGCACCTCCATCGGTTGCTGCTTTTAGTTTTCCGGATATGGGCTCGCAGAGCAGCCCCGTGCTGGGCCAGTGTATGGACGGCGCTGCAGCGATAGGTAGCGGCCTGGTGACGGCGACCGGGATGGCCGTCGAGGGCTCCACTGAGTAGCGGCGAGGTAGTCGGCGATGTCACGAGGGCGTTGGACTCCTCGAGGGCGCGGTGCGTCGATGGCTAACCCTCGCAATCTCAGGTCGCGGTATGGGCATCGGCGGTACACATGGCCGGCTTCCCCGCAGTGGTAGCAGAGCGGGCGGTGGTCAGGAGCGCGCCAAACGTCCGTCTTCCTCGGGTAGCTGCGCTGGTCGACGGGTGGGCGTGTTGGTGGCAGCGGCGGTGGTCGACGCAATTGCGGCGTTACAGGGTCCTGGCGCGGTCGCGGAGGGGAACCTTGACGGCGGGCGACGGCGGCGTAGGTCATCGCTTCAGGCTGGGGCTGCGATGATTGTGATTGTACCTAGCGAACTCCCAGCGATCGCTGAACTTCTTTGACAATTTCGGTGACTGAGGCCCCTTGAGGTTGCGATGAAGGGAAGATCCTATGAAGCTCCTCTCGTACGACTGCCCTGATGGTCTCGCGCAGGTCGTCGGTGGCCAGTGACTGAACTCCGGCGTAGTTTGTCGAGTTCGTGCGGCGGTTGTATTGTCGGTTCCGCATTTCGAGTGTCTTCTCAATGCTGGTGGCCTCGCAAAGGAACTCTTCTACGGTCGTCGGTGGGCTTCGTGTCATTGCGCCGAAAAGTTCCTCCTTTACACCACGCATCAGTAGGCGGACTTTCTTCTCTTCGGACATTTCCGGGTCGGCGTGCCGGAACAGACGGCTCATTTCCTCAGTGAAGATTGCAATCGTCTCTTTCGGCAGCTGCGCTCTGGTCTCCAGTAGAACTTGGGCTCGCTCTTTACGCAGGACGCCTGTAAATGTTTGCAGGAAGCTGCTTCGGAACAGGTCCCACGTCGTCAAGGTGGCTTCTCGATTCTCGAACCACGTCCTGGCGGCGTCCCCCAATGCGAAATAGACATGTCGCTGCTTGTCGTCACTTGCCCAGCTGTTAAACGTAGCGACCCTCTCATACGTTTCCAGCCAGCTTTCCGGGTCCTCAGATGTGGAACCGCGGAACGTCGGTGGTTCCCTGGGCTGCTGCAGCACGATGGGGGACGCTGGGGCTGCCATTGGGGTTGCCTCGGCCACAATCTTCTTGGTCTTCTTAGGTAGAAGTCCGTGCTCCGGGGGCAGCTGTTCAAGACGGCGGCTTGCTCGATTGTCCGGGACTACGTTGGTGTTCTCTTCGCTGTCCGGGCTTGGATCACGGCTTGTCGGGGGCGTCCGGTACATGAACAAAACAAAAAAGAAGCACCTCCACCAGATCTCACGTGGTGGTGAAGTTGAAAAACACAGTAGCAATACTGTGAATGACAAAACTAACTTTTATTGGGCGAACCTGTGCCCACAAAAGAGGCTACACTTACAGCACAACGTTAGCGGCAAGCACGGTCGGCGATCGTCGAAAATCTGATCCGCGGGTCAAGCGCGTCGGCTGTTATATAGCAGTCGTCGAAGGTTCCAGACTAATCATTGGGACTCGCGTGCCTTCCACAAAGTTCTACACCATTCGCGTCAGGCGATGAAATCAGATAACATAAGGTTCGTCTACAACAGACAGCGAACAGAAGCATCGATGACTTGCCAGAAACTTCGGATAGATGCAGGCGTGTCCCGCGCTGTGCGATAACACTTGTTAGGCGGCGAAACGTGGTCGCCCGATAAAGGTAAATGACACGTGTCAATGTTTTCACGCATAGAGTCCTGCCACGGACCGGTTTTAAGCGTGAAACACGCTCCTCGGTGGCACGAACTTCGTTTTGAGCACCACGTGACTGAAAATAAGAGTTGTTTTTCCATACAAGCGTCACGCGCGTTCAGGAAATCCCCACTCACTTTATTTTACGCGTGATGCAAAATTCCATGCGTGAGGACCGGAAAACTCACGCTATAAAAAAACCCGTGCGGCCGATCTTCCTTCTCATCACGCATAAATATATCCTGATACGTATCCCCAGCGGAGGCAGGCGACGCGGCCGTTACTCGCTTCTGATTTGCTGCTGTGGCTTCCTTTCATTTATTCTTTTTTTCATGCGGAGGCATTGAAAGGCGGCGCTCGTTTCAGTGATTTTGGCGGGAAAACGTTGTTTGACCGTCAGAGCTGTTGGAGCCACCGGCCATAGCAGTCTCTTTTGTGCTCGTGTCTGCCTGCGTGCCTGCGAAAAAGCAACAATGTTGTGTGTACGTTGACATCGATTGACCTGCTTGGTGTGCCGCGCAGCAGGTGCATGAACACCGAGTACGACTGCCCAGAGTTCACGTGCAACAATGGCACCACTCTCCGCGAACTGTCGGCGCTCATCGGCCATTTTTGAATATCTAGGTAAGCAAATTGTTTTTAATGTCTTCACTCAATATATATTTGCAAGATATTTTCCGAGCAACCACGTTTTCAGAGTGAAGTGCAAGAAATTTCGTTTCCCACCGAACTTCGCCTTAGGGTCAGGTCAAGTTCTTAGTCGCCATTTGACTTGCTTCGTGTGGTCGACCGGGAGAGATGACAAGAAAAAAAGAAGAGTTGCTCTCGCTGCCGTTGCTGTGAGTCGTATCGTTCGCCACCCGGTTTCGCCCGTCTCGGCGTCTTGCGCTCGTTAGCGTTTGCTCTTTGGCGCCAAAAAGTTTCGCGGCCGCATTGCGGTTCGCTTCGTTCGCGATTTTTGGGAGAGTAGTTCTACCACGGGCGCTCCTTGAGCCTCCTGGCTGCTCGCGTGTGGGGCAGAAAGCGCCTGCTCCCATCGTTGTCCCCCGAGAGCACCGAAAATGAGATAATAATGGCATACCGCAATTCAGAGTCGAAGTGAATATTACCACGCGTTGAAACTTGCAACATTACACAGAACCGGCGCATGAAGGCCACACTAAAATGTGCCTGTTTTTGCTGGAGATCGCGGCTGGTTTTCGTCTGTTTTATGACAGTGCGCGACGAATCGATCTATTGGTATTGTACTGAAATCTCATGTGACTGTGGGCGGCACTACAACCTAACCTTATATTTTAGGATACAATTCTTTTACCTTTACGAATTTCAGTCTGCTGGTTGAAGTCGCAGTCGTGTGTAAATAATATTTGCATTGCTGTGAGGCAGCCCACATTGGTTTGCGGTCTGGTACGTAGAGCCACTGCTGCTGCGAGCGGTGGTGTTAGCTGTCGCGGCTGCAAAGATGCAGCACAGTGGCGGTCATTCTTTGTTCTCGTAATGACAGCGTACGAACTGGAAGAAAAGCTGTTTTTTTAGCAGCTCAAGAACAGCAGACGTGGTAAAGCCGTGAATACGGACTTGCACATTTGACTGCAGATCCAAAAAAATGCCATGACAACAAAAAGATTGTGCTTTGTTCGGTACCGACTGCTGCGACTAATTGCTTATCTCTGGAATGCCATTCCTGAAATTCGCTACAAAAGCTTTATTGATATAACGAACCAGTCGCAACAAACCCTAGGTTAACGATTTTTTTTTACTGACGAGTAATTTTCAGACCCTGTGCTGGGCGCATATCCTTTCGATGTAGATGCAGTTACTATGAATTTCAAAATAGCGACTTTTATGAAAATCGAAGGTTTGCGAACATCTCTTTGTTTTTCTTGGTTGTCATGAACTCTCCAGTACTACGAAATTTATAATTCTGAACCGATATGTTTATAAACTTCGCTTGTACCGTCCTCGGGAAGCCACATGATAAGATATAGTAAAAGCAGACTACAAGAGCACAAAGCGAACACCTTGCTCTGCAACAGAGCAGACGTCAAGAAAAACTGGAACGGCTCCTTGCAGTTGGTTGGGTAGCGACAGCTTGGAATCGATGGTAGTATATATTGTAATTTTTGCTCAGTATGATGTTTGCTGCTCGAATTATTGTTGCAATCCTGTAAGGCATTGCGTCCTTAAACAAATCAACTATGTGCCTTAGAAACAAACGTAGAATCTTGCGTTCTTTGTATTGAGTAAATTTGTTGCAGGATGAAATAAATCAACGAAATACTATACGAGGTGCGCACAAAACAACTCCATATTGTGCGTAACTGTAGCACACTAAAGCATGTGATCAAAGCCATTTATGAACATAAACTGATAAGGTGCATGCTAATATTGTGCTCCTTTGTTCAGACTAGTCTGCACCACCTACTGAAATATGCGACCAAAAGGGTTCTGAGTCCACGGCGTGAGAGGATTACTGGGGAGCAACCACCATGGCTGTTGACAGTAAGTTTCTATACGTTTGCATTTCGCCCCCTTTTTCAATGGTATTTCTTCTTAACAGAGCTAAGCGCTCTCTTCACAGATGACGACTAAAGCTATCGAAACACTCCTGTCAAGTGGATTTCATTACACACAAGCTAATGCGCTCGGGACCAAGAAGGGATTCTGCAAGGAACAACTGTGTGATGAACCATGAAACGAAGCAGTGGCTAAACTGGATGTCGTACACTTGCCTCGACACATACCTGCGGCCAAGGCTGGCATTAGCCCCAATCTCAGCGGTGAGTAAAATAGTTTATCACAACCCAAGTTTCATGCGCAATTCTAAACTTGTTCATTCATTCAACACTCTCATTTTTGAGCCATATTCGCAATTGGAGGCTGGGCCAGTGAAATATATTTTTCATAAATTTTTTGTTCGTTCACTAAGTGAGATTTGTCAATGGTTCACTCCATGAGGCACCACTTTATTTTGTTAATTTTATTTTTGCCAGGTTTCACCCGCAGTGATCGTTGGCCCGTTTATTTCATGGGCGACAGGAAGCAGCGGGTATGCTGCAGAGAGCCCGTGCAATCGTCAACTTGCAACGCGACACATCTCAGAGAAGACCTTAATGCTTTGTTTGTGCGTATATTACGTAAATGGCATTATGTATACGGAGATTTAATTCAAGCTGTGGTAGGATGTGCCGGTATAGTCGAAATTACATGCGCGCAAAAAAGGCTGCGGGATTTTGTTGTCGAAGCTCCATTTTGAGAGAAGTATTCACTCAGGCCGGAATGAAAAGCAAACAGCGCGTGCTAACAAAACAAATTATCTTACATGTGTATTTGGGCACAATCCTGATTCATGTTTAAGGGCAAAAGGTCTACTGAAGTATATATCAAAAAAATAGTTACAAATTAATATCTGCCTCCAAAGTGTAAAAGTATGGTATATGCGTACTCGCGTTTCATTCCAGCATTACATAGCAGTTCTCATGCGCTACTTTAAAACGGCGCCAAAAATGCATCTTGAGCCCATTTTCTACTTCATATATTTTTTTTCTCGAATTGCTCTTCAAGGGAAGCATTTTTGTAACATATGATCATTAAGAAGTTCCTCTCATATTTAAAAATCGTTTTACTTCGCGTTCGTATAGTGCTCCTCAGCTTTACTTCTACATGTAAAACCTAACCACATTCCTTACTTAATTTTCTTTATAAACGTATAGGTGATGACGCCATAAGAATGCACATCAGAGGGTTAGTTGTAGGACTGGCTAGGCGCACTTGCGCAAGATTCCTTATAAAAATTTCTCTCGCACTGCCTTCAACGGAGCTTGGGTTCGTCAGAAAACTAAACAAATTCGCGCTCTGGATGCTCATATCCAGGCATGACATGAAACCTACCAACTTTGTAGAATGGGTACTTTCATAATGCAGCTCCTAAACGATATTTAATTGAGGTTACCTTCTCTAGCACTTCGTTCATTAGGTACGCAGTTCATATGTAGGAAGATGGCATGAAACTGGAGTTTCAGCAAAAACAAAATGTTAACTTTTTTCTTAGAACATTAAGGCTCATGCTAAAATTGTAAAGGTGACGACAGTGAATAAGCGTAAATAGGCTAATTTTAAGTGTTTTGAAACCCGTTTGTAATAACGCGCAGTATATACGCTAGAAAAAGCGTTGTTGTGAAGGCACAGTCGTTTCAGACAACAAGCACACAATGACGAATTGCCGGCCTTGAGCAGTTCGTAAGCACGCGATATGGGCCGATAAGTACAAAATGGTGAGAGTAGTCAACGAAGTAATGAAGGAATGTCAAAGTTTTTGCTTTCTACTTGTATTACAAATGATATTCTGCTTTTCTGAAAGCTAGCTATATTTTTTTACTTTCTCCCAGCGCAGTGTTCTTGTTCGCATAAAAGCGCGATGTGAAAATTGAAAGTTAATTGTTTAAATTAGCTGTAATGGTAATCAGTATTTCACAAGCAGGCGCCAAGCCCATAAATGAGGCACAAGAATTTCTTCCCTTCAGGTTCCTTTTAAATGCTTTTTGACGGCCTGCACAGGAGGAGAATGCCGCATCGAGTAAGTGGAAAACCTTTATTTCGCGTTTAGCGTTCGTGAGATCGCCAGTCACGCATGGCAAGCGTTACTCCTCCTGTGAGCCATGTTTAGGAAGCGTGATTTCTCAATCGACACTCGCGCTTACTAAGCGTGAAAATAAACCACGCTTAGAAAAAGCGTGCAAAAAATCATCGACACTAACGTTTGCTAAGCGTGAAAAGTTTTAGAGTGTAGCTTTAGTGACAGCAGACTGGTAAGAAGATATTGTGTCTGAAGATATTATCGGAAGTTAGGATTGCATTCATGCTTGTAAACTTTGCAGTATTGTTTTCTGGTGTATTTTTTTGCTAGCGCTCACTCCCCACCAAAATGCTTTGGATATTGAGGGCACATCAAGAAGTTTCGGTCTGTTCCGTGCTAGCCCTGGATTACTCAACTGCAGGAATGTATGCGTGCTGTGTCGTGTTTTGTGAGGCGTGCATAGCGAGTACAATGAACAAGATGGCGACAAAATAAACTTTTACGCACTAGTTTTGTTGTGTCAGTAGATAGTACTCATGCGGCAATAACAGTGATGAAGCGCTTACATCATGACTCCTTAAAGTCATTTCCTGTTCCCGGCGTCTCGGTAGGCGAATTTGTTTATGTTCAATTTTTTTCCAGTGGTGGCACGTGATCCAGGAGAGGCTGGTCAGGGAGAATAAAGCAACGAGGACGACAGAGTTGGCGCAAGTGCATATATTAAATGCAGGCAAGGAGACCAGGGAACACCGGAAAAGCAGGCACACGCGAAAAGAACAAAATCGCGGACTATACAAGCACAAGTACGAGGAAGGCCACAAACGCATGATCGAAGGCTGAGAGAACTCCTAACAAATACGAACTCTGCGCGATCCAGAACGAAAGTTAAGAGTTTTTTCATGAAATTGAAATGAATAATGGTAAATTCCTTGACTCTCACCTCGAAATGAGTGCGAACAAAGCGAGTTCTAATGCCACTTTGCTCGAGGCCCGGATGGCATGCCGTCTGCCGTCAGAAGGTTGGAGTGCGTCGTAGGAGAAGTCAGCGGCGTGAACGCTGCTGGTGAAAGCCCTGCTTGAGTAAAGGTCGCTTCCAACAGCCTGACTTGTGGTCTGTTGATGCAGAAGCGGCAGAAGGCAACGGTACCTGTGAAAAGGAGGCTGAACCTCTTCCGAAATGTGTTGCGTGACCCCTGGATGAAAACATCCCGCAGGAGACGTTCGCGAGCATCTCCTACCTCGTGCCGTTCCGATCTTATTTTCTCCCCGTCAGTGCACGCGCTTTTACAGCCACTGATTCGTCGCCACTCAGATAATTTACTTCTTTATCTGGTGACCTTCTGCCGCCTCATTTTTTCTTCATCTCTTTCCTCCACCGACTTCTCATGCCTTCTTGAAACAATACAAGTTACCCTTTTTAAGACATCCAGCTCACCAGTTCCTTATTGGGGGGGGGGGGGGGGACAGAAATACCTGATAGAAATGTGAATCTTCAATCTTGCCGCAGTGGCCCGGTGCTAAGGTCGAATCCTATATAAGCCTAATTTTCTTCTGCGTATTTGATTAGCGAGATTTCAAGGGGTGTGGACACTCGGAAACCGGAGGAGAAAAATTTGCGCACAAGGGAGATTAAAATGTAGCGGATAAATGCATACCTGCATTAATAAACTGAAACCCCTTTAAAGTGCAATCCCCTTTAATTTACAGTCATCAGCGCGCCTGTCCAGAGCGCTCGAACGCGCCCTTTCGCAGAAAGCAAGATAAATTTTTAAGCATGTAAACTGTTCTTGAGAAATGCCTGAGCTGGAGAAATGCAGCATGCAAACACAATCTGCCCTCGCAGTTGCACTGAACCAGCAATAGATGAGAAGGGCCAAGATGCGTTTGTTCATCAGAACACCGCTCCAGTGCTACTAACACGCGTGCTGACGACTGCACAAAAAAATTGTGAGTAGTTAGAGATACCCGTAATTTTTTTTCTTCACGCCGGTACCTAAAGGCTGTAGAACACCAACAACTTACGAGTCCATTAACTTCACCTCAACAAAGAGCAGTCACTGAAGCTGTCGCAGATGCATTTCGCGTTGAAGAAGCTATAACACAACGTCTCGCCCAATTTTTGCTAAAGAGTTTGTCCAATGCATTTATAAAAATCTCCCAATATTTACTACAGTTGTACTGTCGTCACCTTTAGGAAATGGAACGCGAAAGCCCGTGGTAAATAGTCCCGACCCCTACTCGCGGTGATACGCAGCGGCCGTGTTGCGCAACGTGGTAGAAAGGATTCTTATGCCTTGCCAGCTTCTGGCAATATAGGATCGAACCTCCTTTTGCACCTCGTTTCTGAAAGCGACCAACGCGTATCGGCACAAGCAGGGTTCCAAGGCATCTGTGACGCGCTCACATTTCCCCTTTCCAGCCGCCGTGGTGGCTCAGTGTGTATGGGGCTCGGCTGCTGAACCGAAAGGCGCGGGCTCGATCCCGGCCGCGGCGGTCGAATTTCGATGGAGGCGAAATTCTAGACCTCCGTGTTCTGTGCGATGTGCGTGCACGTTAAAGAGCCTCAGCTGGTCAAATTTTTTGGAGCCGTTCACAACGGCGTCGTTCATAGCCTGAGTCGCTTTGGGACGTTAAACCTCCATTAACCCAAATGTGTTCCCTTCCCTAAACCTTACGACAGTACCTAACTACATTTGTTTCTAACATCTGCCCAAGTGAAGTCATAGGGCCACAGAAGAAAGCCATAAAGCTATAATAAACTAAGCAGTAGAAGAAAAGAAGGCTTGAGGCAGACGCTCTACCCACTGAGGTAAACAGAGTGGCTAATTGGTGGTAGGGCGAGGTTTTATGAATTCGATGTGGGTTGTATTCGATCCTTGTGCCAAGATGAATTTTTTTTCAACTGCGACATTTCTAAGAAAGCAGTATAGCTTTCCTTTCTGGCCGTATGGCTGCGCTTGGGTTAATGCAAACGGCTAGTTACTTACTTATTATGTTTAATAGTTTATGTGTCGGAAGCGTTTTTTTAGAGGTTTTAAATTGATCTCCTTACACCTACAATTTGTCCCACACTGTATTCAGGAATGCCTCTGGCGCTGATAGTGTGCTGTGCATTATTAAGATCCAAATTCTGGGCTGTCATTTGCCTTTCTTGCGCAGAGAGTTCCCTCTCTAGGTTCAGGAAGGAAGGTCCTTCGAATCTTTCTTCAGTGGCGCATGGCCTAGAAAACCTTCGCGGCAACGAGTTCCCTCTCCCAAACAGAGCTTGACACACTGAAGCCTTCGGCGGACGAAGAGAAAGCGGAACAAGGTATACCGACCCATCACGAGTATATCTTTTGTGGCACCACACACATATTTATAAGCGAAAAATATTTAAGTAAGCATTACAAGATCACACATAGTCCCCAACCCTGGCCGAGCTGTTTGGGCGGTCCTGCTTCAAGCTTTCGCGCGCAGTTCGCTCCAAGCCATGCTGGGGAGGGTCTCACAGCAGTGCACCGAGCCCTGCAGACGCAAGCAATTGCTCTCGACAAACTCCGCCCTCGAGGCACGCAGCACGTCGTGGTGCTGAATACGCCAACCGCCCAAAAGCGCGCCGACTGGCACGCTGGCGATCAGGCTGCGACAATCTGTCTCGTGTCGCAGTCAGCCACCCCACGCATCACCGGCTTCCGGGCGGAGCCGCCAGACTTCTAGGCACGCTGAGACACAGTCCGCGCAAAGGGTACACGCGGTGCGCACGCGCTTGCGCGCGCAATCTATGGCCATAGTTCAAGCTTCCCTGTGCGCAACATCCCTCTGTTGCACGGCACAGCCAACGTGCGGCTGCTGAAGACTAAAAGGTGTTCTCAACTGAAACACTTAAAGGTGCACTAAACCGGATTCTCAGTTCGTCTTTCTACCGCGGGAACTCAGTCCGCTCGCTCCGAGTTTTCTTAGAAACTCCGAATTATTGTCCTGTGTGGTGGATTTTCCTATCAGGTCGAATTAAACGTCCCAGCTCCAGCCTTTTTTTTTTTAACTCACCTCCGAAAAGAGGACTCACCCAACTCGTGTAGTGCCTTTCTTCAGTTCTGCCATTGGCGGAGTGACACGTAGCGACTGGCGAAAGCAGAGTGCAAGCGTATCTTTATTTCCGCGGGCCTAATTTGCGGCTATGTAACCTGCGAGTGAAACTATTTACTCGCGGAAATTTATGAACAAATGAAAAGTGAAAGCAAGGCACCCACGCGACAAGCTTAAATGAATTCAACGCGTTGGCTGACGCCTCTTTTCGGAGGTGAGTTATGGAATTCTTGGAATCACATCATTTATTAACGAATGCTCAGCATGGCTTCAGACGCGGTTTCAGCACATTGACACAAATTAATGAATTCACTCATGATATTTGCAATAACCTGGATGCGGGCAATCAAATAGATGCAATATTCATTGATTTTTCGAAAGTTTTCGATACAGTGATCCACTCAAAACTAATGTATAAACTTAACGCAATCCTGAACAACCCCAGCCTTCTCGAATGGATTTCAAATTTTCATTCTAATTGTTCTCAATCTGTGTCTTTCAACGGAAGCAATTCTAGAATAGCAGACGTGCCCTCGGGAGTTCCACAGGGTTTTGTAATGGGTCCCGTGCTTTTCTTGATTTTTATTAATGACTTACCTTGTGACATCAACGCTAACCTACGTCTGTATGCTGATGACTGCGTGCTATATCACAAAATTACATGCCTCGATGACCACTTACTCCTTCAGAAATTATTCTCAGAATTTAGCTCTTGGTGCGACACATGGCAAATGACGCTTAACATCCGCAAAACTGTTGTTATGACTTTAACTAACAGAACAGCACCTTCCGTATTTACTTAAAAACAAACAATGCCTCTATCCAGAGCGTGAATCAATACAAATACGTTGGTCTTCTTTTTACACCGAACATGTCATGGTCCAAACATGTAGATTTAATAACCTCAAAGGCACTTAAAAAGTTAGGATACCTGCGCCGCGCAATAAAAGCTGCTCTTAGAGATACGAAACTACTAATGTACAAGTCGCTAATCCGTCCGCTTCTTGAATACGCTCTCCTGTCTGAAACCCGCCTAAACAACACGAAATTAACCAAATCGAGGCAGCCCAGAAAAAAGCCATTCGCTTTATATACCACAGGCTTGATAGGGATTTCTAGCCTTCCACCGCACTTTCATCACTGGGCCTGCAACTGCTCTCAGCTCGACGAAGGGCTGAGTCTTTAAAATTTCTGCATTATATTGGTAACTCTTCTTGCCGGACCTCTTCAAATGAGTATCTAATCCCAGCTATACCATGTAAAACTAGAAGTCACAACAGCCTAAATATCACTCCTTATTTTGCCCGTACAAACACATTTAAGTAGTTTCTTTTCGCGTGTAATCGAATGCTGGAATTCTTTACCTGGTTGTACGCGCTCTCTTCCCTTTAAACTGTTTTTAGAGGCTATTGAATAGTATATTGCCTTTTCTTGCATATGTCTTTTTATCTACTCATATTGTCTCTGCTGTTCGCCATTGCTGTGCTCCTTGTTTCTCTACGTTGTTTTGTTTACACCCACCCCTACAATAGCACAATAGGGCTGCAGTATGCACAAATAAATAAATAAAAAAGCCGGTAGCCCGGGTGTTTAATTCGATATAATAGGAAAATCGGCCGCACACGACAATAATTAGAAGTTTCTAAGGATGCTCAGAGAGTGGTTTCGAAACAATTTCAGATTCCTCTTTAGTGCACCTTTTAATGAGCAAGTAGGCTGAAACAATTGCAAATAAATAACTTCAGTTTTTCGCCAGGGAAGACGTCAACGCCGAGGACGAAAATACCTAAGCATGCTAGAGATGGGACCTCGTAAATGCAGGTCCTAACAACGAATATATGACATTTGCTCGCCTACGCAACCAACGAGCAGGTGAGCAAGAATTATCGAGGCAGAGTAGGTGAGTTGGTGGGAGAATAAGGAAGGAGGGTAACAACTCGAGTGATGAAGGCGCAACACTCGATTGGATAAGTAACAGATCTGGCACCAAGTAAATTTAGCCAAATGACTTTTGCTCCTCGTGTCGCAAAACTAAAAACCTACAACAAGCCTGATCCCGGGCTGTTAGCTCATCGTATAAAGGAAGAAAAATGCTGGTGCGACACGACAAGAAAAGCAAAACAAAGCGCTCACTAGCAGTCGATATTAACGCGACAGCGTTAAACAGCTCGTGTCAGAGAAAATCCGCCGTCCACGTCGGCGTCGTCGTTCACCGCGAGCGAAAAATGAACGAAAAATCCCAAGAATCAACCTAGGAGACAGACGGGCAACCTAGGAACCTAGGCCACGTGACCTTGCGGCACCATCACAACCTGGCCACTGGAATTTGAGCAAAGTACCCACCGTGGCAGGCGGCAGTTAAATAATAATTAGTCGCTCAGGAAGGGTAACCTGAGTTGCACGAGACCCACCGGTAGCATCACCTGCCATTTGAGGTCAGTGGCGGATCACTTAGCCGCATCTCCATTTGCGCCAGGAGTCGAATGAGGGCGAGCTGGGAACTTTCAGTGACCAATTCGGCATTTATGGGAATTCACCCGTTACGCTGTCGCATCATGCCTTTAAGGTGGATCTTAAGTGCGCCCTCCAATTTTCTTTAAGACAATGGCGACCAACACACGGCCTTCACGTAGCTCAGTTTCTGGTTACATTGAATAATGATGTTCTCGATATGCTCGGAAGCAAACACTCATCGCTAATTTCTTTGTTCTTCACACTAAGAGAGCAAACATGTTCTTAAAATTTCCGACGGGAATATCCTTATCCATACAGAGTGCTATCCGGTAAGTAAATGTGTGATTCGGTCTTTAACACTATCTGGCAAGGAAATTCGTGATTCGGTCTTCAACCACAAAAAAGGCCGTCAGTGTACTGGAAGTCAATAGTTACCATTATTCGACCGAGCAACTCACTACCGAAAAGGCCGGCGCATGGACCTGCTCGAGCCGTTTACTGCCGTGACCAGGAGACACACATGACAGCCGGCAAAAATGTCGCATGTGCTTTAACGCGACAGTGTTAAAGAGCTCGTTTTGCACAAAATGCGGCGTCACCGACGGCGTCGTTGGTCATGAGCGAAAAAATCCAGGAAAAATGCGCGGCAAAGCAACGTAGGGGGCAAGTGGGCACCTAGGTCACGTAACTTTGTGGCTTCATCCCAACCTGCCCACCGGAATGTAAGCAAACTACGCGCCGTGGTAGGTGACCGTTAAATTAATGATTGGTCGCGGGGGACTTCTCGGGAAGAGCAACCTGGGTTGCACAAGCCTCAGCGGTGACAGCACCTGCCATCGCGGGCAGTGATGCATTGCTTAACCTCTGCACCACTGCGCCAGGGCAGGCATCATGACTCCCAGGGATTAGCAATGTTAAGTAGAGAATGGCCATTTCTGCATATATGAGCATGAACTCATTAAACCTATCGCGTCTACCCTTAACGCAATTTTTATGCGTTGCATATTGCAATCACTCAGTTCAGCCCTTGGGCGCGGCCGGGCAGCCACCAAACCACGTGACGTGACGTCAAGACAGCCGGAGGAAAAGCTGGGCCCCAACTAGCGCGGTCACGCGCGGCCGCAGCCACCACCTGATTCCGCTCCTCCCGCTAGGGGCGCTGCGCCGGCGCGTGACGTCACGAAGGAAAAGCTGGGCCCCAACTCGCGCGGTCGCGCGCGGCCGCAGCCACCACCTGACTCCCGCTCCTCCCGCTAGGGGCGCTGCGCTATGATTGACGTTTGAGACAGGAGTAAAATTTCACAAGACATGGCTAGGTGGCTTGAGCCACCGCCCGATGTAAAGGGTTCAGCCGTATCCATCCATCCATCCATCCATCCATCCATCCATCCATCCATCCATCCATCCATCCATCCATCCATCCATCCATCCATCCATCCATCCATCCATCCATCCATCCATCCATCCATCCATCCATCCATCCATCCATCGTCACGGCATATGTATAAAAGAGCTGCGCTCCTTCGCCGGGACAGTCTTATACCCCTGTCACACGGGCATTTCGAGGGCCCTCGAACCGATAGTCTATCGACTCAAAGGCGATCGAGCGCTGCTACACGGGCTCTTTCAATGGCGATCGAGTCAATAGCCTATCGAGTCAACGGAGCAGCACGGAACTCCATCGAGATATGCAACGCATTCTTGGCTTAAGCAAGCTAAGCCTGGCCATTTTTTTTATTCCACTGCTGTTTCATCAATAGCTGCTTTGTATTTATTTTATTTTTATTTATTTTATTTACTAAATGCAGTCAGCCGCCTTTTGGAGGGCAAGGCAGGAGCAGTACAGGGACACGTCGTTGAATATTGCAATGCAACAAAGCGAAGAAGCAAGCGAGCAAGAAATGAGCATAAACAGATACACTGCGTCTCCTAAAAAAAAGAAAAGAAGAGCCGTAAAATGATGAACACACACTACGCTTGTAAAAAATTCATGACAGAACACATGAAAGACTAACGATTTGTCAAGCAGGCCACGTCACGCGGACGCCCATTCCATTCGGATATCGTCTTTGGAAGAAAGGAAAACTGGTAAAAACCACGACGGTCAAGTTGTGTTTGATGCGTTTTGGACGTGATGTGTTATATTGCACGTAGTACTCAAAGTTTACTTTTATTTATTTACTACAACTTCTAGGTTTTACTTGCTGTCAAGGCTCTTTACACACCTTCGTACATTGTTCCAAGGAGCTGATCACTGAAAACTTTCTTCATTGTTTCCGAATTTTAATCGCTCTATATGCTTCTGCGTTTTTATCGCTTGTATAGACCCTTAAACTGCTATGATCTTGATATCAAATAATCCGGACGATCAAGCCCACATAGGTGCCACTTTTAGAAATAAAAGTTATTATTTGGAGCTTGATTTTGGCTCTTTTTCCCTGCCCTGCGCTGTTTCGTCTTGGCAGCAAAAAAAACTCCGTCATTATCAAAAATATCTAGTGACTTCACAGCCTCTCAGGCTGTCTGGGCCCTCTCATCCTCTCCATGGACTTCGCGAACCGTATCCTGCCAGTCGGTGCACTTATTGATTCTGCCTATGATCAATTGTGCGTAGTCAGTTCCAAGACACCCGTCCAGATTTTCCATGCTCCCGTAACCTAGCTTTGCGCGAATGCTCGAAGGTTCATCTACAGCCGAGTCATGGCCAGCGTTAATAATACTCCTACATATCCTGGCACGGAAACACTAATATTGTATGGACCAGCATTTTCCCGCCGAAATGTTTGATCTAGCTTGAGTACTATTCTCTCACTTGTGCTGCAGAGTAAGGTACATAACACCTGAAAGAAGGCTCTCAGAGGTGTGTTACTAACAGCCATCGATAATATGACCAGGTTGTGCAATGTTTATGCTTAGACGGCATGTGCCTGAGGAAAAAAAAATCATTGTGTGCTGCATCATGCTGTTGATGGGATAAGAAGAGGAGGTGTCACACCTCTCAGAATGACGACTAAATGCGATGTATTTGAAGCTACAATGATGGCTTGGTCTAATATTGCAAAAGCACTCATACAGCCACAGCACTCATACAGCGCAGCGGCAACGCCAAGATGAGCATCACCAACCCGTTCGCATTTTTCGCACAGGTTTTTCTTGGATTGCTGCTGCTACCAGAGGCGCCGCCATCGGCATATCAAGCGTCAGTGAACATTCTTCGGACTACTGGAGGCGATGAAGGGATCCCAGCGTTTCGACACGCCACTTTTCACCAGCGCGACTATCATATCTCGTATGGCACCACGCGGCTATCAACGGAAACCACAAACGCATCGACACGGACATCAGGGCCATCCAGTATAAAATGCGGCTTCGCCGGATCCTTCGGCAGTGGGCGCGGCGGCAACGCCAAGATGAGCGTCACCAACCCGTTCGCATTTTTCGCACAGGTGAGCAAACGTTACGGGAAATCATTTAGAAGTAACAACGTCTGCTTATTGTTGTTGCCGTGCCCACATCCGCTTTGTGAATTGCTCTTGAATGTGATTGTGTCGCTCTGATATCAACTTTTGCTTGGCGGTGATATCGAAGAAAATCCCGGCCCTATTGACCAAACGATTGCTGAACAGCTGAAGATAATTGCTGAAGACATTCAGGAAATTAAGAAAGGTAAAGCTGTAACCAACCAGAAGCTTATTGCAATAGAAAAGAAGCTTGAAAAAATTAGTGGGCTTGAAACGCAAGTCACGGAGTGCGCCAGGAAAGTTACGGAATTAGAACGTAACCTTGCTACCATGACCAGCAAAATCGATGAGCTTGAGAACAGAAGCCGTCGCTCTAATCTAATCATTTATGGTGTTAAGGAGCAGGAGGATGAAACTAGAGACTTTGCATGAAACTGTCACGAAAACGGTCTTTTAGGATACACTTGGAATTACAAAGACAGACATTGAAAGAATTCATCGTCTGGGCAGACCAGGTAAAGACAACAAAACTAGGCCTAGGCCTATAATCTTGAAGTTTCTTGACTACCGAGACAAATTTAGCATTCTTAAAAAATGTTATAAACTAAAAGATTCCGGTTTCTCCATTGGAGAAGATTTTTCGCTTGCTGTCAGGAATGTTAGGAAAAAATTATGGGTCCGCACTAAAGAACACCGTGATAGAAAAGAAAAGGTATCTCTGGTATATGACAAAGTGAAAATAAATGGTCAGCTCTTCACGTGGGATAGTGAGAGCAGTGACATTGTTCCAGTTAAGCCAAAAAACGAAGATCAAAACAACACTGGAAAGCGAATCACCAGGAGCAAACGTCAATAACTGTACTCAACTTAAATGCACGCAGTATTACAAATAAAACACATGAACTTGAAGCTATTGTGCTGGCCTTTAAACTCGATATTGTCGCAGTTACAGAGACATGGTTACACAAAAACATTTAAGACCGTGAAATTGTGCCGCCGGGCTACACAATTGTAAGAAAAGACAGAGAATCAAAAGGAAGGGGCGTCGCTCTGCTTATTAAAGGTGACATAAAATAATCAGTCATGCCGGGCGTTCCAACAGTTGAAGCAGTTTGGTGTAAGATTTATCTGACAAATGGTATCCTGCACGTTGGCGCTGTTTATCGGCCACCAAACGCAGAAAACTCGTACCTAGATCCCTTGTTTGATTACATGTTAAAGCATATGTCTGGCAACAGGATACTAATGGCAGGAGATTTTAACTTTCCAGAAATTGACTGGAGCTCTCTGGGTTCAGGAACTGCGGCAAGCTCCATAATGCTCGATTTTTTATTCACATTTAATCTAAGTCAGCTTGTTTCCACGCCCACTCGCATCCAGGGAGCGTCCAGAACAATTCTTGACCTAGTATTTGTTACAGACACCTTCCTCTGCGGTACAATTAACATTCATACACATGAAGGCCTTTCTGACCATGAATTGGTGGTGTGCACCTTGCCCTTACCGAATGTCATCCGCTCTCATCGTCCATTCAAATGTGTACACGTATTTATAGAGCAGACCTTGTGTTTGGCGCATGATAGCCATAGTTGCTTATGCGCCATAAAACCCCATACAACAAGATTTAATAGAGCAGATGACGCAGCCATACTTACATACCTTGCTCACGAATTTCCAGACTTCTATGATCTCTGCACCAACGAACAAACCAACATAGACAAGGCCTGGCTTCAATTCAAAGCTCATATTGGGCATTGCATTGACCGCTTTGTACCCTCAACAAAAAAGGTCATCCGTAAGCAAAATCCTTGGATCACGCGTGAAATAATACATACGAAGCGCAAAATAAAAAGGCTACGCAAATCTAACAAGTTACGAGCAGTCCCAGCCTACCAATTGCGGATCCAGGAATTAACAAAGTCACTTAAGAGTAAAATTAAATGCTCGAAAGAACGTTTCTGCAGTAGTACTTTAAACAATTTTATCAAAACAGCCCCGTATAAGTTTTGGCACTATATAAATCAACGTCCAAACCCTCATCCGCCGGTATCCCCCCAGGAAGGCAGAGAAAAGGCAAATTCATTCAAACGGTACTTTCAGTCAATTTTTACGCCAGACGACAACCAGCTTCCTGAATACAGGCGCAGCACTACCACCCACGTAAAACTGCCAGGCCTTCCTATTATATCTGAGAACGGACTGTTATCGCTTCTGCTGAGTCTAGACGAGAAGAAAAGCAACGGACCGGACGGAATCCCAAATGCTTTTCTAAGACGGTATGCGGAACCAGTCAGTAAGTTTCTTTCTCTTGTTTACTCAAAATCACTCCGGGAAGACCGTTTACCATCAGAATGGAAAATAGCTAAAGTAGACCCCGTGCACAAGTCAGGCAACTCATCTTCACCGACTAATTATCGCCCTATTTCACTGACCTGCACGTGCTGTAAATTACTGGAGCATATAATACATAGATACATGACCCAGTTTGTAGAAGAACACAATCTACTTAATTCAAATCAACATGGGTTAGATCCGGCCTATCTACCGTTACCCAGCTAATTGAAACCCTCCATGACTTCGGATTAGGCATAAACGACCAGTCACAAATTGATGCTATTTTTTTAGATTTATCAAAAGCCTTTGATCGGGTGTCCCACGTGAAATTGTTATTTAAACTAGAGAACTTATTTGGAGACGGCCCCGTTCTTCGCTGGATTAGTGACTATCTTGCAGATCGCTACCAGTTTGTGCAGCTTGGTGAATGCGTTTCAGACACGGTTCCTAACCTATCCGGCGTCCCACAGGGCTCAGTACTAGCTCCGCTTTTGTTCCTACTCTACATTAACGAAGTAATCAGGGATATAAATGTCAAAGTTCGCCTATTCGAAGATGATTGCGTGATCTATCAAGAGATAAAAAATTCCAATGACCAAGTAAACCTTAACAACGCCCTGAATCGTGTCGCGCAATGGTGCAATAAATGGCAGATGATTATGAATCCAGACAAAACAGTTTCCATGACAATTAGCAAGAAAAAGACACCATTAAAAATTGAATATCGCCTCAACAACGTCCCACTACGTAAAGTGCAGGAGTATCGGTACTTGGGCGTATCGATAACATCAGATCTTAACTGGTCAACGCACGTTCGAAACGTCACAAAAAAAAGCTACGAACAAAGTATTTTTTCTCAAACGTATGCTGCGTCATTCTGCTCCTTGCACTAAGCAACTCGCATATGTCACCCTCATTTGTCCAGTTCTTGAATATGCCAACATAGCTTGGTTTCCGTACGTGAACAACGATGTGACCATGTTAGAAAGCGTGCAGCGCAAGGCTGTTCGTTTCATATTCAACAGATACCGCCGCACCGATTCCCCAACTGAACTACTGCATTTCGCAGGCCTACCGACGCTGACTAACCGAGCCAAGGTACACCGCTTGAAGTTCCTATTTGAACTGCTTAACAATTCCTTTAAGATTGATCCCTTAGCCTTTGTTAGTATCAACCGTTCTAGAAACACACGCCACAAACACGCTCTCACAATTAAGGAATTTTCGTGTAAAAACAACGCCTTTCTCTACACCTTTTTTCCTCTCGCAGTGCGCGAGTGGAACAAACTTGATCCAGTAATTGCACAACAAATCTCGCCTGAAATCTTTACCCAGCTTGTAGAAGAAGCACTATTGTGGCCAAACGCAGAGTAAAACTATTGTATGGTATCTGTGTTATTATCACATTGATCATTTTGCTTTCATTGTTTTGTGCTGCATTACTTGCATGTATTTTATGATCCTAATTTTATAAATTGTGTACTTACCATTGTTATTTACGTATTTTGAAACACAGTAAGTTTTCTGTGTTGCCTCTTGACTTCCTTGTACATATCCCTTGACACGTCCTGTATTAATGTAACCAGTCGATTGTGCCGCTCTCTCTGGTATAATTCTTTGTTAATAATACTGTAAAATTGTTTTTCTATACCCACCCCTGTTACAATCCCTCTGGGGATTGACAGTATATTTAAATAAAAAAAACACTAACCAAGGGTCTTGTCACACTTACACCTTGTGCGTTACATACCAACATCGACGCCACGTTAGGTTAAAAAAGCTCCGCCTTAAGGGCAGGACACAATAGCGGACTGAGTTAATTCCCAAATATGCAGGAGGTCATTCTCTACATTCATAGAGCCGTGGTAGCCTTCATGTCTCTCCTGGCGCAGTGGTGTTGTGGTCAAGAGATGCGCCACTGCCCAGCTATGGCAGGCGCTCCCAGCGGTGGGCCTTGTGGGCTCCAGGTTGTTCTTCCCAAGCGAGCAGTCATTGATTTAACTGCCGCCTGCCACAGTGGGCAGTTTTCTCCCTATCTGGCGGCCAGGTTTTGATGACACTGTGAGGCCACGTAATATTGGTGGCCCACCAGCCTCCTAGGTTGCTCTCTGAGCACCACCTGCCAGAGTCAAGCTCGTGATTTTTGGCTCCCAGTATCGACATTGACGACGCCGACACCGAATTTTCTGGACAACGGGGTATTTGCCGCTGGTGCTTTAAAACAAATCAAATCAATATTCCCGACTAGGAGTCGAACCCGCGGCGGCGTGAGCAGATCAGCTTCGCAGGCAGCTGCGCGAAAGCACCAGGCTATTGCCGCAGCTGAAAAAGCCTCGTGTTAGTTGTTCGGTTGTGCTCAAATAAAACTGGCACATAACCACTACGGGGGAGAATGGCCAACACTCAGGCGACTGATGATGATCATGTTCTTACTGCAACACACTCTCTCGCTGTGCATTGCAGACAGTCTTTTTCGTCTTTGTGCTACGTGGCGGCAGTGAAAGAGAAATGTGCCCTGCCCTGCGCTGGCGTGTATGACGTTGTGGCAGAAACAAGCACTAAAACAATACGTGTTGACAACAGTGCTGCCGAAACGCCGCACTGAGGCATAGGCCGACGGCATAATTTAGGTACATTGACATTGACGATGAAAAAGTTGAAGACGCGCGTAACTGGTTACCTGGGTCAGTGGAAACCTCAGTCGCTCTTCAGTAAGTGGCGTTGGTGTGCACATGAGAAAAGCGCTTACGCACATTATTTCGTGCTTACCAGTGCTAAACCGCCAGCATTTTTTATGCTTGTGGCAAGAAAGCATTTCTCACCAAAGGCGCACTTCACATGACTTAGCACTAAGTGGATGGAGTTCGAAAATGCGCTATATACTCTGCGCACTGACTGTCAGCAATCAAGCAGCAGTGTGCAACTGCAGATGCAGCAACCTGTAATTTAGTACTGCAGTACAAGCGGCACTCCTCTGCATCTTAAAATACAAAACCAGCAACACATAGTGTGCATAAATCACCATGGGCAGTCTTCAGAAGCGCTGCTACTAGAATGTGAAGAACTTGCTTGGCTCTTTGACGCCTGGTTTGTGCCATTTGGCTGCCACAACATAGGCTGTCTGCTGCACTGCTAGTTTGAAATGCTTGTTTCAAAGCCATGTGCGATGCATTGGATAATAAATTTTAGATCCAAGACTGGCCCATGAAACATTCGTGTTTTATTCGTCTTCGCTACATACTCGGTTTGAGTTTAGCATTTGGATTTCCGTGCATCTGCCAGACATTGCACAATTCCACTAACTAAAAAACCTTGCATTCCTCTTCCACAGCCAATATGAATGATTTTTTAAATGTATTTTCCTTCTGTACTCCTCTGTTGGAGTTCTCGCTCCCCAGAAGAGAGCAGCATATGTCAGTGTTTTTCACACGCCAGCTGAAATCTGTTTTTTTTTTATTAACGAGTCTCTGTTTGATAGTGTGTATGAGGTAAACGCCATTGGCATATCACGCTTTGCACTACCGTGTTTTACGTTTCGCTCTAATTGTCTGTATGCATTTAAAGCTATCTTTCATGACACAAAGACTACGACAATGTAACGTTTTATTCTGTGCTAAATCATTCTAATTGAAAAAAACAAGTCGATTACCTTGAGCAATCTGTATAAAATACAAGTTTCCACGGATTTCGAAATTGGGTTTGCTGGGGGGCAATGCTTAGCATCCCGCTTTCTGTACAATTTAAATTCACAAATATAACTGCCCGTTAACATGGAACGAGCCCTTCGCCTTAAGAAAATATCGAGGGACTGGCCCGCTCAGCATTTTCCACTCCGACGGTCCTTGCTTGCGCGTTCAATATCGGATACAGCGGCCGCATAGCAATGGAGGCGAAATGCGATCAAGATACAAAAAATCCCGTTCACTGTGCGATGTCAGCGCGTGATAAAGACCCTCAGGTGGCTTGAATTAATCCAGAGCGCTATACGACGTCCTTCATAACCCCGACCGCGGGGAGGGTGGGGGGTACCGGTTCCGTGTGTTGACAGTGCAGCTGCGCAAGGGCTATACCGCTGGCGCCCCGACAAAGGTGAAAGGTTGACTTCATACATACCTCGGGTTTTTCAGCTTTGCTAGCGAAGTAGGCCTTCCGAACTAAAAGCAAATGCAGCTGCGTTTTTATGGAGCCAAAACGCTAAGGCGCCCGTGTGCTGTGCGATGACAGTGCACGTTAAAGATCCCCAGGTGGTCGAAATTATTCCGGAGTCCTCCACTACGGCAACTCTTTCTTGATTTCGTTTTTCACTCCCTCCTTTACCCCTTTCCTTACGGCGCGGTTCAGCTGTCCGCCGATATATGAGACAGATACTGCGCCTTTTCCTTTCCCTGAAAACCAATTACTATTATTATTAAACCCCTCCATGATACGTCAGATGTGACGTTTAAGTTGCCGGGGCCCGCGGAAAAGCGCCAGCCTTTCCACGTGCAAAAGAGACCGAGAGGAGAGTGAAATACGCGAAGGTCCACATGCTGAAATTTTTATTGCAGCTTACTCCGCTTCCCAAAGTCGCATTTTCAAAAAAAAAAATATTGCTGCAAGATAGTCGCGAAGCAGCTTCCTTTAACATTTCAGGCATAGCGCAATCGTATCGGCGAGTGTTTAAAATCCCCTTTAAGAGCTGCGCTTCGATAACACACGGCTCCCGGCTTCGTCAGCAGGAGCGGATGCGAGGCCGCTGCGCAGCGCTGCTATCTCCGTGGCATACGCCGCTAGGGGGCCTTCATTATTTCCGCTCGCCTCCGCTGGCCATCGAGGGAGATTGTCCGGACCCGTGGAGTATCTGTTACGTGTCCACCAAGTTGGACTTATTTTTGGAAATGTGGCGGGGAGTTTAAAGGATGCTTCACTCCCACCACCGGTGGGCCCGATATTGCACTACCTCCGGGATCGGTCTTGTCTTTAGCGCGTCTTTGCTATCCTGTCTTTCTATCCCATCTTCAACTCTCCTACTATCTGCACGTGGTAGCGATTGTGGCTCGGCTTGAGCCAGTGAGCAGGCCTGTGCAGTTTCCTTTCTTTCTTCCTGGCAGTAACAGACAGACAGCCATCGAATCACCCAACGCCGGCTGCTGCGAGGGGCATGTAGTGACGACAAACTCACCTTCACGAGGGCGCCTGGATGCTCGCGCGTCTTTACGCGTGTCCTGGAGGGGCATGGCGCGTGTGCGTCGAAGCGCGCATAAAAAAAAAATGCGCCAGGACAAGGTGCTGTCGCTTTCTCGCGCTATAAACTAATGCTATGCCGCCTAATAGCGGCGGGCAGAGGAGGCTCTGCACGAAGCAGACCGAACAAGATCTGCTGTAAGACTAAGGAAGTTTAATCTTGGCCAGGGTACAAGAGCACGTATACAGGATGGTCGCATGCCTGCGCGCGAGCCATTTCACTTGACCGTCGTCGCCAAAGCGGGCGCTACGCATAAATACACACGTATCGGCGCGCACGCCACGCACTTTCTGCGTCTTAGCCGACGCACACAGCATTCTTCCTTCCTTGGGGCACGTTCACATTTGTCCGAAAATCCGGCGTGCGAATCCGCCATGCTCGCCGGAAAAACATTGGACTTGTTCTAATCTGTTGACACCCGAGCAAGCCCGAACGGCCTCACCGCTGCTAATTCTCGCTTTTCCACACACTTCCCGGCCACCACGTCACGCTAGCGGAGTACACAGAGTTGTTTAGAAAACAGCATAATCGGCGCTGTCGATGTACCATAACCGTATGCAGGCTTACGTACCGTAAACGCAGGCACATTCCCTTAGTTCGGCGTATATGAAATGGCACGCAACGATAAGCCCAGCATATAGTGGAGCCATCTGCTTCTCAGGACGGATACCATTACTGTCAACAAATAGATGCTCCTCTCAAACCTATTAGCCGTCGAATCGTCGATAAAAATAAAAATAAAGCAAATTTATCACATACTTTTTTTTCAAGTGATGTTTATTGCCTCAGGACATACAGGTTATGAAATGAGAGATTAGTAAGATGCTTAAATGAATGAAGAAAGGTAGGCTGATCTAATGAAATCAAGTGCAGAACTATGATATGGACCCTGTGTCGAGGCAATACAGGAATTCGGATTGTCCGGTGAGAAACCCACCACCGCCAGGTGCCGAATTCTCGTCGGCTTCAGTGCCGGGCAAACCCGCAACATGTGTGGATATCCCCCACAGAGTCTCTGATCTTGCAGTCTGGACGCCCGAGGCGGGGATATAAATCTTTGAAATGCGGCCACTTGCGTGTTATACCTTATCTTACAGGTGAGGTGGCACAAAGCGAAAGACCGGTGTCCCAATCGCGGCCAGCGAACGCACTGAAAAAGGCAGCAACACCGACGAATTCAGTCCAAAGTGAGGGGTCCTGCTTCGAAGGGCGCCGCCAATTTTTTCGCCGCGGAATTTTTCCGGCGGCGGAAATCGGTCCTGGACCGATCGGCCTCACCGCGCCGCTTTCCGCCTTCCTCGGCGAAAAAGTGCGGCCGTAACCGCTTCGCTCGCTGGATTTTTTCATTAGTGTGAATCGGCTTTTAGGGTGGATTAGGCTGCATCGGTTTCTTGACACGGACCGATCGCCGAAGTTCCTAAAGGTCTTGTCCAAATAATCGCTTTGCACAGTAGTGCTGTTTCCAGGAGGTGGGTCGGCTGCTCTCTTTTCTCGACACGTTGTTGCCGGCATCACTGCGGAGCTTCATATGGTCAAAGCTGATCCCGGTGTCTCAATTGTGACCGTGCATGAATCTCTTGTATCTTTCACAGTTGCTGGAAGCCGCTTTTCGCCTTCACCGAAGTTTCGTGCCCAAATGAAATCCCCAAAGCAGAGTTTCCTGCCTGCATCTTCCTGCGAACGCAACGAACAGAAGACAAACAGGTGGTTGCAGGTACGCGTCCAGGAGAGAACGAATCTGGTTCTGGAGAACGCCCCTGGATAACGGAAAATCTCCTTCTCAGCCCCTTCTGGGTTACCAGATTCGTTCTTGCCTGGATACGTGCATTCGGCCACCTGTTTGTCTTCCGTTACATTCGCAGGAAGAGCCAGACAGCAAGTTCTGCTTCGGACGTTTTGTTTGAGCAAGAGACTTGGGTGAAGGCGAAAAGCGGCTTGCAGCAACCGTGAAAGAGACAAAGGGTACATGGATGGTCACAACTTAGACGCCAGCCGCAGAAATGGAACGACACCGGAATGTCATCGCCCACATGAAGCTTCACAGTGATGCCGGCAACACCCGCAGAAAAAAAGCATCAGCTTACCCGCCACCTGGATAGCCATGTGAAGTGCCCCGCGCGCAAGCATATCATCATCTACATACGTGTTTTTGTAGCATGGCCGATAATAAACTTTCTTCAGTCTTCCCAGTGCTCACGTTCCGTCCCGTTCTTGCCTAGCCACCTCTGCCCGCCGCTAGTCGGCGGTATAGCAACCAGCACCGTGTTTACAAACAAAGCGGGGCGGTCGCGTCAGGCTTATTCGACTGGGCATGAAAAGTAGGCTTAGCGCCCTTAGGAATACATGGAAGCAAAAGTTTTCAAAGCAGTTCTTTGACTTCACAGAGCAGTCAAGATGTCATCCCTTCGTGAAGCCCTTCGTGAGAGAAAGGGTACATGGATGGTCACAACTGAGACGCCAGCTGCAGAAATGGAACGACACCGGAATGTCATCGCCCACGTGAAGCTTCACAGTGATGCCGGCAACACCCGCAGAAAAAAAAAAAGCATCAGCTGACCCGCCACCTGGATAGTCATGTGAAGTGCCCCGCGCGCAAGCATATCATCATCTACATATGTGTTTTTGTAGCATGGCCGATAATAAACTTTCTTCAGTCTTCCCGGTGCTTTCTTTCCGTCCCGTTCTTGCCTAGCCACCTCTGCCCGCCGCTAGTCGGCGGTATAGCAACCAGCACCGTAATTACAAACAAAGCGGGGCGGTCGCGTCAGGCTTATTCGACTGGGGATGAAAAGTAGGCTTAGCGCCCTTAGGAATACATGGAAGCAAAAGTTTTCAAAGCAGTTCTTTGACTTCACAGAGCAGTTAAGATGTCATCCCTTCGTGAATCACAACAAAATATATCCCAGATCAGATTCGGAAAGTATGAACCGTTATTTCGGAGGCGATGTATAATTAAAACATTTAAACATGAGAGCGTCTCTCGGCTGTGGGTACGGAACGGTATCCAGGACCTTAGAAACGCGTGTAAGCGGAATGTTCAAAAATATTTTCTCGTTTCACAGCGTACACTTGTAGACGCCCGTGCGTTAACAGTTGACAAGTGCTGTGAAGAAGAGTGTGAAAAAGTAGGTCACCTCAATCCGAAGCTATGTTTGTAAAATGCCACGATAAATGTGTGTTCTCAAGCGAGGCGTATGCCCAAAAGACACTCTTTCTGCTGGGTGTTTCTCCAAATCGCGAAAGATTCCTGTGCAGGCTGACGTTTAAGTGGCGCGCGCTTGATTCCCAAATATTGCCGTTCAAACGATAGCAAGGTTCTTACTGCAGACAGTTCTCACGACTGTTGCCGTGATTACACATATAAGAGGCGCTGGCGGACGCCGGAGGCGGCGCGGCTGGTGTGTCGTCTGCGCCGCCTTCTGCTACAGTGCGTGGTTCTCTTTCATGCGTTTGACATTGCGTTTGACTACTGCTTTTTCTGGTAACGCTGGCTAGGCTACATATCTTGAACAAGTGTATTAGTGAGAAAATATAGCGCATGCGGCAGAATTTCGGACTACACGAGAAGCTTGCGAGATTTGGGGTTACGTATGGCTTCCTAATACAAATTTATTGTAGCGTTCACAGAGCTTCGAAATGATAAAGCTTACTTTGCCACACTCTTCATAATGCACACGCCAACTGTGAAAGGGGCCGTAATAAAATTGTGGTATGCCTGTGATGTTAAAGGAGGCTTCTTCACGAATCTCCGCCAGTAAGAATTGTTTTATGCGCTTTGTTTAAGCTGAGTTGTCTGAAGTCAACTTTTTAATTTCAGTGTCATCGCGCACTTCCCTCTCCTCTCGTCACTTTTTGCACGCAGCACGGACGGCGCTACTCCGCCAGCCCCACCGCCGGGGGCGCATCTTCGTGACCCGCCAGAGCTACGCCGCTTGTTGGGCGCATGCCTCGGCAAAATCACGAGTGCTTACTCAGGCTCACTCACAAAAGTTTGGTCAACCTACGGGCTCACTCAAACTCACTCACAGAGGCATGGGCTCACTCGAAGTCATGAGCGCGTACTCACCCAAGCCTGCAACTCACTCAGACTCGCAACTCATCCGAGCTCACTCACTCATTTCAGCTCTCGACTCATTTGGACTCAATTGTTCATTTCGACTCACGACTCATCTGGACTCACGACCCCTCTAGTCTCCCTCATTTCTACTCACGACCCTCTCGGCTCGATCAATTGTTTCGGCTCACGACTCACCTGCATTCACTCATTTCGACTCAGCTCATTTGGACTCACTCTTATTCCAACTCAAGCCACGACTCATCTTTGCTTAGTTATTTCGGCTCCCTCGCCGATCTCATGACTCAGCCAGGCTCACCAGTACTCACCACTCCTATGAGCTTACACATCAGACAGCTGAATCTGTAGTACACCCAACGGCCCATGTTACGCGTAAAGGAGCATTTAAATGCAGGCTAAATTGAGATGCCTCTGCTTCTCGCACTTTTTTATCGTTTTGACTAATAATTTACAGTTCATTACCGAGTTTGAGCAACCTTATAGAATAAATTTTCTGTCAGTGTTCAACATTTTTGCCTCATGGTCTTGTGTTTCTATTCTGTCTGTCCTTTGTCTAGAATAAGTCTTCTTATCCGTTTTGAATTCAGCTGTTTCAGACTTTAAAGCAACTATTACACCCATAACTATGCACTATTCAGGTGGTTCTGACGTCCGCAAAGTCGTCTCTTGCGTGTCCGCAGCTGGCCTAGCTCAAGCACTTCGTCCCGCAGCACTATTAATCTTCTACGTAGCGAAAATTCGTGCCTTCACACTGATTCAATTGTAGTAAACATTCTCTATATTCTTTGTGTAGGCTCGTTGTCAATGTTGTATATTCTGCAGTTTTCTGATCCGCACTTCATGAACACGAGTAAAAACTGTGGCTTGCAGTGCGTGACCAGCCAAACAAACGAATAAGATCAAACGAATAAGAAACAAAGGCATAAGATTCAAGTAAGCAGAAGATCCTGGTCCACCACGGCCACACGTACACACTTGTGCAGCGATGCGGCGCGCGCACAGCTTCCGAAAGGAAGAGGGAGGCTCACATCAGAGAACGGGCGCTCTCGTTCACAAAAGATATGTTTATTGCAGTCTTCATCTATCAAAAAAATCAATCACCTTGCTTCGAGGGCGTGGAGCAAGCAAGGCGCCTCGGCGCGCTCAGGAGGCACGGCGCGCTCAGGTGCCTCGGTGCGCTCAGGATGACATGAGCAGTGACGCCGCTGTAGAAGGTGGGTTCTATTCAGCAGTGCTGTGATCTCTGTCGCGGTTTCCACGTGGTGGATCATAGAGAACGAGCGGGCAATCAAGGCACGGTACGCGTGTCGGACTCGAATATCACTGGTCACGCACAGGCGAACCCGAGTACGCACTTGTCCCAGTGGATCCCAGTTGCCATTGCCAGAAGGGAAATGAACCTGACGCCCAAAAGCACCTTGTGCCAGGATCACACGTAACCCATCAGCCCTTCATCAGTCATCATGCACGCACAGCACCCCCCCCCCCCCTCCCTTGGGCCAAGGGGAACAAGGGAGAGATTTTTAATACCGTGTGAAGGCGCTTTTCGGCCACGGGCCGCTGTCGTAAGGTTCGTCCGGCGGACAACAGGAAGCGTATATGCCTTCCGCTCTCCAGGAGGAATCTATCTGGGCATTCCTCTTGCACACGCGCCGAAAGCAGTGTCTGAAATCACGCCAGAATGGTTCAATGGAAGTGGTTCATTGTGTCGTCGGGCGAAGCTGCAGACTGCAGGCCAGTGACGTCTTTAACCACTTGGCCACCCCTTCCCCTAACGCCCTCTCAGCGTTTTAAAATAGAGAGGATGTTGCCTCTATACACTCATGTGGCGGAGAGGGAAAGAGTAGTGCGCCGCAGAAGACTGGCGAGCGGTCGCGAAGGGCAGCGGTGGCATACTGGGCAAAATTACTCTTGGAAAGCAATTAAATTGAAAGGCTGCTTACTCTCCTAAGTTTCTGCAAATGCAATAAAATTACATTCCTATTTACTGCTTGCATACGGTTATAATATTACGATATGATATGATGTGGTATGGTACTGTATGGAATTGTATAGTTTTGTATGGCACTCTGTGGTAAGGTGTCGTATGGAATAGTAATGGCGGTTCAAATGTTCCTAAGCGACACGCAGGCTACGAGTAGGAATCGGAGCCTTCGATTTAAATCGAACAAAAAAGCGATAAAATTACGCCAACTGATTTTTTTTTAAATGTCATTAACATTGATATTCATCACACGTCACAGCTAGCTGGCTGTTCAGCACTAGAGACTTTGCCGGTAGAGCAAAAAAACTAACTAAATGCGGAAGCCAGCGGCTCGGTGAGGTAGTAAGATCATAGGATTGAGTTGTGCAGTTGTGCGTTTGGAGTGGTACAGAGTCACTGCTCCGGGAACTCGAGCACAGCCCGCCCGGGCGGTTGCTGGGCTGTCTTCCGAACGCATGTAACGACATTGACAATGTTTTTAGTCGAACAAGTTGTCGTCAATGCTGAATGCGGAATCGTCACCAAAAATTAGGTGTCAAAACCTGTGTTAGATTGCAAACAGCAGCCCTGCTATCCCGCTGAGGAATTTAAAAACAAAAGAAACTGAAAAGCGAAATGAACAAAAAAACACGCTGGGTCTTTGCATGGTCGTCCTGAGACCGAAAAAGTGGGTGGGGCAAGCAGACACAAATGGCGTTGATGATGTATTTCGCGTATTTTCTCCGCTGATGTTTGGGGGAGCAGGTTATGTTCAGGCGTTCGCATTTTTGCCTTCCCTAAAAGCAGGCGGTGACATTGTCAAAAAGTTTACTGATAACGAGGGTTCGGGATCAGTGAAACTGCTTATTTTTGTGTATTCGGACGAGTGACGTGCAAGAGCAGTGCTCATCGTTGTAGCTTCTTTGTATTGCTTTTCCTTATTTGTGTGATCGCGAAGATGTGGAAAAGGCTGGAAGATCGATGATTGTCTCGAAAATAATGTGAGGGGGGAAGGAATCATCCCCGTCCAGAGTGGCCCATACCACCTCTGCATGATCTCTTTCACCGTTGTGTAAAAATACATAGGGTGCGTCATTCCTCCCAGGCCAAAGAACAGTGTAGTAAGAATTACAATACCGGCAAAGCTGAAAATCTCTGTACGGGGTAACAATAGCATTATTCTCATCCCAGATAGCCACAGTAGCTTCATAGGCGCCTTAGAATGAAAAGCAGACCATGTGCCCTGGGAACGTTTTAAGAACCCTGTGCATAGTTTGAAAACAGTCTCAGTTCTGCTTCGGAGCGTGTCGCCTGGTAAACGAGCAGTGGTGGAATAATCACCACCCCACCCCTCAAAGGGCCCAACAACAACGGATTATGTGTATAGCTCCCTCGCTGCTTTGAAAGTTCAGCGGCCGTTCCATCGTTGGCGTTATCACAAGATACGCGGCCTTCTAGCTCTCTTTGAATGGGCATCTTGCAGAATTACAGGAAAGCTTAGAGGAAGGTTTCCTCCAACTAAACATTTTTGTTCATATACCCTGTTTTCACTGCTCTGCTGACTGAAGGGCTAGCGCCAGGGGAGTTAAAACAGTCGCCCTACACTGTATCCATCTTCTAAAAGGTCCGGGGGCTGCCCCGACGGTAAACACCAGCTTTCGAGAGAGTGTGAGAAGGGAAGTTGTTGAATGGTTACAAGGATGCATGTATTCCCTTGACCAGTACCTGTTTCGATCCGCTCCTCGCGTTAGTACCCCTGATCTATTGCGTCGTTTCAACAACTTCCCTCTCATAAAAATAAAGTAACATCTACCCGCACCCTTATCAAACAAGAATGGGAGATTGCCGCCTGCGAATGACAGATTTTGGTTGGAAAATTGCAGATTGCGCTTCATAGTCTGCAAGTTGTCCATTCGCTTTTCCTGCATTCTTAATCCTCTATATGAAGCATTTACTGTTTTCTCAGCTGCTTCCTTGAATGGTGCAATTAGCAGTGGCTCTCCTCAATACATACACGTTGTTGCGCTTTCCTAAGCATGGCATGTGTGTATGCGTCTAACTCGCCTCTAGTTTTCGAAGGCTTAGTATCTGTTTATTTCCTTTTTAACGCCTCAGCGTTAAGGCTGCCGTGCAGTGGAAAACTCTGCTTGTGCTGCACAATACCCATGTAAATCGTGACGTCAAATTTGTGTCTCAAATGGAAATTCTTGAAATTCAGGACTTGTAATGTAAATTAAAGGCGGGCGCATGACTCCAGCGGCTCGATTTTATAAGATAACTGATTTCTATTTAGTGCAGCATTTTCCTGAATGTTTGTTTCGGTTTAGACACACGACACTTTGGTTGTCAGTCATGAACGTCAGTCAGGCCACGTGGGCACAATTTTTCTTTTAAGCAAAGTGTTTATTGCAGTGAAATTATGTTCTATTTACAAGAACTAATTCAAAGCTTTTCTAACGAGGTACAAAAGAGATCTCATAAAAAGGCTGGAGCAGCTGAGCACTAGACGGGTGGTAAGGGTAAGCACGCCACCAAGAGGCAGTGCCACTCCGCTTTGAAGCCTATCCATACACTAGGCCACGTAGGCATGCTTGCTTGATGGTAGGTACAAAGGGGGTGATATGTGTCTGAAGCTGGCTTAATTTTACGCTTAGCAGTGTGATAATTAGTGAGCTACTGATTAGAGTAAAATTATGTGTATATACTGCAGTGTGGATGAGCTCCAAAACAAGAGCTGAGAAAATGCGTTGTGATAACAGTAATTGACCCAATTACAAAGAACACTGTCTGCGTTTGAAGAGAAACCGCTTAATGGAGTCCTTGGCCCTGTAGCGTCATACCCTTAAAGGCATAGCTTAAGTATCCCGCTTCTTTTGTGCAATCTTGTTTTGTGCAAACTCCGACATGCGCTTCTTGTGTAACGTACAATGCCGGGCTATTTTGTTGTGTACGTTCATTTATAAGCAAGGCTCTACGTGAACAACACACAAAAGAGGACGACGTGCACAAGAGCCACTGCTGTGCTTCATCCATGTATTAATAGTAGTAGTAGTAGTAGTGGTTTATTTTTGCAAAAACACAAAAAGCAAGAAAGTGATGTCAGCCGCGACAAGTGAGCTATCAAATGTCTTGCAGGAAAGTGGACTCGCAGGAAAATACTTGCAACTAAATAACTGTTATTCACAGACTGCGTTTTTATTTCCTACTCTGCCAACTAAAGGGGTTAGCGCGAGGGAAGATGAGTCAGCTGCCCTCCATTTTATTCTTTTTAGAAAAGGAGAGAGGGAGATGTCCTTTAATCTGCGTGGACCTGAAGCCCCATCGGCTTTTGAGATTGAGTGTAGCTGCCGAAAGGGTACAATGGTGTATTCTGGCTGCCTCGACCTGCTCGTGGCATACGCACTCCTGCCAACACCCCCTGTTCTCTAGAGGGTGTTGCCCCGGTTTTCAACACATAAGGGGAGAGAAGAAGTATTTATTGTGGATAAGCTAGTGAGTAGTGCTGCTTAGGGGGAGCGACCATGGTGCTCTAGAGTCTGTGGGAATTTTGTATTCTTCGGAAAGCTCAACAACTTCCCTCTCATGCAGATAGAGACATCTCCTCCCTTCTGTTTTGAAGAAGAGTGCGAAAATTTTGTCTGTTGAGACGAGGACGACGCGGGTCCTGCAGCCGCGAATTCCTTAAAAGATCCAATAAAGTTTGCTTACTTTGCCTGTGAATGAGGTTTCGGTTTGGAAAATGCGCGCTGTATAATAGGGTCGGTAAGCACCATGCAAGTTGTTTACTCTGCAGCACAAAAACGCCGTCCGCAACATGGCAGGAGAGCACATTCCGAAGACTCAGATCATTGAATTAGCTTCGAGGAAAGCACCATCCTCGCAACCGAAACAAATTACTAAAAAAGGCTCATACTTCAACCTTGGCACATTAAAACGACCCCAAACAACGTCAACAGCAGAAAGGGAAGCCTGCCCATAGAAGAACAAAAGTCGCCACCGAGCATCACTGCGCATCCCGGCAACGTGACTCAGAGGCTTAGCCCTCAGTGTCGACGTTTTCTCCTCCTCCCGCAACCTTCCACGTTCCTTCTTTCGGCCCCTTGCTGCCTCGCCATGCACACTTAAAAGAATCAAATCACGGACCGCGGTCAGCCTCCAGAAGGAGCTGAGCCGGCTTCGAGACTTTGGGTTTCATATTAAAATGACTTGGTTGAAGACCAGCCAGAGTTTATTATAAGTTATAAAACTCCACAAGAAAGGCAATTGACAATATTTGGAGAACAGTAAGTAGTTCTTGAAGACGGAAGCGCAAAATATGGACAAGGTATAGAAGAGAGCATCAATTAGACGTTCGCGAGAGCTCGCGAACGTCTGTCTCCTCTGACTCCTCTGTTATGTTCAGCGTCCATATTTTGCGCTCCCTTCTTCAAGAACATGCATCACCAACTACCCCGGCAGCTTACTCTCCTCTAATCTCACTCATCTTCTCTGCAATACTTATTTCCCAACCAAAAGACCACGAACCTCGACGACACACTCACATTCTTCCAGCGAATCAAAAACTCCCGATGGTCGGACTATGCCTGCAGCAGAGTGTTAGCCGGGAAAGTAGGGAGACTGTCCTTTGTGACAGTGCTGCGGGAGTGCGTTGTTCCTTGTTCTGCCTAGGGGTGCGGGAGGCTGAAGGGAGGAAGTTGAGGGGATTGCGTTCAGCAGAAATTTTTTAGAAAGTTTAGTATTAGGTAGCTTACTACTAAACGCACAGGAGCAAATACCCATTTCCATCTTTTTCTTGCCCAGACTCTACTGCAGTGCCACAGAAGGTTAACTGCAATCCTCTTTCTACGCAGTACCATTGTACTCTTTCTACGGCTCTCTCGGGGCCATCTTGAAGCAAACTGGCGACATTCCGGAGCTTACTAAGGAGGGAGACCTTCACTCTTTTCGTGCTTACAAAGAACGCGAGAGTGTCGTCAGGGAACGAGACTTTTTCGTTGGGAAAGAGGGCTTGCGGAGAAGCTAACTTGCAGATTTCTGCAAATAGTTCATTCTGTCGAAATGTTTAGTTTTCTGACAGAAGTCCCCTCCACTACGCGTCGTGGGGAAAGGGTCGTTTTTATCGAATTTACCGGACAATAGGATCGTCTCGCTCGTGTGGGGGCAACGTGATGCGGTCGCCATTCTGTTGCGTGCCATGGTTGCCTGAATGGGCGCGCCATACAAATTACGTGACTAGAATAAGTTTCATAGGAACGGCGGCAAAAATCTACGATATTCGTAACTGGATAGCGTAATTAGAGGGGTACGGGAATGGGGGAGTAAATTGTTGGGTTCAGTACTTTCATGGCATTGGGACTGTAAAGATCGACGACAGTTTTTACGCATTTCCCTTACGAGAGTTGCAGCAGGGAGTAGGATGTTCGAGTCATTTGTGAATTGTTTCCAAATAAAATTGCCTTGCTGGTAGGACGGAGTAGTTTGCTTCTGGTTAAGGGGGTTTGACAACTCAAAGTGACTCAGCCTATGAGGGACGCCGTAGTGAAGCGCTCAGAAAAATTCGACCACCTGGGGCTCATTAACATGCAGTGAAATCGCACAGTACACGGACTTAAAAGAACGTCTTGCTGGGCAAGTTGTTAACTGTACATCTTTTTGGTTACAGGCGCGAAAACAGACACAACACAAGGTAGAAAGACGGGACAGAGCGCAACTCACAACTGCTTTATTTGAAGGCAACACGGAGAAATATATACCATCGTACGCGAAAGAAATGCTATCATATTCAAGGTTGATAACATTGAAAAAATTGTTCTCTGCCTTATACAAAGATATGGACGTGTCGTGTATGCACATGCTTCCTTTCTTTGCAATAAAAAAGCTTCGATTAATTCTTTTGCTTTCGTGTCTGCTTTTTGAAAGAATTCGCGCACCATAAAAACAGAAAAACAACAGCTGTATCTTACCAGTACCCACCTATAGGGCAGATACGTGGAGGCTAACGAAAAGGGTTCAGCTTAAGTTTAGGACAACGCTGTGAGCCACGGAAAGAAAAAAGATAGGCGTAACGTAACAGGTTTCTTTTTTTATTCAGTGAGTGGGCGGGAGGTTTCAGTGGCGCGCATAGATGCCGCCACCGAATACGTTGGTTAGCGGTTAAGCGCAGGCTCTGTTAAAGTTGCAGTGAGGAGAAATCTATCAAATTATTTTTGTCAGCAAAATCTGATAGTTCGGCATTTCGCGGCTTTGTTGCCGCCTGTCCGGGAGTGAAAGATGCATTTATTTCAAAGCAATTTGGATTCAAAGTCGAAAATTTTTTCTCGCCACTCCGATTCAAACTCGGCAACTTTATGACATCACGGCGCACTCTTATGACGTTACAGGACGCAGTGACGTGAAACTTGACGTCAGCGCAGACCTTGTGATTTCTCGCTGCTAGCGGTGTGGTCTAGCATAATAATAATAATTGGTTTTGGGGAAATGAAATGGCGCAGTATCTGTCTCATATATCGTTGGACACCTGAACCGCGCCGTAAGGGAAGGGATAAAGGAGGGAGTGAAAGCAGAAAGGAAGGAAGAGATGCTGTAGTGGAGGGCTCCGGAATAATTTCGACCACCTGGGGATCTTTAACATGCACTGACATCGCACAGCACACGGGCGCCTTAGCAGCCCAAATGAAAGTTACTGCCGCCGCATGTCGAAAGCATCTATCGGGGGTCGCTACCGTTGCTTCGTTTACGTTTGCACCGGCGTCTTGCCTGCGTTATGATGAATCCCGTTCCCGAAACTGACGACGAAGTTCTCGCAAACACTCCGGCCTGCATTTCAGCGACCTCAGCCCCACAGAGCGTGCGATGCTTTTGAGGGAGCACGGTTAGGTTAGGCGCCGGCGGGTCGTTTCCCCCTTCCGCCTTGAGCAGCCGTTGCAATTTAAATATCATAACCCAAGTGCGGGGAGTCGCAAGGGGCCAGGACAAGGTCGGTGCTTCGCGCCCATTGGAGGCTAGCCGGGGCTTTGGGGCGAACGTATTGCGATTCATTGAACGGCGCGGTTTCACGGTGCAACAGGCGGCATCGGGGCCTCTCACGGTTGCAAGGGCCAGGTTATTTATTTTATTTTTGCCACAAAAACGAATGGGTGCTCAAGGGCGCTTGCGTTTAAAGTTGGCGGCTTGAAAGTAAAGCCCACGCTTCAACGGCTTCCGCGCGTTTCCGGCGGTACGGGATCTACTGGATCGGGCTCTCTCGCCCAATTGCATGTACCTTCAAATGTGTACTGTGAATGGATTAAATTAGCCGAGAGCTCGAAAAGAACAGCTCCGTCCAACTGCCGAAGCTATTGAATGACGTCACAACACGTACCTCACCGCGGAGCTGAATTGGTCTGGCCGGGCCGGCGGTGGCTGGTGCACCCTTCGCGAAATGGACTTGCTTAAAGTCTCCGCCAGTGCGGTCAGAGTGTGCCGAAACCGCCGAACGCGTCGGCGGTCAAGCACAGTTTGAGCATAGAGGCTCTCGGTTTGGCCGACGTGACGTCGCCGTGCAGCGCGCGCGCATTACTCCGGAGTGTAAACGCGCCTTAACAGAGCCTGCGCTTAACCGCTAACCAACGTATTCAGTGCCGGCATCTATGGGAGCTACTGAAACCCCCGCCCACTCACTGAATAAAAAAAAACCTGTGCCGAAGCTCGGAATCGAACCAGGACCTTTGTAGGTTGAGGCGAAGACTGTACCACTCCCCCACGACGGCTCAGGATTTAACCGTGAATAAAGGCGCATCTAGTGAATGCACTCTTCTGATGCAGAAGTCTCCACGCTTTCACTACGTATATGCTGGCCTAACACAGCTAGGCCATCAAAAAATTTTTTAACTGCCTTGCACCTTGTCTCCCGTCCCTAATAAACGATTTCCGTTAAGTAGTTTGAAGTTGACTGGCACAGCCGAGAATGTTTCGCCGGGCGAGCGTGCGAACACACAAGTGCTCTTTATACTGCGAACTGCCTCTCGCAGCCGAATGCACGCCGAGTGCGCCAGCTGTGCCGGCTAGGCCAGACCGATTCGGTTCCGCGGCGAGGTGCGCGTTGTGGCATCATTCAATAGCTTCGGCAGTTGGGCGGTGCTGTTCTTTTCGAGCTCTCGGCTAATTTAAACCATTCACAGTACACATCTGAAGGTACATGCAAGTGGGCGAGAGAGCCCGATCCAGTGGACCCTGTACCTCCGGAAACGCGCGGAATTCGTTTGAAACGTCGGCTTTACTTTCAAGCCGCCTACTTTAAATGCGAGCGCCCTTGAGTACCCATCGGGTTTTGTGGCAAAAAAATAAATAAATACCTTGGCCCTTGCAACCGTGGGAGACCTCGACGCCGCCTTCTGCACCGTGCAACCGTGCCGTTCAAGGAATCACAATCCGTTGACCCCAAAGCCCCGGCCAGCCTCCACTAGGCGCGACGCGCTCACCTTGTCCTGGCCCCTCGCGACTCCCCGCACTGGGGTTATGATATTTAATTTGCAATGGCTGCTTCCGGCGGAAGGGGGAAACGACCCGCCGGCGCCTAACTGAACCGTGCCCCCTCAAAAGCATCGCAAGCTCTTTGGGGCTGAGGTCGCTGAAATGCAGGCCGGAGTTTTTGCGAGAACGTTGTCATCGGGCTCGGGAACGGGATCCATCTTAACGCTGGCCAGACGCCGGTGCAAACGTAAACAAAGCAACGGTAGCGACCCCCGATAGATGCCTTCAACGTGTGTCGGCGGTAGCTTTCATTTTGGCTGCTGCTACACCGCACCGCTGGCCGCGAGAAATCAAGGAAGGAGTCTGCGTTTACGTCACGTTTCACGTCACTGCGTCCTGTAACGTCATAAGATTGCGCCGTGATGTCATAAGAATTCCTGAGTTTGAACTGGAGTGGCGAAAAAACTTTTTTAACTTCGAATCCAGATTTCTTTGAAATAAATGCATCTTTCGCTCCCAGACAAGTGGCAACAAAGTTATGACATGCCGAACTATCAGATTTTTCTTACAAAACAAATTTGATTGAGTACCCCACACTGTCTCTTAAACGTAGCATGTACAGTTTTAGTCAAAAGTGTTAAGGCTACAGTATTCAGCGGCAGTGAAATCAATGTTCCTAAAATAATTCATGTACCGGATCATTCAAAACTGTAGTCAAGCAGGAAGCGTCTGTATTGCAAGAAGAAACCTAATAGCATTTCTAGGTCACTCGGTCTTTAATATTGCCGTAATGGCTCTGTTATGCGGCTGAAGCGAAAAGCCTTTGGCCTTAAGACTTCACCGACACTGTACATTACTTTTGTTGCAAATGCGAACACTTTGCACACTTTCCAGGCTTCCACTAGCATGGGTCCTGCTGCACCACGGTATCCAGGTGTTCTTGCTGAGGTCAATGGCCAGGTACGATGGCTTCTCATATTTAGAACAAGTTTGTAAGCTTGAAATGCTTTTAGCTCTCGTTCTTGGTAACTGCAGGCAAACAATCTAGAAACTGCGGAAACGTAGAGGGCTGAGGATAAATGCACACCTCTCGGACACGTGAAATTTTCCATCCATACGGCATGGAGCGGAAAAAAATTGCCTGCACAGGAGCCCCAGGCTCAATTTGAACCTGTGACAGCTCAGGGCAGCTTTGCTTAATGAAGGCTTAGATCACTATACCATGACCACAACCTTTCATCTTTCATGTTCTAATTAGCAACGCCTCTTTACTAAGATTTAATTGGTGTGTTTTAAATGTTCATAATCTTTTATCTGTTAGTTCTGTGCTTCCGAATATTTGGCAGCATTACTGTTGCCAGGGTGCAGTGGAGCCTGAAGTAGCGATAAAAAGGCTCAACTATGTTGTCAAAGGCAGCTTGATATGATTGCACACAAACGTGACCTGGTGGCCCATCGCGCTGCTCATTCCAAAGAAGAGAGCGATGTGTCATGTTTTATCATTAGTAGCGTTTGCAAGGAAAACTGCCATTTTCGTAATGTTACATATAGGGGTCCTGAGGAATACGATTTTATCAGTTTTAATGTGTGCAAATAATAACTCTCTCCCCAATATGTTATAGGGCTTTATACAAAGCATATGTGCAGCTGTTTTATTGCAGGTCCACCTCGGGAGCGGAAATTGTCAGTGTAGAGCGGTGGCGCTGGCTTCTTTCCCGAGGTCGAGACTTCTTGTTTTGCAAGGATGCCAGAAAACTTTTGTGGGGTTCCCCACAAAAGTTACGCTCCTTGCTGGTGATGCTCTTTCCCCGAAGAGTCTTTGGCGAAAGAGCGTTCGGGGAAGGAGCCTCACCGCCTCAGTATGCCGGCAATTCCTTAAGGCTGGTGCCATGCAGAAGCCTCGGATGACCTCAGAAAAACTAGCAGCTGCGGGCAGTAAGCCTCTTTTATTTAGGTACATTTCCTGACTGACAAAGGCATTTGATTATTTAAATGCGCATGACTTAAATACCTTTATTTTACAGCACCTGCATGATTTCAATTTTGTCATGATTAATACTCATTCAGACGCATTTGATGCATACATCAAAGCTGCACGAGCTGCCGAGGATGAGAAAATGCGGAGAGCAGTTGAATTGCTCCCTGACGGACATGCTGAGGGACATCAAGTAATCATCACCTGCACCTGCCCCTGTAGTCAATCACTGTAGTTAGATAAAAATGATAAAATAAAGGCAGAGAAAAAATTATTTCATTGACTGCAGCCGGCTAAGTGCTGGGATGCAGCACTTGCTGCACTTAAGGGTTGCAATTTCATTCAGGTAGCCTACATATTCAGAGCTATTAACTGTACACCAGAGTACGTGTTGCAAGGCCATTGTATCCCCGTGACGAGGCCCTCGTATCTCTACGAAGGTTACTTGGCCCTCTTATATACGAGGGACGGGTGTGACACGTATCCAATAGCGTATATATGAGGCACGTATCACACGTATATATGTGTTTCGCCATATGTGGAGAGGAACGCGTATGCCATACGAGCACGTATACATACCAGCATATATGTGGACACATATGCAATAATTGCGTATATATGAGGCACATTTCACACATATATACGGGATTTTTCTATAGGGCGAGCTGATCCCGACGACGATTTTATTTTTCTCGGTGCCATCTCCACGTACGTCCTCACTGAACACCAAAGGGACGAAAGTGAAATACGGCCTCTCATTGAGTATCTTGAAGGAAGCGCTGCGTCGCGCCCGCGAATCTTCTCACGTGGACTGTCATCATTCTGTTTGCGCGATGGCGTCCTGTATAAGCAAAAATCTACAACCCGACGGAAGCCGCCTATCTGCTCGTCGTACCTGCGGCCTTGCGCGACGAAGTCCTGCAGGCGTGCCATAATGACCCATCTTCTGGTCACCTGGGTTTTTCCCGCACTTCGGCGCGGATACGGCAAAAGTACTACTGGCCCAGGGTTGCTGCAATTGTCCAGCGTTACGCGAGAACATGCCGCGAGTGCCAACGTCGCAAGACGCCGCCGACTAAGCCAGCCGGACTACTGCAGCCTATTGATCCGCCACAAGTCCCCTTCCACCAAGTCGGCATGGACTTACTCGGCCCATTTCCGGAGTCCTCGCTGGATAACCGCTACATTGTGATCGCCACCGACTACCTCAGCCGGTACTGTGAAACTTAAGTTCTCCCTCGTGGTACCGCTGAAGAAATCGCGAACGTTTTCGTTCAAAATATTGTGCTTCGTCACGGTGGACCCATCATCGTTGTAACTGACAGGGGAACGGAGTTCATCTCGGCCCTTACGCAGGAAGTTAAGCGCCTGAGCGGCACAAGTCACCGCAAAACAACAGCTTACCACCCTCAAACGAACGGACTCACCGAACGGCTCAACAAGACGATCGCCGACATGATTTCCATGTATGTTGACGCAGACCACCGCAACTGGGACGCCATACTCCCTTACGTCACATTTGCCTACAACACTGCTCACAGGAAACGACACGATTCACTCCATTTCGTTTAGTGCATGGTCGCGAAGCCACAACCATGCTGGACGCCATGTTGCTTCCGACTGGTAGTACCTTATCTGTTATGGATGCTGCCCAATTCGTTCGTCACGCCGAGGCCGCCCGCCAACTCACCCGACAGCGCATCCGACACCAGCAAGCCCTCGACGCTCGCCGCTATAACCTCCGCCACCGAGCTGTCAGTTACCAGCCCGGCGAACAAGTCTGGATTTGGAGCCGAATCCGCATGCGTGGGCGCTTCAAAAAGCTTCTGCGCCAATATTTTGGCCCCTACGAGAAAGAAAAAATACAGCGAAAAGGGAAATATTGATGCAATAACATATTTTGTGCAGGCAGTTTCAGCATGCTGCGCACTAGCCAGTTTGTCTCGTTAACGTGGAAGAGGCTGGGGGAGAACAACCGAAGAATTCTATCAAGTTGTGTGCTGAGCGTTGTTCGAAAGAAGTGCCATGCCAAAACTGGTTTATATACAGGCTTCATGCATTACACAGAACGCCCGAACCAGAGTAAGCAAACAGCACTTGTAGAATATTACGTTGATCGGTCGTTCACTAAAGCGCGGGCCGGAGCCGCGCAACCACAGCCGCACGGCCGGCCGACTCTCCCTGAATGCGTCACTTTAGCCAGTTCTTTTTATGCGTCCCCCCACCCGGCGCTTCCGGAGGCGACGATGACGTGTCGGCGGTAGGTTTTTAAAAAAGGATTGCAGTTCTTTTTGCTGACAGGATCCAGATAAAGTTTATAGATCAGATTTTCAAGGTCCCTTCTTTCCAAGCACAGCGTTTCATGCGATTTGAAAACCGTTTCAGCTTCCCTATCAGTCGTTTATTGTAAGGAAAGTATGTTTCGTTGGTATTGCTCGAGTGTTTCATATATGTCATCAAAGCTCTTAAGAAGACCTCGGCAGTTCCAGTGCATAATGCTATCGACAGCCATAGTTCTTAGTGAGGAAGCGAATATTAGTGAGAGCTATTTAGATGTCGCCGCCTTTATCAGGTGGCTTGTCTGACAGATGTCTTTTCGGTTTAAGGCGGCCTAGAAAACTCCGCCTCTCTTTGGGGGACTCCCTCAGAGCCTCCGACGCTGAGAATCCGTGTCGCCTCCATTGCTTCCGGGGAAGACGCGGAAGCATACGTGGATTTGTGAAGACAGAGAGAGATTTTATATGAATTTTCTGTGTTTTCCTAGAGGTCTGTGAAAAGTTGACCTCTGGGCCATGAAAAGCTTGAGCAGCCGCAGGCTGCTTGGTGAGATGCCGAGGTGGCCGCGCATCAGCGATGCTGTATTGCTTGCCCGCCGTGACATGATACCGCCCGGCCTCCCGGCGCGCTATGTCATTTTAGGATCTTCCGGATAAAAGCGACAGCTACTTCCGGGCTTCCGAGACAGGGATGTTGCTGTGACTTTCAGTTGAATTATTTTTCTCTATTTTAAAATTCTTACATTTACGGGATTACGCGGCGTGTGGCCCGTGGCAATTTGGACATTCGACTTGAGCAACACTGCAGTTATCTCTTGGACGCCCATGGACACCTTGCACAGGTGGGTTTTCCGAGGCAAGTGCTTGATCCATGTCCGTACTTTTGACATTTGAAACATCTTCTCGGGCTCGGGATATAGGGACGGACTTGACAGTGGATGAACTATGCCTTTACAGCATCTGGTAGACGGAACCGTTCAAATATTAGGACTATATGGGGTGTCACCACCTCTTCACCGTTCCGCTTGAAGGTGATGCGGCGAAGGACAATGACACCTTGATCTCAGAAGCCTTCCAGAAGGTCAGTCTCTGTTTCTCGGAACAGATATCGTTCTGAAATGACACCTTGAACTGTGTCCTTATATTCCGGTGGGGAGTGATGGTCAACAGGAGGTGAGCAAACTGCTTTTGCCTCAGAAGGATGCCAGAATTGTCTTGCTGGAACACTTCAATAAGGTAACCGGATGAAAGTTTCTTGGTCCTAGCGAGAACAAACACAGATATTGCGGCAACTTAGTCGTTATCAACCAAGGAGTGTATAGTCAAGAAATGAGGAAAATGGTCACACTCCGGTCGGGTACTGGTTGAGGTTTTTTTCGGTGCGGTTCCTTTTCAGGGACCGATGAGGTTTTTAAAAGAAGTACTCATACGGTATGGGTATGCTGACGGCTCCTAAAGGTCGCCTGTGGCTCACCGTCTTACTCAGAGGAAAGTGTCTCGGAGGCCAGACTGGTAAACAGAAGGGGAGCCCGTCGGCCGGAGCTTAATCATGGCCTCGACCGCTACCGTTCTACCCTTCAACTTAAAACCTATCGCCACGGTGCGGTTGAAGGCTTCGGTGTGGGGCCTAAGGGTCCGTTGTGGTGCCAAGCACCATCACCTTGAGACTCGGGGTACCTTTGCGAGATGCTTTTACGTACATGCGTATATCAAATTGTAACTGTCAGTTTATCCGAAACAGCGCAATCGCTAAGCGCACTTTACGGCCTTCGGAGCAGCCGTTCTCATTTTGGCACATCTGTTTCAAAACAGCCATCTTCCGAGGAAAAACGCCTGCCTGGAACAAGCGATGCTTCAGTTTAAGGAATCCTTTTCGATTTGCAGCGAAACAGCACTATAAATACTTCCTATTGCAGAGCTGTCTCGGTGCGAATGCTCGGCGAGCGCTCACGTGAAACTTCACACCATTTCTAGTGCAAAGTAATCTGCAACAGGACAACTGTCTTCTCGTTCACGTAGGGCAAGTCTTCAACTTACCGTAGAGCATGGAATTGCTTCCGGCCGAATATTATCCTTGGCGCGCAGCTGCTGTCCGGACTATTTCATAGGTTACTGAGCTGTGCCAACTAACGCGGTAACTATAAGTGAAGGTGAAAAACAGATGTTCGCGAAACGTCCGCTGGAAGCAGCTGCGAAACAAACAATGAAAGCATTTATATGTGTTCAAAACCACTGTCTCGCTTCCCCGCGATTGTGATGAGCAGTGGGGCGGCGGGCCCTCGGGCCGCTCTAAATGGCCGGGCACTGTTGGGCCGCGGCGACCTTCAAGGCCCAGCCCACGAAACGAAGCTCTTGCTACGCCTGTGAGCTCCACAGAACAACCTCCCATCGCTCCTGTGATTCCATCTTTTGGAAGGGAGGTTAAAGTTGGTTTGGGCAAATTTCATATGTTTGTTTAAAATCTGCTCTGGTGTTAGGGCATAAGTGACAGGTCGAGATTTCTCCTCTCTATGAATGGGGGAGAGGAGGAAAGGCGAACGCATGGTGACGGTTTGTAATCGACGCCATACCATCTGCTTGGTTTTGTTCAGAGGAGGGTGCGGAGGAAGCTATGTTTGGTGGGAGTTTCTCTAGTGCATAGTGATGTCGTGATAGTTGATGAGGTGGTCCCTCGCTTTTCAGAACGAGAGCAGGCCGTCCACTGCACTGTTGACGAGAGCTCGGGTTTGCTCGTGGGCGGCCGTGTTGCCCGAGTGTCCACAATGCGCAGGAACCCAGAGGAGGGTGATGTGACGATGGGGGAAGAGGAGCAGATTAGGGGATTTTAGCGGCCGGGGCATGATTTTTCGCCTTATCCAAAATAGGAGACAGCCGTTTTTGAATCAGAGAAAATGTACTCTGAGGAGGAGTGATTAAGCGCAATGGGTGTTTGCGTCTCTTCACCTTCGATGGACTACGTCGAGCTCCGAATGGTAGCGCTGGTAACTAATCCATGAGCTTTATCCGTCACTGCAATAGCGAATGCAGACTGCTCAGGATATTCAGCGGCGTCCACATAGATGGCAGGCGTGGATGGGACGTAACATTTGCGAAGGGCCTTAACTTTGGCAATTTGTCGCTCGTTATTGTACTCCGGGTTAGCGGTTTTCGGGAGTCTCGGGATGTAAATTCATTAAAGCTGCGAACTGGGCGAGTTGGTATTGATTCATATTTGAACAGCGCAATGTCCCGTTGTTTTCTTGCGCTGTTCAAATATGAAACGGGATGTAAATGTTTGCGCTGATGGTTTCGGAAAGGTAATACAGCGCAGCAATTTGACCAGGGGGGTGAATTTGTAGTCGGTTTAGGAGTTGCTGCCCGGTTATTTATTTATTTATTTTTCTTAAATGTACATACTGCAGCCCTACCGAACTATTGCAAGGATGGGTGTAAACAAAACAGTGTAGAGAAGCAAGGAGCACCACAATGGCAAGCACCAGAGACAATATGAGTAAAAAAAGACCGAGTCAAGAAAAGGAAAAACGATTCAATAGCTTCTAAAAAGAGTTTTAAGTTAAAAGAACGCGTACAATCAGTAAAGAATTCCAGCATTCAATTACACGCAGGAAGAAACTACTTAACAGTGTCCGCGCGACCAAAATAAGGAGCGATATTTAGGCTGTGGCGACCTCTAGGTTTAGATGGTACAGCAGGGATTAGATTACCATTTGCAGAGGTCCGGCAAGAAAAGTTAATAATTCGATGCAGAAATTTTAAAGACTCAGCCCTTCGTCGAACTTAGAGCAGTTGCAGGCACAGTGATGAAAATCTTGCGGAAGGCGAGAAATCTCTGCCAAACCTGTGGTATATGAAACGAATGGCTTTTTTTTCTGAACTGCCTCGATTTCTTTAATTTCGCGTTGTTTATGCGGGTTCCAGACAGGAGAGGCGTATTCAAGTAGCGGACGGATTAGTGACTTATACATAAGTAGTTTCGTATATCTAGGAGGAGATTTTATTGTGCGACGCAGGTATCCTAACATTTAAAGTACCTTTGAGGATATTATATCAATATGTTTGGACCAGGACATGTTGGGTGTAAAAAGGAGAGGAAGGTATTTTTATAGATTCAGGCTCTTGAAAAGGTATTGTTAATTATGTAAGTAAACACGGAAGGTGCCGTTCTATTAGTGGAAGTCATTACAACGGTTTTGCGGATGTTAATCGCCGTTTGCCATGTGCCGCACCAAGAGCTAAATTTTGTGAACGATTTCTGAAGCTGTAAGTGGTCGTCAAGGCATGTAATTTTGTGGTATAACTCTCAGTCATCAGCATACAGACGTAGACTAGAGGTGATGCCACAAGGTAAGTCATTTATAAAAATCAAGCAAAGCAAGAGACCCAATAGAGAACCCTGTGGAATTCCTGGGGGCACGTATGCTATTCCAGAAGTAGCTCCGTTGAAAGACACAAATTGAGAACGATTACAGAGAAACCTTGAAATCCAGCTGAAAGGGGAGGGGGGGGGGGTTCTTCAGGGTGGTGTTAAGTTTATACATTGGTTTCGAGTCGATCACTGTATCGAACACCTCCAAAAAGCAATGAATATTGCGTCTATATGATTGCCCGGCTCATGGTTATTGCAAATATCATGAGTGAATTCATTAGGTTTTGTGAAAGTGCTGAAAGCGCGTCTGAAGCCATGCTGAGCATTTATTTATTTATTTCAACATACTGCAGGTCCTTTTCGGGCCCTTGCAGTAGTGTTAACAAGGCATCAACGTGATCAAACACAAAAATACAGAGATCTTCTGTGATCCAAACACAAAAATAATAAAGAATATTAAACATAAAAGTCAATTTTTTCAATATAATTAACAAATAATTTCACGGACGTACACTTCACCGCATCTTCAGGCAGTTTATTCCAATAGGATATAGCATCTGGAAACAGGGAGTGCTTGTGGATATTTACACGGCTGACTGTTTGACGGACTGTTTTACTATGGTTAGTTCTGGACGAGTGTTTGAAAGGAGGGCGTAAATATTGTGAATTTGTTATTTTGAAGTGGCGAGTGAAGCAGCTGGAACAAAAACTTTAATCTTGAAATGATTGTTTGCTGTGACAGGCTTTGCCAATTTGATTGAATTATTAGACTGGTAGCGGTAGTCTGGCGAGAATACTTTGAGTATACAAACCTTACTGCTAGTTTTTGGATGCGCTCTAATTTGTTGCTAAAAACTTTTTGATGGGGGCTCCAGACTATATCCGCATATTTTAGGGTAGGTCTGATGAGAGTTTTATAGGCACTGAGTTTATTATGGGCCGGCGTGTTACGCAGCTTTCTCCTTAAATAATTTAATTTACCTTCAGCTTTTGGGCAAATTGATTTGATGTAGGGTTCCCAACGCAGGTTGGATGTTAGGATGAGTCCTAGATATTTCACCTGATCATATTTTTTTACCTGTGTGTCGCCAAGTGTGTATGTAAAACTTAGAGGCTGCTTCTTATTAGTGAATGTGATTCGTTTGGTTTTATTCGCGTTAAGTTTCATTCCCCAGGTCTTACACCAAGTGTGGATTGATTCTAAAGAACTGTTAAGGAGAATTTGATCTTCTAATTTTTTTACAGCTATGTATACGACACAGTCGTCTGCAAAAAGGCGAAGCTGGATCGATGGACTAACACAGGAATTAATATCATTAATGTAAATGAGAAACAAAACAGGCGCAAGAACTGATCCCTGGGGTACACCCGAATACACATCCAGGTTCTGCGAGACGTATTCACCTATTTTAACACATTGTTTTCTGCTCTGTAAAAAGCAAGAAATCCATGACACAATGTTACAATCATTTCCAAAAGACAGTAATTTTGTTATAAGGTCATCGTGAGGAACAACATCAAACGCTTTACAGAAATCTAAGAATATTATATCTATCTGGTTGCCTTCATTAATTGTGTTAGCGATGTATTGAGTAATTTCAGCAAGTTGCGTTACTGTTGAAAGCCCTGTTCTGAAATCACGTTTTTCGTAAATTGGATTATTATTTTCTAGATATGAAACTATGGCTTTAAAATAACGTGTTCCATCATTTTGCAGCTTGTACTTGTTAGTGATATTGGACGATAGTTATTCAGTTCAGTTTTAGAACCCGATTTGTGTATAGGAATTATGTTGGCACAGCGCCAGTCATCTGTGATTACGAGTGTTTGTAAGGATCTTGTATAAATTATATGCAGGTATTTGGACACCCATTCAGCGTACCGGGTTAAAAATGTGTTTGAGATAGAATCAGGACCCGGAGATTTTTTTGTGTCAAGTTTTTGTAAAAGAGAAAGGATTCAAACTTCACTAATGGCTAGTTCTGTCATGGGTTGCTTAATTGTGTAAGCGGGTAGCGAAGCGTGGGAGGCTGTTCGGGTGAAAATGGAGTGGAAAAACATATTGAATTCATTTGCAATAGCATCAGGTTTACTTGTGGTGTCACTGGAATCTGTAATGATGGAACCAGTTGACTGGTCTTCAGATAAGTACCGCCAAAACTTATGAGGGTTGTGGGTCATGAAAGAAGGCAGCGTCAAATCAAAGAAACGAGATTTTGTATCTCGGACTTTGCTCTGTAAACAGTTAACAAGGCTTGCAATTTCGTTCTCGTTTTCCTTTTTTCGCCGTCGTTTTATTTTTTTTTTAATTTGAATTATCTCGCGCGTTATCCACGGGTCCTCCCTGTTTATACGTTTTTTTCGGAGCGGAACGTATCTCTTTTCGCAAGTATGTACAATGTTCTTGAAACAAGACCACAGTTCACGCACATCCGTCACTGCGCTGAATTCGGCAAAGCTGCAGTCAAGTGCATTTAAAATTGCAGGATCATCTGCACGCTCATAGTCCTTGACTAAGGTAGGCGGTGCTTTCTTTTTTTGCAGGTGACTGATATGGGACATGATAGTACTAGCAATTTGTGGTCAGATATGCCATCTTCGATACGCACTGAACACACACTGGAAGTGTACTGCTAACGAACATTAAATCAAGAAGTGAAGAGGAGGACGATAGAACTCGGGTTTTATCGGTAACCAGCTGATCTAAGGAAAAATCAAATGCAGTAAATAAAAGTGTTTCCGCGCTTTGGGCATTTTTTCCGTCATGTGAAAAGTCCGCCCAATTTATCCCTGGCAGATTAAAGTCACCCGATAAAATCAACTTAGATCTCTAATTCGTGTGCTGGGACAGGTAATCGTACATTTTTTCAAGATAATCTGGAGGGGCGTTTGGCGGTCGATACACGCCTCCTAATAATATACTTTTACCGGAATATGTTATTTTGCACCACACACTTTCGTGGTCATCGATACCATTCAGGACCGAATATTTTATGTTGCTTTTAATTGCTATAGCTACTCCTCCCCCTCGTGATCCTCTATCTTTACGTAGCAATTTATATGTTGATGGGACAACTGCGGAATCACGTGCCCCTGCTTGTAACCATGTTTCCGTTATAATTATAATGTGAGGATGGTGCCCCAGAATTAGCTGCTCAAGGTGACCTAATTTATTTACTATACTTCAAGCATTAAATGAAAAAATTCTTAGTGTTTTGGTTTTGGTTGGTCTGATATGATTGCTGCTCGTGTTTGCTGCTCCTGGAGAGGAAATTGGTTGGGTTTGCCTTGCATCATCGGTCCTTCTGGTTATGTCGACCCTGGTTTGTTGTGTTTCGTCCCGAATGAAAACCTTGCTATTGACCTTTAGCTTGTCAAAAAAAAGTGACAGCTTCGCCCCAGCCGCCCTCTCGCGTTCCGATGAGCGCCATAGCTTAGCGCGTAAGTCTCGTACCCTTTTTGAAAAATCTTCAGATATGGAAACGTTAGAACCTTTTAGTTTGAAACAGCTTGACATATTATCAGTTTTCTCTGCAAAACTGAAGAGCCGAACTATGACTGGACGTGGTTTCTTGCTCTTAGGATTACCTATCCTGTGAATTCTTTCGACAGATTCTACTTCCATGCCCAGCTTGTCTTTGAAGATTTCTTGCTTAACGTGTTCCTCAAGTGATTTACATCCTCCTCCGGTTTCTCGATCACACCGTAAATCACTAAGTTGTTGCACCTACTACGGTTTTCTAAATCATCTATTTTTGCCGTTATACCTTGAATTTGTTTGTTCGTACTCCTGAATAGTCTTTCACTTTCATCAATTCTTTCTTCGCATTTCTTCAGCCTACCCAAATCGTTTTCAATTGTTTCAATTCTCAACCTCATATTGTCGACCGTTTTCTCGACGTGTTTTAGGTTTGTAACTAGTTCCTTCAAAGTTTTGTTGGTTTTTGCTTGTTCTTTCAGAATATTTTTCAGTAGTTCATTGCAAGGTTGACCGTCAGAATCAGAGTCAGAGTTGGGGCCTGGGTTGAGTTCAATGTCACCAGATGTCAGCAGTAAAAGCCTAATGACTCTATAACAATCACAAAGCATACTAAGGAGAAATTGTGGACCTGGTAGCACCTTCAGGGTTACATAATTTTCTCTAACTGAGGAAACAGAGTATTTGCCACCAACCTGTACGACAAAGACGAAGAATTTGAGCATTGGTCTCTGGTCGGTGCCACCAAGTCCACTGAAGTATCCAGCTGGAGGGATCCTGGTTATATTCCCGGGTAGGCGTGGTTCCGTTGAAGTCCCAGCAACAGCACGGTGATAGTGGAGCTCCGGGCTTGCTTCGATGTAGCGCAGATTACACGCATCTTCTTGGAAAAGCAGCTGATTTGCCGCATCCGCCGATAAACTGCCTTCCAGCAGGTCATGTGCCTCCGTGCTGGTGATCAGGCTGGACGGCCACAGAACAACCTGTACGACAAAGACGAAGAATTTGAGCATTGGTCTCTGGTCGGTGTCACCAAGTCCACTGAAGTATCCAGCTGGCGGGATCCTGGTTATATTCCCGGGTAGGCGTGGTTCCGTTGAAGTCCCAGCAACAGCACGGTGATAGTGGCGCTCCGGGCTTGCTTCGATGTAGCGCAGATTACACGCATCTTCTTGGAAAAGCAGCTACTGCCTTCCAGCAGGTCATGTGCCTCCGTGCTGGTGATCAGGCTGGACGGCCACAGAACAACCTGTACGACAAAGACGAAGAATTTGAGCATTGGTCTCTGGTCGGTGCCACCAAGTCCACTCAAAGGCAATATTATAGATGATGTGATTCTACGTATTCCATGGTGTGTTGTAGATGATGTGCTCTAAAATTTTGCAGGCTTGAGAAATTAGAGAGATTGTTCTATAATAGGATATAGTTTGCTTGACACCGCTCTTGAATAAAGGGACAACTTTAGCCATATTCCAGGATGAAGGAACTGTACAGGAAGTTAGAGACTCGCGAAATATGACAGCAAGGTAGCGATAGGTCCACAATGAGTAGCTTACTAAAAACCAATTCGGGATACCATCAGGTCCAGCAGACTTCTTCCTGTCAACATTCAATATTAGGTTTAGCACACCTTCTTCACTAATATTAATATCATCGATTGTCACGGCACTACGAGCAGTGATGACTGGCGGGATGACGTTACAGTCAGAAGAAAATACTGAGTGGAATTACTCATTAAATGCATAAGATATATGAAATGAATCGTTTCTAGATTCATTGTTAATCTTCTTTGCAGTAGCTCTTGTATCCCGTCGAAAAACAGATGACCAGTATTTACGCGGGTTATTCTTTAGTAGATCCTGTACCTGCACACGGAAGAAAAATCCTTAGCGGAGTTACGCTCTTTCGCTTTGATGAAACGTGTCATGGCTGTTTTATTACCTGAACGCTTCGTACGCCTAAGTCTGTGTACACGCCGTTTGAGATGTACTATACATCGGGTCATGCAGGGAATTTTCATATTTCTTCTTTGTTTGGAGAGGAATAAAAACTCAATACATTTTTAAACTAAGCATTCAAAATAGCTCAACAATGTGTTAACATCACATGTAGAACTCAGTGCAACACATTCTTATATCCATCAGCTATGGTGTCGGTTATTGAAATGTCGTCAGCTTGATTGAAATTGGGAAGTGTGGAAAAAACGAAATTCTGTTTAGTAATCGATAAATATTATTGGGCAAGAACGGCCTTATGGTCGGAGATTCTTTTAATGACGTCACACTTGCAGCCCTTTCGAACAATGTTAAAGCTAACGAAAACCGAATTGAGCAGAGCATCGCTACTTGCAGGTTTGTTGGAAACCTGGATATGGTAAAATGAAAGCGAAAAGGAAAGTAGTTCTTTATTTATAGAGGTTTGTTTAACAAGTGTTTAAGTAGGCCAGTGGATGCCGGGGGCATTAAAGTCACCCATGCAAATAAGGTTGCCCGCATTGAGTTGTTGCTTGTTAGTATGCTGACTTAGAGATTTGTCCATATAAAGTTTGCACCATACAGATTCTATGTCAACTGGCTTTGATATTATTGAAAACACGAGGTCAGACCGAAAAAGGAATGCAACGCCACCACCTTTAGTGTGACGTCGGTCTGTGCGAACCGCAATGTCGCTAGGAGGCGTGAATTCTCAGTCTAATATGTCGTCATGCAGCCAAGTTTCTGTGATGCCAATTACATGAGATGAGTGTGCAGTGATTAAGGATAGAAAGTCTGCGAATTTTTTATTTATGCTTCTCGCAATTAGGTTCAAAATTTAAAGGTTACAATAGGAATTATTCGGCAGTCAACGAGGGAAGCCCCCCGTTCAAGACAGTCGGAAACAGTCGGTGGGATTAAGCCCATTAAGTGTGCTTCGACTAGCTCTTGTAAGGTAATATGTAGCCTCAGCTGAAGTACTTTGGCAGTAGCTGTGGTTTTCGGTAGGAGAAGGGCTGTATTGTAGGCCGTTTTCATTACACTGTTCACCTGATCGGTCCTTGGGGGGGGGGGGGGCAGGTAGAGGTAGAGGAAAGAATAGGTAATACTGCACAGGCAGAAGGCCTGAATAAGGCGGCGCGTGTCCACCTCTCTCATGACCCTGTGGCGATTAGAAAAGCGCTTGGTTAGTGCGGCGATGTTCTGCGCAGTTTTTACAATAGCTTTTATCGCAGTGGTATTAGTGCCATTTCTGGAAATGTAGAGGTCTAGGACCTTATGCTTTCGACTGCTTGCATGGTGGTTTCATTCAGGGTAATGTCAATTTCAGGAGGGTGATGTTCTTTAAGATGTATTCCTAAAAGTTCCGATTTGGATCTCGAACAGCTCAGGCCTATACTTTGGGCGTGTGAGAACACAAGGCCAGACATTTGCTGCAGATAGGATTCTATAACACTGTGATCACCTGTGTTAGTCAAGATTGTGATGCCGTCGCCGTACAGGGAGCGCTGAAGCGCTGGGAGTCCTGCGAATTTGTGTGCTAGTGGAATTAGGGTAATATTAAATAGGAAGGGGACAAGACTGCCCCCTAGAGGGTTCATCTACTTCCCAGCGTGAAAGTTTGGGTTTGGGTCGTGCCTAGTTGCAGGCAGGCGATCCTTTCGCATAACAAAGCAGCTATGTACCCACGGATACGTGATCCCACGTTTAGTGTACTCAGGGACTGAAGGATGGAGGTGTGGTAATGTCCAGAGCCAGGATTGTTCTGGAAAGTTTAGAGAAATCAGGGTTGAGTACTACCCCCTTAAGGGCACAGGGTAAGCCCTATACTTCCCATGCATTTTAGGCCATGTTGAGGTACATGTTTCTCACTAACTAACAACAGTAGCCTAATAATACATATATCATTGTTTGCCAAATTTTGTGCTCTTTTTACTGAACTCAGAATATTTGAAATGTGTTGAAAATTCGATTTTTAATAAAATTTTTTCCGGTAGTACACAAATCTGGCCTTTCTTTGTGCATTTCAAAATTCATAACAGAATAACTGCTCAGTGAAATTGCTTAATTCTAGTTCAGTAGTTGGCAACACTTATGTAGATGATTGCAAAAAAAAAATCAGCCGTCTGTCTTGAAAGGCATTGGAAATAATGGTACCTTTGTAAGAAAAAACACTGTTTTGAGATAATAGAGCGTAAAGAGAAAAAAGATGTGAAAAACCATTTTTTATTCGCAGAAACGCCTCCATAGTAATTGGTTTATTAGCCCCCTGCTTCGTAGTCACTGTCGCCGTCATTTTTTCGCTTTTCGGCTTGTCGTTTTGACTGTCGGGCCTCTTTTGTAAGCTGTCGTGTTGCTCGGTCCGCAAAGTACATGCGCTTATGGTCAGCTTCCCTCAGCCACTTGATGGTGTTGCTCCCTGGGTTCAATCCACACGCCTTCAAAACGTTGGCCCGTGCGATGCTACCATCATTAAATGAAAGAACAGCATCCAGTGTTGCCATCCGTAGGGTCCGAAGCCTAACAAACACATTCTTTGGCGCGCGTTCCCAAACAACATGGTTGAACGACTCATTTGCATTTTGAGTTCGCCCATGCAGGCACTTCTCTAGGAGCTCAGCCTTCGATAGCTCCCTATAAATGGGTTTGATAGCCTCCAAGACAGATGCAGGCAAACTCTCCTTGTGGAAAAATCGCTTGCCCTCTGACTGACTTCTGTTGAAGGCACACCACGTATCAGGTCCCTTTGGGCAAAGTCCATGGCATGGGTCATCGTCTGTGGCCGATAAGTGGAAGAAGGTTGCCCAAACGGCCTTTCGCATTTCATCCAGGTTTCCTACATTTCTTCTGATGGCCAAACCATAGTACGTCTGGAGCTTGTCTATTACTGCATCAGTCAGTCGGCCTCGGCCCGAGAGGCTCTTTCCATCAGAGAGTTTTCCTGCTTTGTTTCCTTTTTTTAGCCTTCGTAACCTTGTGCCCATCCTTTTTTGCACGTGCCCTATGCACTCAACCTTGGATATTTCAACGGAATCACCATATGGCATTTGTGCCTTCACAGCCATAAAAGCCTTGCTGTCACCATCCCCAAGGTATTTGACGTATCGAACGCCGTGAAGCTCCTCACTCCTGCCGAAAATTTTCAGTGCTCCTGCGACTTCCATTCCACCGCTGGTGCCTTGGTAGTTGCTTTGGCACACCTCTCTATGAAGGGGGTCACTGTTTGTACCCTTGATGCTGCACTTTGGACAACGTTTAGACAAAACCTCCACATCCAGCACTTTCCCAGAGTCTACACTGGTCGCAGAGACTATGCCGTTATTGGAAGTATGGCCTCGCTTCTGCCAGCTTCCATCAAGAGCAACTGCGATGTCTTTATCCCCCTCATTCAGCTGCATAGCTTCGACAGCTGCCCTTTTCATCGACTCCTGAGCAGCAGCTTCGATGTGACCTAGAAGCTCTTGATTGTATTTCGCAAACTTTGTCGGCGGCTTAGGAAGGTTTAGCATAGCACAGAGTATATTTCCTGCAGCCATTCCCTTACCAATGGACCTCAAGGCATACACTAACCTGAGGTTGGCTTCATAGAGGCCAGATGTAGTTTTCTTCGACGTCTCAAATCGTTGTGCGGCACTACACACTTCACAGTTCAAACTGTAAACGCTTGCAACACCTACCCGTTTTGTCACAATTTCGATGAGCTCAACACTTCCACCGCACTCTCTGCACACACAAATCTGTGTAATTGCGGCACAAATGCCGTCCATGTCCATTAAGGCATATTGGCTGCTGCTCTGTAGCACATCCTCTTCCTGGAAGCAGAGAGAAAATCTTGAAAGCTTCGATGTCGAGGAGCTGGCGCGTTCGGCGTTCGGGATCTCATTCGGTCGTGGACATACTTTTGCTTTTTCACGATAAGCGTAGCGGTTGCCGAGAAATTCACGCCTGACGAAGGCCTTCTTTGCCCTGGGCATCTCAACTTATCAGCCGCAACCAACACCGGCACAATTTACAATACTGATCGAAAGGGATAGCACTCGGACGCAGCTGCATAAAGGTTGCAGAAACGTGGAAAAAACGTGCAAAGCGTCTCAGGATTGCCTTGGCTAAAAAAGAGGAGCTGTACAATAGTTGCCAGACAATTTTTTATATGTAGCTGATTTTAGACAAGTTTTGAAATCAGGTGGTGGACTTTTTGGTTGAAAAAATTGACGTTAATTCTGAAAGGGGGCGTGGCCGCTCACTACTTGGTTTCGGAAAAAGCGTTTTTCAGCCGTAAATATGGCTTTCTGAGGAAAGTGCGATCATGGAACATGTGTAGAAAGAATTGAACTTCTAAAATTCCAAAAGAAAAAAAAACAATTTTTTTCTAATTTTACCTTACCCTGTGCCCTTAAGCTGGAGCATGACGTCGTGAGTCGAGAGCCCTTCTCGAAAGCCGAACATGGTGGGGCGGAACAGGGATTCATTTTCATGTAACGGTTGAAGAGATTCAGGACCACATGCTCCATAAGCTTCCCCGAGCAACGATGTCAGATAGATGGGACGCATGTTTTTCAGAGCAAGAGGTTTATTTGCCTTAGGTTTGAAACTGACTAAGGCTGCCTCTCATTTTTGGGCTAGGGTGCCGCACTCGCAATTCTTGTTCACAAATTTGGCGAAGGTTGCTGTTGAGCCTGCGTCCAGATTGCGGAGTACTTTATTGGTAATGCCGTCCAGACCCGGCGCTGCGGTGCTGTCTAGCAGCTGTAGTGCAGCCCATTCTTCTGCCTCTGTTATGGGGGCTTCCAAGACATGATTTGCAGATCCGGTATATCAATCAATCAATCATGTTTATTAACATCATGACGATGTTGGGTGCGCCGACAAAAAGTCATTGGGAAGGCTTGACGAGGCCGACGCACCCCACAAGGGCATTGCAGTGGTACACAACATGGTAGCACTTCCAGGGATAAAAAAAAGAAAATGAACAAAAGTAACATATTTGGCAATAGCTGTACATCAATTTGGACTCCTTATTTAGTTCATGTGGGAGAGTGTAGCTCAACATATGATAACCATAATTTGTTCGCATCCTAGGCACATACCATTTGGGTGTCGCACGTGTAGTGTACTTTGGCTCATTGCATTGTAATCCACACAGATTTAGCATATTGCAATTGTTGTGATAAACACTGGTTTTATACCGTTGTAAAAGTAAAACTTCGTACAGCTGTGGCAAACGGATGATTCGAAGTTCATTGAAAAACGTGTCGGTGTGTTCTAGTCGAGGAGCATTCATAATATTTCGAACAGCTTTCTTTTGAAGAAGATACAAGCGGTTAATATCTGTAAAAGACGTGGTACCCCACACCAAAAAACAATAATTTACAACAGAGGAAAAAGTGCACTATACAACATTTTCTTGATTCTCTGCGGCATGAAATATCTCAGTCGACACAAAATACCGACAACCTTTGACAGCTTGTTCATCACCATGTCAACGTGAACATTCCAACTCAAATGCTCATTAAAAATAACACCTAAACTTTTGACCGCCGGGACCGTTTTGATGAGCGACTTACCGATCCTTATATGATGGTAGGTACTCTCAGTTTAATTTTGGGAAGTAGATAACAATGAGGGTCGATTCGAGATACACACCCTGCCGTTCGACACTGTGCAAGAGTTTAGTAATTTTCTTGCTGCATTCTGCGTGCGGGGAGCTGCGGTCCAGCATATGGCATAGGAGTGACCATGTGTTTTTCATGTTCAGGTTGCCGTCAAGGCGGTTACAGCGCTGATTCTATTGCTTCGAGGTCAGGTTGGCAGCTTGCTCGCTTTTGAGATGTAGCGTGTGCGCCATTTTACGCTTGAGCGCGATTATGCTTCTGCCTGAGCCAGCGCTTTTCCAAGCATTGATACGCCTCCAATAAGCGCAGAAATCTGCTATCCACCGGATATCTTTTTTGGTCTGCAGGGCAAGTTTTTCGCTTTCGGTCATGTCCTGCTTAATTTGGGATGTTCAGGCCTTGTGTCTTCCGGTATGTCTTGTGTCAAATTCTGTTCCCGGAGTCGCTTACCATGATCGGCTTCCTTCGCCACACTTTCTTACTTAATGCCTACGTTAGCGACACAGGCGGCCCATCATATCTCTCGGGTAATCCGGCTCTGTTGTAAGAACACGGCCACAGCAGTACTGGCGCCGATGATTTGGTGCGCAGAAAGAACGGATGAAGGCTGAGGAAGTCAACGATTATGAAAAGGCATCGCCAGAGGTTACCAATTATATTATACACCATGATAAGGTGCGGCGATGGCCGAGCGCTCTAAGGCACTGGAAACTGAAATTTCTCTGTTTGCTTGGGTGCTCTTACGAATTCCTCTAGAGGCTATCGTAGGGTATAGATATTTTGTTCCGCGGAATACATGCGTTTCCGGACGAAAAGTTTCGGAATGCTTCTGAAAGGTTCGGGTTCAAGTTTACATTCAGGCTGGCGGCGGTTTTCAGGCGATGCTCACCTGTTTTCTGAGGTTGGAGGCTAAAATGATTTTATGCATATTACTGTTGATTGCGTCTAACTACTTAATTAAGGAAAGACAGCGCCAGCGATAGCGACACATGCACCCGACAATTGTCGGAACGGGAACTACTGCCGCATTCTTTCGTCGCGCTGGTTGTGCGGTTGGGTGCCTCCGTGCCAGCCAAGTGGCAGGAGGAACGACCGGGGGGGGGGGGGGGGTGGAGGATGGGAGAGTCATTCTTTTACTTTTAGACAGCTTTTGTGGTCGCGGCAAAAAAGTTTCGAGCTGAAAAGTGCAGAAAGGAAGATCATAGGGGAAGGGGGGAGGAGGTGCACGAAGGCATGACCGACGTGTCGTGTAGCTGCGCACGGAGGAAACAGCTAAGAGGAAGTGAGTGAAATCAAAAAGAAAAAAATCGTTTCGTGGGGTAGGGGGTTAGCGTGCTACCTGGAAGAGGGAACGGCCGGGGGAAGAGTTGCAGAGATACCCGACTTGACACAGAGAGAGGACTGCGCCGGAAACATGTGAAAGGGGCTCGGAATTCTCAGAGAATGATTCATCGGCAGTTCAGAAGGCAATATCTACAAGAAACAAGGGTATGGGAATCGCGGAAGTGCCAAAGTATTCTCGCAAAGCCGCAGGAAAAGCATCATGTTCGGCGACTGAAAACTAGCGAGACACGTGGTGCTTCGAGATGAATTTCACCGTACCGATTTAAGACACACGCTAATTTTGCGGGGCCGTGTGTTAGTTCAAGATGGATTAAATGTTTCCATAAATAACAAAAATTACTAAACAATAAATCAAGAAATAAGCAAGCAAATTCACACTCTTTCAAGGTTTTATGTACGGGACATGTGGCAAAGAAGCTAGATTGCCAAACGTCAAAAATCATTTGTCAGTAATTTATTCACTAGTCGTCGAAGAATCCAGAAATCTTTTGTTGGTGCGGAAGTTTTAGGCAAAAAAGCTTAAACGAACAAAAACGTGATGAATTGCGATTCGCATCTATTTACGATGCTTTTCATAAATAAAGGTAATGTTCGACAGCAACAAATAGTAATTTCCGAGAAAATAAGCCAAGACGTGAGCAAGAGCTGTAGCCCTCCATGCAAATTGCGCAATAGAACAGCAAAATGAACAAAAACAACAATTTGCAACATCACGATTTGCAGGAAAGGCGAAAAAAAAACAAATCGGAAAACATGGGAAACGACGTACGGAAGCGTAAGCATCTTTTTCAAAGAATCAGGCATTGTATGCTATATGGAATTCAACTTTGCAAAGCAACGCATGCTATGAGAGACCATAACATACGAGCACAGGTTGAAGTCACGCACTTGCATTCCATATTTGTCGGCCAACATTGCCTTGCACGCAGGCAATGTCAGTTGACAGAGAAGACTATTTTTGGAGTGAATTGACTCTACAAAACTTTGTCAGTCTCCCAGTCGTGTATGTGTTTTGAAGCAAATAGCACATTTTTTTGTCAACCGAGTAGACAAAGTGCCCTTCTGCCTGTTGCAAGTTTGGATGCACATATTTTCAATTTTGATGGTTAAATGGGTTCGACAGATGATAGTCGCTGTCTTTTTTGCGAGCTTGAACGTGATATCTTTGCCGGTATCTTTACTTGTGGAAGTGCACCGACTAGCTATCTGAAAGAGCCCACGAAGATCACTTTTATTCTTGTTGGCAGGTTGGTTATAGCAGTGATACACCTTTTTGATTGAAAACCTCGCACCCGCAGGACACACAAGTTGTTCAGTAATTTGTTAACAGGAGCAGGAGCAGGTATTCATGCAGCTTTGGCTCCCTGCGGCTGTTAGCAGATTTGCTACAATGTGCTGAGTCCAAGTAGTTACTGTGCAGCCTGTAGTTTCATTTCTTTGACTTTTTTTGTGGAAGAACATCTGCCTATTTTCTGTGGCAATCAGCTTTTTGTACAGTGACCTCACCAGAGATCGCAGTCTACATTTCAAACAGCATAGAAATTTTGAAGGTGCTTCTTTCGGAATCTTTCGTGAGGCGGGTAATGGGTTCGGCGATCGGGGAGAAGTTCTGAACAAAACGCCGATAATAGGCGCAGAGACCCAGAAAGCGGCGTACGCTTCGCTTATCGGTGGACACAGGAAAATCAGCCACGGCGGCTGTCTTATCGGGGTCGGGGCTAACCCCTTTAGCACTCACGATGTGGCCCAGAAACTTCAACTCTTCGAAAGCGAAGTGACGCTTTTCGAGCGTCAGGGAAAAACCGGCCGACCGAATTTTTTCGAACACAGCGCGCAGGCATCTCATGTGCTCTTCAAACGTATCAGAGAAGATGACAACGTCATCCAAGTACACGAGAGAGGACTGCCATTTCAGATCGGCAAGAACGGTATTCATCATCCGCTGTAAGGTTGCAGGAGCCGAGCACAGGCCGAAAGGGAGCACCCGGAATTCGTACAGACCGTCCGGTGTAATAAAGGCTGTCTTTTCCCGGTCGCGTTCGTCCACCTCGATTTGCCAATAGTCGCTGCGCAAATCTAGCGATGAGAAGTACTTGGCGTGGCGCAGCCGATCCAGGGAGTCATCAATGCGCGGCAGAGGGAAAACATCGTTTTTTTACTTTGTTTAAACGTCGGTAATAAACGCAGAACCGTAACGTTCCATCTTTCTTTGCTACTAGAACAACAGGCGAACCCCACGGGCTCGTCGACGGCTGTATCACGTCGTCCTGGAGCATTTCTTGAACTTGGCGGCGAATGGCATCACGCTCCTTTGAAGAGATCCGGCAAGGCGGCTGACATAACGGCCGCTGGTTGGCGTGGACTATAATCCGGTGCTTTGTGAGCGGTGTCTGCCTAACCTCAGAGGTCGGGGTGAAACAGCCACAGAAAGTCTGGATAACCCTTTCGAGGCTGCATTTCTGATTAGACGGGAGGTTCGGGTTCACGTCAGTTTTGTGGGAGTGGTCGGTGCCTTCACTGATGCCGAGGTTTCGAACAAAGCGTGCTGTCCCGTGAAGTCGCCGAGTTCTTCGATATACGCAATAACTGTTCTCCGGGCAAACACTGAGGTTCACAGCCAAATTTTGTACCAAGACCTCGGTTCGGCCATTGCTCAGCTCAATAATTCCGCGATCAACACAGACATGCCGACCAAGGAGCAGCGACTTGTTGGTTTCAGCAATGCCACGAGTTTCAGTGATGTTTTCGCAATCTACGGTTACAAACATGCTAGCTCTCGACGGGATTAATACGTGGTCGTCAAAGACACGTAACTTAGTCCCGCGTGGCTCGGGATCGTAGTCAACAGGGGGTTGAGTGGAAACTGACACGACAAGCTCCTGAAGGTTGATGACAGCATCGTACTCCCGAAGGAAATCTAAACCAAGTATCAGGTCTTTGGAGCCATCGGGCAGCACAGCAAAGCAACTAGGGAAAGTAGCACCGCGGATCTGTATTCGTGATGTGCAGACGCCAATTGGCGTAACCACATGACCGCTGGTGGTGCGGATCTGTGGTCCAGACCAAGGGGTCCGAACCTTTCTGAGTGCCGTGGCTAACCGACTGCTCATTACAGAAAAATCAGCGCCGGTATCCACAAGTGCGGTCACATCGCGATTATCAGCGATTACTTGGATTTCGGCAGACACCAGTCGGTCGCAGCATGACGTTCTCGTTGAAGTCGTCGGGTGAGGTTTTCGTCGGTCGGATCGTAGACGCGAATCGCCGGGTGGAGGCTCTTGACTTGATCCAATAGCGGCAGTCCTACCCCCGGGGTACGCCGCCTTCAGTTTTCCAGATGTGGGGACGCGCCTCTGAACTGGCTAGAAAAAGACGAGCGGCTTGGCGAAGAAAACCGCCTTGGGGATGGCGACCGGGACAGGGGTCACCGCGAGGTCGTTGGCTGCACGTTATCGGACAGATACTGCTCGATGTCCCGCGGCCGTTCTCCGGAGCGTGGTCGAGGTGCGTCAGGTGAAAACCCCCTTAAGCCCATTCTGCGGTAGGGGCCGTGGCGGAGGATGTGGCCGGGCTCCCCGCAGTTGTAGCAGAGCGGCCTATTGTTTGGCGTACGCCAAACGCGTGCTTTGCTCATGGTGGACAGGGGCTCCTGCGGTACGACGGGTACAGCTGTAGTTGGGTACCGCGGTGAAGGCACAGGAGTGACGGGGGAAAAGGCTTGTCTCACTGGCGCAGCACGACTTTGTAGTGCTTGACTGTATGTCATCACATAGGGCGCTTGCTGCGGAGCTGGTGGCGACTGAACAGCTCGCCAGACTTCATCTCAGACCACGTCCGGTATGGCAGCGACGCTGGCCTGTGGAGCTTCGAAGCGAAGTTTCTCGAGTTATTCGCGCAATGGGTTTCTCACAAGCTCTCGAAGCTCCTGAGTAAGTAGCGACGAGAGCGTATAGTGGTGAGCGGCTGCTACAGTAGCCTGACGGCCGTAGTGCGCGCCCCGTTCTTGCAAGGAACGCTGCATGCTTATTGCCTCCTTGGTAATGTCGGCCACCGTTCTTGGTTGGTCACGTACCAGTCCGGCAAACAATTGCTCTTTGATGCCGCGCATCAAGTGGCGTGCCTTCTTGTCCTCGGGCATGGCAGGGTCGGCGGAATTGAAGAGCCGCGTCATGTCCTCGATGAACATGGCGACGCTCTTGTTCGGCTGCTGCGACCTCGATTGCAAGGTGATTTCAGCCTTCTTCTTTCGTTCGCTGGTGCTGAACGTGGCTAAGAGCTCTCGGCGAAAGGTCTGCCAGCCAGTGAAGGAAGCTTCGTGGTTCTCATACCACGTCTTGGCCGAGTCCTGCAGTGCGAAGTACACGTTCCGCACTTTGCGCTCGCCGTCCCACTCGTTGAAGCCCGCCACACGGTCAAAGCTGGCCAACCAGTCTTCGAAGTCCTCAAACCTCTCACCGTGGAATGATGGGGGCGACCGAGGTGTGTGAAGGACAAACGGCGGGGCATTCCCGGAAAGCTGACTTGTCTGGCTAGCCGTAGCGGAAGTCATGGCTCTTGCTGATCTTGCGAGTTGAGCGAACTCTGGTTGTAGGCCTCGCAGGCGGCGGCTCGCCATGTGGATTGGTGTTGTAGCCATGCGTTGGGCACTGACGTCAAGAGTGTCCTCGAAGTCAGCGTACATGAACCGTTACCCAGCGGCTCCACCAAATATGTCACTGATAAACGGTCGAAGCACTCAAACCAGGTTTAATTCAATGTGCTGGGCGTGGAAGACAGCTAGCAGCTAGAGCGAGGAAGAAGTTCAAAACCTCAAGCCCCTAGAGTGCGCAAGGCACGGCAAGTCCTATCTAAAACAGTTCGGCAGCAGTATGGCGCCACTGGATTCATTGGTACTGTGGCAATATGATGTTTGCATTCTGCCAAGCTTCCGGTACTCTAAAGTTCATCAGGCATTACGTACACTAGGTAGCTAGTTTTTCTTCCACAATCTCCCGCCGTCCATTCACAGATATGCTTTTTCCTGATCATCACCGCCTCATTTCCTCCTTTGCATTGCTTCTAAGACTTCCCTTGCTTCCTCTTTTGTTACTTGTGGGTTATCCCATTATTGTGCTCTACTGGCTCTCTTTATTAACACCACAGTTTTATTGATTACTTTATAGATTTGTGTACAACCCTACAGCTTATTTAGTTATCTTATTCATATTGCTAATAACACTGATATTTTTATCTATGAACGCATATATCTGATTTTTGCCTATACTTAGCTTTCTCTTCACCGCTTTTAGTCTGCCTCTGCTGTTTAGAAAATGTTTGATTCTCTCGGTATGAAACTTCCTTATGTTGAATACTTTTCTCTTATTGTTAAGCAATGTTAGATCTGCTAGTACTATTTTGTGTGCCGGGTTAGTGACTTTGATGCTTTGGCATTTCGTATCAGATGTATCGTCTCCTGAGATAGCTTGCCGGTATTCAGTCTAACCATCATGCTGCCTACTTCTACCGCGCACTCCGTAATGTTCGCTGTGAGATTATGGTTCATTACATGAAATTTATTGTCGTAGCGCTTGGTTAGAGCCGAGTATTTATTTCGAAGCAAGATCCTGATTTACTCTATTTCCCTGTTACTGCTAACTAGCTGATGGGCTTCCGCCTCTCTAGCCTCTTTCGTTCGCTTTCTTAGCCTAGACAAATTCGACACCTTACGTGGCTGCAGTCGATAGAATGCACGTTTCTGAGATCCTCCATATCCTGCACGATGCCAGTGTGAGCGTACTGTAAGAAATATTTCATTTTTATTTACACTATTCGCACTCTTTCACGTCTCCACTAGCTGTTCTCCCATTTGCTAAAGAAGGCATTAATGAAGAATAAATTTCTCTGCATACTGTGCGAATAATGACCCATGTTATTCATAAGGCCTATGCCATAGGCGGATGTAGATGCGTACGCCTGTACGTCCCTCGGTTTGCACCTCCTATTAAGGTTGTTTACAATACCTGCCACCTTCTCGTTAACACTATAGCGTTTCTGTAAGTTGCAAGCTATATCGTGATTCATCAAGAATCACACCCCTAGTTCTCATCTGTCCGCTAATCCGTGGTAGCATAGTACGTGCCCGTCCTTTAACACTGCATACACTCCTCTGTCCGCATATGCTCACTAAGCCTATGAAATCGTATTTATCTTCTTGGGCAGCAGTGGTAGCGGAAGCATTGACCAACGTTCCTGTGCCTAAACGATTCACGCAATTCGTTGCAGATATTGGCGCCGTGCAAGTATACCGGACGAACAACGTTGTCCAACGCGATCACCGCTGTTGTCACCACTGCATCGAGGGCCACGTGAACAAATTGTCATCGAGCACCGTCTACAAAAGCAATAACCCGGATCCCGATGGCCTCACTTCTTGGGAAGCAGCGGTAGCGGAAGCATGGACCAACGTTCCTATGCCTAAACGCATCCCGCAATTCATTGCAGGTTTGTGAAAAACTTCGCCTCATTTCGTGTGCTATTAGTCCAAATAAGCTGCTGCTACTGCTGCTGCCCTTACCCTCTTTGCTTGTTCGATTTCTAGGCCGTAACTTGCTAAAAGTGTGCTATGCCTGATAAGTGCTCGTCCTGCCATGAAGCATTTGATGCAGACGACTGGATAATGACATGTTGGGAATGTGACTTGCAGTTACATCTTGGCAAGTGCAGTGGCATATCTTAGCGGTCTTCTCGAGCAATGAAAGAATCAACTGGAAAAAGCAAAATGCTCATCTTGTAAGTCTCCTGCAAGCGAACATAAAGCACAAAAACCATCTGAAAATATACAGGCAAAACTGGCGGAAATCAAGAGAAAGATTTCCCTAATTCCGGCACTCGAAGCAAAATTGGGTAAGTTGATGAACTTGCAGGAAACTGTAACAAGTATTGAGAACTCCGTCCAGCATTTGTCGGATACTTATGACGACATTAGAAGCACACAAAACAGGCACGACCAGGAATTTAGTGACTTGCGTCGACGGGTAGAGGCTATGGAAAGTTCACTAGAACTAAAAGCTGCGCCCGGACTAAAACAACAAATAAATGATCTAGAGCAATAAATTCGGAGGCAAAACATTGAAATCCACGGTCTTAAGCCACAAGATCAGGACCTCTTGCAAGAAGTGAATAAAATAGCTGAGCACCTTGAGATTGCAGAACTGTCTAAAGATGACGTTTAAGGATTGCACAAACTGCCCTCTAAACCTGGCAGGCCAGATGTGGTAATTGTCAGATTTGCGTCGCGAAATCTCAGATCAAAAGAGTTTAAAAGAAGGACGCAATTGCAGACTAAGAAGCCTAGAGTCATATTTTTTGACAACTTGACGGGAACCAACAAGCGCCTACGCTGGCTGGAAAAAGGTAAAGCGAAAGAAAATGGGTATCAGTATATATAGATTTCAGAATGGCGAGTAGTCATGCGCAAATGCCGTGGTGCCACTTCTGTCAAAATCTCAAACGAAGATGACCTCGAACAAATTGTCTAGCACTCAGTTCATGCCCAGTGCGGCATCCAAATCAAATAATGGTCACTTACACGACTGAATCCTTTAACAGACTGCATAACAGTGAAAACTGGTTGCGTGGGAAGCACGTTTCTGTCTTTCATATGAATGCAAGAAGCCTCCGAAACAAACATGTGGAAACCGAAACATATCTGTCTCTTATGGCGTGTGCTTTAGACTTTTTGGTTTTTTCAGAAACCTGCTATTATGATAGCTCAGAGGTACTCATTTTCTGTGATTATAGGCACGCTTCTGTTAATCGCTCGGAAAGACGCGGTGGAGGCGTTTCCATTTATGTTCGGGAGCATCATCGGTTTGAATGTTTGCCAGATTTCACATGCGTGAACAATGATTTTGAAACAGTTGCAGTTGTGTGTCGTAATGTACTCGTTCTTGCAGTTTACCAACCTCCCCATGGCATCCTTGATAAATTGCTTAGCTTTGTTGAAAGACTGCTGGTTCTTGCAAATGTAAAAAAATGGCATGCAGTTGTTGTAGGCGATTTCAATGTTAACCTATTTTCAGCTGTGCAACCGAAATGCCAACTTCTAGAATTTATGCTTGCAAACAGTTGCGAAAACCTAATTACGGAGGCAACTAGAGTAACTGCGCATTCAAGCACGTTGATTGATCTGTGTTTTAAGAACATTCCAAAAGATACAACTTTGTCCGGAGTCCTGTGTTCTGATATTAGCGGCCACCTATCTATATTTGCAGCACTTCCCATAGACGGAAATTCTTAAAGTATAAAATACACTAGAAGACATATTTATCACCATAGTATCAGTTTGTTCACGTCTTTAGTTGCTAGCTCACAATGTGTAAAAGTGTACTCTGAAAGTGATATATCCGAGTCATAGGATGCATTCATTTCCACACTACAACATTCCTCTAATGTTGCCTTTCCTTCATCAACTATGCTTCAGTACAAAAAAGCCAGGAAACCATGGGCAACTAAGGATCTTTATAAGCGCATCAAGCAAAAGGGAAAAAATGTTTAGTCTGTTTTTAAAAACACGTGACGTTCAAACACCGCATGAATTTGAACGCTTCAGGAAGAGGTGAAATGAAGTTTTAAAAAAAGCCAAATTCGCGTTTTTTCAATGTAAGCTTGAGAACTTAGCGCGAAATAGAAGCAAAACGTGGAAAGTTTTTCGTGAGTTGACCAATGCCCCTACAGCAGACATACCGTCTGAACTTCAAATAAATGAAAAAATATATACTCGCGAATCGTTAGCCAGTCTGTTTATTAATTATTTCATAAATGTCGGAGCTCCAATGACCGTGCCCGATAACCAACCAGAGTGAAGCCCTTTACAATATATTAATGATGTCGTAAATGACAGTGTATTTCTTGCTCCTACATCTGAAGATGAAGTTGTTTCTGTGTTAAGTTCCCTTGGCAACAAATCCGCAGCTGTCGAAGATGATATTAAAGCCCTACCGATTAAAGCAGTTGCTAGTGTTATCGCAAAGCCCCTAAATCATATTTACAATCAAATGTTATCCCTTGGTGTTTTTTCTCAAAGATAAAAAATTGCTCGTGTTACTTTAATACAATGAGTTAATCAATTACAGACCACTCTCAGTCTTATCACTGTTATCCAAAGTTGCAGAGCGTATCCTATATAAACGATTTTGTAGCTTTTTATTATCAAGGAAAGTTATCGTCGAACAGCAGTGCGGATTTCAGAAAGGAAAGTGAACTGAAACGGCCCTGCTCCGCATTAAAGACAAAATCATTCGTAATATTGAAGCTAAGTTATTTACAATTGAAATTTACTTAGATTTTCGGAAGACACTCGATTCTATACAGCACCATATCTTGTTTAACAAGCTCGAAGCATATGGCTTTAGAGGCATCACACAGTATTATACGCAGTTATCTACATGCGAGGTCCCAGTTAACATCCATACACGGCATTCCATCGGGAAAAGGTAGCATTAAATACGGCGTTCCTCAGGGCTCTATACTCGACCCTTTGTTATTCGTTCTATATATAAAGACATCCTTAACATTTCATCAGTGGGAGAAGTCTTGCTGTATGCTGATGACACAAGTGTATTTTTTTCCGGAGAGAGCCTTGAGGAACTTGAGGCCACGTCAAACGCATGGCTGTATGAGCTCCGTTTATGGGTATCAAAAAACAAGCTTCAAATAAATACAAAGGAAACAAAATACATAATATTTTCTTCAAAAAGTAAGCTCAATGTTTTTGATATAAACCTAAGCGTTAATGGTGCATTGCTTGAACGCGTAGATCGTCTTCATTGTTCATCGTCATCATCACTTTAAATACTGTGCCTTAATATGGGGAACCGGAATTAAGACTGACGATGATAGACTATCTGCACTGCAGCGAAGGGCGATTAGAACACAATTGAGAATGTACACCCTGTAACCGTAATGAGAACACAAAATATCCGACCTTTTCACGAAATATGCATACAAAAATTATCTGCGTACATATTTTATTATGTATCAAGCATTTACAGCCGATTTGTTAGTCACTATTTAAATAGAGATACTGGTCACAATTTGCGTAGGAATTTCATTGTCACAGAGAAACCCAGGACAAATAATGCTAAACAGAGAATTAATCATCAAATCATAAAATTATGTAATATTTATCCAGACATTCTAGAGATCGCAAAATCATGTAGTCTAAGAACTTTCAAACGCAGAATACAACTTCTGTTCACTTAAAATAGTAGGGCAAACACGTACGAATAATAATTTATAATTGCAAAGTTATTGTGTTCTGATTTCTATATTTGTGTAGAAAGTGTCAACAACAACATGTTTCTTTTTATCTAATTTGTCACATGCTTCTTGCGCATTTTTGTACGGTGATGATTGTTATGTTCAATTGTATTTGTACTGTCTACATGTATTTTGTAACCGCTGCTTTTGCGCCCAGTGGAGCCAGGGCCTCGTCAGGAAACTAATTACCTCCTTTTGTCCTGCCCCAAGGGCAGTACCATGTATGCCCGTCCAATAAGGAAATAAATAATAAATAAAGAAAAATACCAACTAGTTGCTCAAACAGTGCTACTAATCTAGCCTCACAAGATAAGGCTCTAATGCTAAACATTTCATGTTTATTTTGTTTACATCACAGCTGTGGGTAGGTCCGGGTAAAAAGTGATCCCAGATCACTTCAGGGACCCGCGGACCACCCTTCACATGACATACAGATGGAAATATGAGGACTATGTAAAATATTGCAAACATCGGAAGATCGGCCAGCACTATAAACAAAGGTTTTTATACAGACAGATATACATGCAAAATATTTTATCAATATATATATATATATATATATATATATATATATATATATATATATATATATATATATATATATATATATATATATATATATAGTTTAGCCGCCGCGGTGGCTGAGTGGTTATGGTGCTCGGCTGCTGGCGCGAAAGACGCGGGTTCGATCTCGGCCGCGGCGGTCGAATTTCGATGGAGGCGAAATTCTAGAGGCCCGTGCACTGTGCGATGTCAGTCACGTTAAAGAACCCCAGGTGGTCGAAATTCCCGGAGCCCTCAACTACGGCGTCTCTCATAGCCTGAGTCGCTTGGTGACGTTAAACCCCCATAAACCATATATACATACAGTGAAACAGTGTTTTATTGCTTATATAAAGGCGGCTTTAATTTCGTGCAAACTGCTTTTTGAAGTATCGACATTCATAGACTGTAATTGGTTTAATAATTGTGGCATATTGTAACGTAACATTTGATTCCCACAGTTGGTGCGGCAAAAAGGAATAAACCATTTTTCGGTATTGCGCAGGCTATAAGTCGGTACAGTTTGAGTGAGGCAAGTCACGTCTAGAAACCCTCAATTATTATATTGTAGAGATTTTTTGTATCTGGTTGCTGGGTGATACTGGTACAAGCTATGAACTGATATAATCCGGTAGTATAAAAATAACTGATAGGTAGGGGAGTGGTAATCAACATTGGCAATGTAACGGACAGCTTTCTTTTGCAGCATGTAAATTTTATGCATATTTGTTTCGGTTGTAGTGCCCCACACCAAAAAACAGTAGTTTAAATGAGAGAAAGATGGCATGATATATCTAATTTTACTGAGACAGGAAGGAAGTACCGGAATTTAGCGAGCATACAAACACACCATGACAGATGAGCGACGACAGAATCAACCTGGGCGTTCCAGTTCATGTGATTGTGGATAAGTATTCCTAGTGAAATAATCATGTCTTTGATTTTTAATTTCCCGCTCCCAAGCTTTATGACGAAGTTCTGAATAATTGCTGAATGCCTTGCATGAAAAAGTACAAGTTTAATTTTTTCAGTATTTAAAAGTAGTGCATTATTTTCACTCCAGGTGTTTAATCGATTCATTGCGTCATTTTTAATTGAGAGAAGAAGCTGAAATGAGGTGCTCTGAAAAAATAAGCTTCTATCATCTGCGTAAATGACATATTTTGGCTTCTCATGTGTTGAAACTATATCATTTATATATAATATGAACAGGAGAGGTCATAAAATGCAGCCTTGCGGCATACCAGTACAAACTGTTTTAGACGATGAGAGATGGGCCCTATTTGCACTTTCTGATAAAGATGTTGAAGGTAAGACTTTATAAGGTTTAAGGGCGTTCCGCGTATGCCGTATAATTCCAGTTTCTGCAGTACAACACCATGATTGAGATGGCCAAAAGCCTTCCAGAAGTCTACAAAAATTCCGATACAGATTTCTCGATTTTCAATTGCATTCATTATGGTTTATTTTTGTGTTAATAACGCCGTTTCAGTTGATTTCACGTGAATAAAGTCAGGCTGGGAATGAGAAAAAAGATTGAACTTTAAGCAAAAGTTAACTATTATTTTGTAGATTATTCCCTCTAATCCTTTTGAAAAAGCCGGTAATATTGAGATTGGTCGTTAAACAGACATATTACTTTTAACTCCCTTTTTGTACGCAACGATAACTTTTGATACTTGCATTAACTTTGGGAATAAACCAGTACATAGGGCGAGATTGTAAATATGGGTGAGAATAGAAGCTATGGAGTCAATTACGTTTTTTTATCGACGCAATTTGAATGTTATCTATATCACAAGCTCTGCTATTATTTTAGGAGGCAAAATACAGCAAACTACGTTTTCATTGGTAGGATCTAAAAAGACACTGTGATCATTGGCTTTTATATTGGGATTTGCAGTTTTCGGGGGGGGGGGGGGGTTTGAAAGAGTATCCTCAAAAAATAATTGAACTTTTCTGCAAGCTCGATTCCTTCTACCTTATGACCTTCGAGAGTAAGACTAGTAACACCTGCAGAACTTCATTTGCAATCAGGTATTTTGTTTATTTTTTTCCCAGTCTTGAGCGCTTTCAACGCAATTTTCGCTCATAAACTCGTTATGCAGATACTCTTGTTTTCATTTCTTAAATGAGTACTTAATTTATTACGATACTCTCTGAATCTTTGTCGATCACCCAGCGACTTTGTTTTCATAAATTTCTTCAACAACTTGGAATTCTTTTTAATTATCTTTAGAGATTCGCGGTTAATCCAAGGTTTACGATGTGTTCTTGACTTCTTGATTACCTTGTCTTTAAAATGTTCATGATATAATTTAAAACGAGAAATAAATAGCTCATATGCATCATCGGCTGCATCGCAAGAAAATACACCACTCCAACATTCGTTTATAATATTTTAACGAAACGCTTCACGAGTCACGGGTGTGATGCACTGTGTTGTTTTCACGGTGGGTAAATCAGTTGTTTGCTTTTTGATGCCTTGTAAAAGTACATAAATCGGGTAGTGGTCACTAATGTCACTGCATAGAGCTTCGAAGAAAATATAATTACTATTTCTGTTGGTTACATAAATATCACGAAGCGTAGCAGTTTGCATTGCGACACAGGTTGCAGTTTAGGTTAAAAGAAGATGGCCAGTGGACTACCGGTGGTAAAAACGTCATTTGAGCAGGAGATGAATTCAGTAAGTCGACATTAAGATCTCCACTGAGAATGAGGTTGATTTCTTTGATTGACATAATTCAGCAAGTGATCTAAAGGACCCATAAAAACATCAATAGAAGAATCCGGTGGTCTGTACATGACTGAAAACCCATTTCTTTGCCACACATCTGTTAAACATTCTACATCATCACTTACGAAAAAAATTCGGGTGTAAACTCACAATTTAGAGCATGTTTCATTAGTATTGCCCCTCCACCCCCATGTTTAGATGTCCGATTTAGGAAGAAGGTTTGGTAGCAGTCTCGTTTGTAAACTTCAGTGGTGCGTGTGTACGAAGTTTCAGTAAAAAATATGGCATCAAATTCAAAACTGAATTCATCAAGAAAGACGGATAGTTCGTATTCTTTGTCTTGCAGACGGAATGTTTAGATGAAAGCAGGTTAGATATACGTCGGTGTAAGAGCGTTTTACAGCGTTTACGTCCTGTGGTAAAACTACCATGCTAAAAACATAATGTAGAAGCACCTGATGTCATGCCATGATCTGCTTCGAATAGCGGCCTGCATGAAGCCAGATATCCTTAGGACCTGCCATTCTATTCCATTGCCATGCCAAGTTTCTGGGGGTAAGCGTTTTGAACTCACGGTATTGCTAATGTCAACGTTCAGTGGCCATAATTTGTATAGGACTATCAAGCATGGAGATGACCTGTTTGAAAGTCTTAAACTTGAGAAGTGCGAAGGTATTCAATTCTTTAATTTTCCAGAAATAAAGGATCCTGGAAAGGGTCAAGAGCTAAAAGCTGTCTCGACAGCTTGACTAGGCCCATGACCCCTTCTACAAGGCAGTAGGTTTACAGCAACAGGTAACATCAATTAAGAAATGCAAAGAACAATGAGTTATACAATAGCAGAAATGCAATTTAATTATTAACTAAACAGCATATGATTTCAAAATGTGTCTACAAAAACTGTACTTATAGTTTTGAACACAGCACAATACCAACAAGAGAAGTAAGCAGAGAGAAATATAAAGAAAAATAGAATACATACATGTTCTTGAAAAACAGCACTTGCAAATGAAAAGGTAAACACGCATAGCCCTTCATTCTTTGAATAGAAAAAACATTCTCAGTTCTTTTACGCCGCAACTCATCACACATTTATGCTCATTTAGAATAAATGGCAGATTATGTTGTAGTGACTGAAATTTATAATTATTTCGAAATTTCATTTGATTATTTATATGTATAACCATTTTATCGTTATGTATATTTAAGTAATTGTTAATATATGTGTTGTTTTAATATAGACAGCGATGAGAACAAACCTTGGCTCCCCAACCAAATATTTCTTTTCCCATACTTTGAGTGCCGGACAACACCGAAAGAGAGAGTGAAAGCGGAGGTTACAGATTTGCATCCTTTTTTTGTAATTTCATGCTTTATGCTGCTGATGTGGCCGGATGATGTGTCACGCATTACCACCTGTCCCATTACATGAGTGGTACCATCTGTACACCTTCTGTTGCCTTTAAGGCTTTCGCCTCGTTCTGGCCGTGGGGTCCGGAACACGGTAAAAGGAGATCCGTCATCAAGCTTTGGGCCACCAGCATCGTCTCACGGAACACTAGGTACTTACTGCAAACTACACCACATAATTGAATTGAAACTATAATGCCTACTAAGACACTCATTTGCAGCTCCCAAGAAATATTTTTCTCTACTTCACTGGTGGCCAATGTGCACAGAAGCATGCCTTAATCACAATATTGTAAAATTTTTTCCACACAATTCAGTAATAATATGGACAACTCGCTTTAGGTACCTTGCTAAGCAGCCTAATGGGTCTATGTTACGAGGCACAACTGTACATTCATCAACTATTACCCAAAAATGTGACAGCTGTGTTTGCTTCCGTGCTACATGAATGTAATCGAAAATGTCGACATTGGCACTCTTGCTTTCTCGCTAAAATGAATACATACCTCTCGGTAAATCACGGAATTCTTGTTGGGGGTTCTTCTGCACTTGTCTTGATGTTCACTGGATAACTATCATGGGCATTAGCAACCGCGGTGACTAAGTGTTGATGGCACTCGGCTGCTAACCTGAAGAAAGCGGGTTCGACCGCGAAAGCGGCGATAGAATTTCGATGGAGGCGAACTTGTCTAGAATTTCCTGTGTACAGTGCGATATCAGTGCACGTTGAAGAACCCCAGGTGGTAGGAATTTCCGAGCCCTTCACTACAGCTTCGCTCATATTCTGAGTCACTTTGGGATGTTAAGCCCTCATAACACATAAACCTATCATGGGCTTTGTTAAAAGATCGGAACGATTTCATCATTCTTGAGGCCATTGCTTGACATCCCGTTCCTTTTATTCTGATGTATCCGTCCTCTTATTTCAGGGTCTGGTGAAAGCACTCGTACTTGCAGAGTCATCGAAATCATCGTCGTCATCACTGTGGCTGTGAAGGACAGATGTCTCTCCTTTGTCAGTCCAATTAACTTCCTAATCTCAACCATGCACCTGAGTCTGCTGCCCCCTTGCTGCACTTCCCTTGCCACGGTATCCAGTCCAGTACGGCTATAAACAGTAACTTATCTTCACTTTACATGGCTTGTCCATGAGTGTTTCTTTCTTATTTCAACTAAGATTTCATTTACTCACGTTTGTTTCCTTTCTCACTGTGCCCTTTTCCCGTCTCGTAGTGCTAATTTGTTATTGTATATTTGGGTTTTAAAGTCCCCGAGCAACTCATGGGCTATGATACACACGGTAACGGAGGGTTTGAACCTATCTAGGCCACCTGTGATGTTCAACATAGGTATGCTACAACGGGCAAGAAAAAAAAATAAAAGTGCCCAGCCTTTGCCGCCGGTTGGCACCTCAGGCTACGTTGACGTTGCACGGCACACGAGTGCCTTTTACAATTCACCATCATCGAAACGCCGTCACTGCAGATGGGATTCAAACTGGTAGCGCTTGCTCAGGAGCTGAGCGCTCTGCTTGGCCATTATGGCCAGTTGTCTCTCAAAGTGGGACGAATTCACTTCGAGAGACAACTGGCCGTGGTAGCCAAGCAATTAGAGCGCTAAGCTCCTCAGCCTGCGGTACCAGTTTGAATACCTTCAGAATGTGATAACTTTATGTGCCGTGCTGAAAAAAAATGTAGTGTACCAAATTCAGCTATCCTGTGGAGTATGCTTTATCGGACATATAGGGACATGCGTGAATGACTGCTTAAGAGAACATGAACACTCCTTGAAAAAACCACCACCCAAAAGTAACCTTGCTTTAGATTGGCTCGAGTGCAAATGCACCCCAGCTTTCAGCAGGACAACCATTTTGTAGAAGCATACAGGCCACCGCACGCGAGAAATATTCGAAGCGTTCCTGATTCGTGAAGAGCCAGACAAGGGCTTGAGCAAACCATCTCTTGCGCTCCCTCAAAAAAAAAATTATCTTAGCAGTTGAGTGACTAGGGCTGGTTTTACCTCTTTCCTGCTTTCCTTTCGTTGACGTACACAGTCAGCGATGCAATGCCACGTGTTGATTATTCTTAGGTTCACCTCAGTATTGCGCCGTCATAGCAATAAAATCATCAGTCGTCAGCCAGCGCCTGTCTCTGTCCGCTCCTTTTGTCCTGTCGTTTTTTGCGCTGTACAATACTGAGCAATATGAGCGGGAACACAGGAGCCCAATAGCCTCGAACCTTACATGTAGTGATACGTGGCGGCCACTTTCAGAAACTAAGTGGAAAGAGAGACGCGTTCTTCCATTTATCAGAAGCAGGCAACGCAGCAGAATCCGTGCCACAGTGTTCTGAAAACGGCCGTCCTGTATCGTCACAACGAGGGTTTTAGGCTGTATGGCACCCGCTCCCGTGTCCTGGTAATATTGCTTATGATAGTACCTTTCCTGCTAAATGTACCGACCAGCCCAGGCACGACCTTCTTTAAACTGGGCGCGTTGTAGCCATTCGAAGTGGGTCGAAAAAAAACAAATATATAAAGACCAACGCGTTAAACTACTTCAAACGCGCGTGAAAACGGTTGCAGTGCATTTGCGGAACGTCAACTTACGCTGGGATATTAAAACCACGACGGAACACGCTTACCATTCGTTGTCTATTTATTTGCTCAGGACATGTTCATATGCTGCACGCACTGATATTACGAAGACGCTGTACAATAAGGGACGTCGCAGTTATGGAATTATAGGCCGGGAGTGGGAGGGGAGTCCACCCCGCAGTCCCGCCCCGCGGATGCAGTGTCTTCGCAAGCTAACCTTGGCGCGATTCATGCTCGGGAGAACAAGAGGAGAGATGACGAAGTGTAATCACTCATATGGTATTTATTGCAACTTGAAAATAATACACAGAGCAGGCAAACTGGCTGCACAACACCCACGAGACATTCCACGAAAGTAGGAGGCTACGTAATAAGGGCTTCCGTCTTACCGGCAGGGGCGCGACTTCGGTGGTATCGGCGGTGAACGTTTGTGCTCGCAGACAATCGCAGCCGGGTCTTCCCGTGCGCATTGCATTCTTGGTGCAAGGCCATCCCCGGGAATTTGCCGGGGAACGTGACAAGAGCACGCATTTCCTGCGCTCATTTCGCTGCCTGAAACCAGAGGACTGCAGCTGTAGGGCGCCGGATACTCGAGCGCGCCTGCTGCAGAAGGTGAGAAGAGCTTCTGCTGCAACCCTTACGACGCTTGCCCAGTCCCGAAGAGACTCTCACCAATTCCCTGGAGTTCCGCGGTTGCGCGCAGTCTTCGAGGTGGCCATTCCGACGCTTCTTCCTCTTCGCCCCATAAGGAAGCTTTCCACTTTAGCCAGCCGGCGGTGTTCCAACCCAAAATGTTTATGACGTGCCACGAATTGGTAGCGAGTCCCAGACTTTCCGAAGAGGAACGCTATCGCGTGCAGGTTTGAATAAGAGAACAAAGAGATCGAAAAAACAAAACGAAGCCGTATTTATAATTTAAAGGAAAGGAGGCCAATGAGAAACACACATGCCAACAAGAAAAACACACACAACAAGCGTACAATAGTAAAGAAAAAAAAAGGAAAGGGTTCACCAGGTGCTGAGCGTCCCAGGGGAAGCGGGGATGCCTTGCAAACAGGGCGGACGCGGGTGGTCGTAGTCCGACGAATCGCTGGCGCTGCGTCCAAGGAAGCGGTGGAAGGGAGCCAGGTGGTAGTAGCAGCATAGAGGAACACAGGGAGACGCCGGCGGCCTCCCGTCAAAAGCCCGAAGAACTTGGCAGCAGCAACAAAAACGTCAAGTCCCGTCGACGACATGACGAAACACCAGAGGCCTTTAGGCCGGACGGACGCTCATTCCATCGGCTGCCACCTCCGCACTTGAAAATAGCACAGGAGGCTTGCGTCGGTGATCCGAGGGAGATCCACGGCAGCATGCACCCAACGTCCGACGACTGCGACCTCCATGCTTGAATGACCCGATATCCGCGGCGCTGGCTTCCTTTACATTTCGTCCTTCTGACACGTCTGCCCTCCGCTCCTCGTGCTCGCCACACTCTTTGTCGCCGTTGCCTCGCACAAACCCTTCGCATGAGTACACGCGCAACGCTGAGCTGACATGCGCAGCGCTCCGGTGTCCGACGCACCACTGTCGACGCACCGCGTTCAAAAATCCTCCGAGAATATTTTGTGCACCTCACATATTCCCCCCTTTGAAATGTTTTTCACATAGAAAAAAATGCCGTTGGTGCATAAAACACTTATGTTCATGTGGTAAACAGAGAAGTTGAACTTTGCCGAAGCCACCGAAGGCACTTTACTCAGTGACACTTGAAGGCACATGGAAACGCGCGCATGGGAAACATGGGGTCAAACATTGTACACCAAGAAAAAGGGAAAATGAAGACCATACAAAATATCAGACCAAATCTTTAAACCAGTCTGCATCATAAATGAGATATTTTACACACTTGACTCATAACCGGAAAACGAATAGAAATAAACAACATTTACACACTCAACATTTGCACAGGTATTCATTGGAAACAGCGGATAGCAGAACTGTACTTTGGGCAATTACCCTCCGGCAATTTACAAAGGACTATTGCAAATAGAGCCTACGTTTCGTGAGCCGGAGTAACCTTTTTCTATTAAAACGAAAGATGACGCCTGCACGGTCTGGTGGGGCGCACGTCCTTGGTATCGCTTAAGCATATTGATGTGGAAGAGCATCTTACTGCGGCCCAAGTCGATACAATATTCCACATCGTTCTTTTTGCCAGAAACCACAAATGGACCTTTCCACTGCCTTATCAGTTTATGTGACTGATCGCCAAAAGAATGAGGGCCGGATCTCCAACCCTTAAATAACGCTTCTCGCTGTTGCTGTCATAGTATCTCTCCTGATACAGTTGGGCAGGAAACAAATTTTAGAATGCTGCTCTCACAGTTTGCTCAAGACGTTCCCTTAGATCGAGAACGTAACCATAGGTCGTCTTCATGTCTTCTTCCAGCTCTTCCCTGGTCAAGAGCTCTCTGAGAACTGCGAGCGGTCCTCGCACGTGACGTCCAATTATCAGCTGAAATGGAGAAAACCCCAGTGTCGCCTGCGGCACGTCTCTGTATGCGAACAGAAGCGGAGCGATATAATGATCCCATGCTTTGGGCTGCTCCTGCCTGAGCTTCCGCACCATCTGCTTAAGTGTGCCGTTAAATTTCTTCACCATCCCATTGCAAATTGAATGGCAAGGGGTCGTGCTGAGATGTTTCACCGCCAATAGATCATTGAGCTCGCTCATCATCTCGGAAGTGAAACAGGAGCCCTGGTCGCAAATGATCTCTTTCAGAAAACCTATACCTGAGAACATCTCCACCAAACCTTCAGTCACGGTTGCTAAATCTATCTTTGGCAAAGCCGCGGCATCGGGATACCGCGTGGAAAAATCGACGAGAGTGAGAATATATCTATTCCCTTTAACCGATGTGGGCGGCAACGGACAGACAATTTCGACAGTGACCCGATTAAGTGGAGTGTCGATAAGAGGCATGCGTCCAAACGGAGCTTTTCCTACTTGGCTTTTCCGGCACGTCCTTTGACAGGAGTCGCACGACCTGATATACCTCTCAATCTCCTCGTGCACTTCCGGCCAGTAGAATTATTCCAGAACTCGATCTGTAGTCTTCTTAATGGCCTGATGCCCAGCCAACGGGCTAGCGGGGGTAAGCCTTAACACCTGTGGTCGGCAAGATATGGGAAGTACTACCTGTCAAACCTCTCTGCCAGAGACCAGATGATGGAGGCGGTTCAGCAAACCCTTTTCAACAGAATACGAGTGCGAAGTGCCGTGCTTGCCATGGAATACCTTCCCTACTTTTACCAAACACGCATTCAATGACTCATCGTCTCTTTGCTCTCCTAGCATTTCCTTGCTGAACCTCATGGGAACAACGCTTAAGGCAGTACATTCCATCCTTCGTCCAGAAACTTTCTTTCCAGCCAACACCACTTTTGGTCCCTCGCCCTCATCATTTTCACTAGCCACCTCTTCACTATGTCCGAACATAATTTAGAAACGCCCTCTAATTTCTTCCAATTAATATCTGGATTTGACGGTTTATGGGCCTCTGGTATGTTTCCAATTATCACAACGTATTATGGTGTCTCCATGCACTTTACCATGGCCGTGCCAGTGAAATAAGGGGAAGCGATATAGACTTCTGGCTCGGGAACATCCAGACTACTGCCATCAACAAGGAACACCGTAGATGTCGAGCCAGTAAGAGCTGAGTCAGGAACCTGGGCTCTCCGCATCACCACTGTATTGCTTCCCGTGTCCGCAAAACACGTACGGGTAGGCCTCGGAGCTCTCGCTCTAGTACAGGCAACGTGTCGGGCGTCTGCAGGCTTTTTCCGAACAAGTACGACCACCACCTTATCCTCAGATAGTTGAAGCCTATCTGCAGCTGTGGGCACCGTTTCGGGCGCAACACACTCTGGATGAACACAACAGGACGATTGCTCCTGGTTTTCATGCTTTTTTGAGGAGGAACTTATGTCATGCCCTGTTTTTCGGCAATAAGCACAATACAGCTGTTTTGGCTTAGACCGACAGTCGTAAGCCTTGTTTCCCGGTCGGTTACAAAAGAGGCACCTTGCCGACTATCTATTTCATGGAACATACTTTCCTCTCTGGACGCTCACCTCGAACTATGCTTTGAACGAAGACAAACTTCTTTGCCGCTGGGCCTCTGTAAAGTTGTCTGCTGCCTTAGCCATGTTGTACAGCGTCATGCACTTTCTATCTCGAAGGAAAATCGCCAGACGACTCTGACAGTTCTTCATGAACTGTTCGGCCACCACCAAGACACGTAAATCATCGTACATACGTTGTGGCCGTTCTCGACATCTTGACCCATCGATCGAAAAGACTGAGCAAACGTGCTGCGTATTGCTTGCCTGTTTCTTTATCAAGCGGCTTACTTTCACGAGACCTTTCCCGATAACCGTCTCTCGTAAATGTTGGAGCGAGGCTAAATTTGCCTTATTATAATCTACTGAATCTGCTAGAGACAGTCGACCGAACACAAGGAGAGCTTCCCCAGTCAAAGACATACTGAGTACTGTAGCCCATTTTTCCTTTGGCCAGCTGTGCCCTTCTGCGATATGCTCAAAACGTTCGAAGTATGCATCTATGTCAGCCCTGCGATAGTTGAAAGGCGGGATCAATTTGTGTGGGCTAACCGCTGCTGAGGGCCCCGGTGCGGGTTCTTGATTAACCACGCCAGCTTCTGCGAGCCTTAATTGGAGCTGCAGTCTACGCTCTTTAGCCTCTGCTAGCGTTTTTGCATTCTCGCGTTCGGCTTGTGCTTTACGCTCTACAGCCTCTGCATGCGCCTTTGCATGCTCGTGTTCGGCTTCTGTTTGGGTCTTGGCATGCTTGCGTTCGGCTGCACGTGCTGCGCGTTCATTCTCTTGTTCGGCAGCCACCCACGTGCGCAGCTCGGCGTCTTTCAACCCTAACTCTTTGACTAATTCAATTACTTCTTTAGCGTGCTCATCCTTTCTTTTTGGAGACCAACGAAAGGGGATAAAATTAATGTGGATTAGCCCAGCTAATCCAGGATACACAAAGCGAAAACGAGATTATGGTCTCCATTGGCCCACGGATCTGGTTGTGCGCCTTTCCGTTCGTGAAAATGAACGGTCATTGCAAAGTTGTCAACGCTAGTGAACTCTAAGAACGCCGTCGGCTCACTTGTTTTGTTTGGTTTTTGTGGAAAGGAAATGGCACAGTAACCGGCTCACATATCTCGGTGGACACCCGCACCACGCCGTAAAGGAAGGGATAAAGGAGGGAGGAAAAGAGGAAAGAGAAAACTGAAAATTGAAAGATGTATTTTGAGGAAAGGCGCGGCGCTGCGCAGTGGCGGAACACCAGTGGCTCGCTGCTACTAGTAATTCATGCGCAATAGCGACCAGGGAGCGAGAGATAGAGAAATAGAGCCGGCGTATGTCGGAGCACGAGTGACGTCACGCCCGGCAGCGGCGAAAGGTCAGGCGACGGAGTCGGCGGCGGCCACCTGCGCCGTGCATGACGTTACTCGCGCTCCCAGATACGCCGGTTCGCGCGAAGCGCGGTGTTGACTAGCGTAGTGAAGCTTTTCGATACAAAAACCACGGCTTGACCTGTCGCGCGGACGCCAATTGTCGTGAATTGGTAGCGCGTCCTCGACTTTCCGAATGGGAACGATATCGCGTGCAGGTTCGAACAAAGGAACAAAGAGATAAAACAAAGCAAAACGAAGCCGTATTTATAATTTAAAGGAAAGGGGCCAACAAGAAACGCACACGCCAACAAGAAAAACACACACTTAACAAGCGTACAACAGTACAGAATAAAAGGAGAGAGTTCATTAGGTACTGAGCGTCCCAGGTGAAGCGGGGATGCCTTGTACACAGGGCGGACGCGCGTGGTTCTTGTGCGATGCGTCGCTGGCGCTGCGTCGAAGGAAGCGAAGGAAGGGATCCAGTTGTTAGTAGGAGTGGAGAGGAACACAGGGAGACGCCGGTTGTCTCCGAAGAGCCCGAAGAACTTGGTAGCAGCCGGAAAAACGTTGCCAAGTCCCGTCGACGACGTCAAGAAACGTCAGCGGTTTAAAGCAGGCTATCCAAGGGTACCTTTAGGCACCACGGACCCTCCGTCCATCGGCTGCCACCTCCACACTTCCAAAGAACGCAGGAGGCTTGCGTAGGAGATCCAAGGGAGGTCTACGGCAGCACGGACCCAACGTCGGACCGCTGCCACCTCCATGCTTGAATGACCCGACCTCCGCTGCGCTGCCTTCCTTTACATTTCGTTTTTTTTGAGACGTCAGCCCTCCGCTCCTCGTGCTCACCACGCTCTTTGTCGCCGTCGCCTCGCACGCGCACACGCGCAACGCTGGGCTGGCACACGCAGCGCTCCGCTGTCCGACGCACCACTGTCGACGCACCACGTTCGAAAATCCACGATGATTTGGTGTGCATCTCACAGACGGACAAACACATCACAAATAAATACAGTGAATAAACGATGATCACATGCATGGCGATTTCTATGCGAAAGGCCGTGTTTGGGTTAAAATTGGAAAAGAAAGTAGCTGGCAGACGATTTTTCCTTAATTCTCTGCGTTCACTTCGGAACCATACCTCACCCATTATCGAAGCGGAGCCACATATTTGTAATGAAACATAATGTTCTCGTGTTTCCACGACGCAATGCTTAGTCTCTCTCGTAATCCTGCCTCTCGCCTCATGTTACGTTCAGGAAAGTATCATAAAAGCTTGCAAATGCTCCCCTCTCTATCTGAAGCAAGCCGCCGCGGTGGCTGAGTGGTTATGGCGCTCGACTGCCGGCCCGAAAGACGCGGGTTCGACCCCGGCCGCGGCGACCGAATTTCGATGGAGGCGAAATTCTAGAGGCCCGTGTACTGTGCGATGTCTGTGCACGTTAAAAAGAACCTCAGGTGGTCGAAATTTCCGGAGCCCTTCAGTACGGCGTCTCTCATAGCCTGAGTTGCTTTGGGACGTTATACCCCTATAAACCAAACCCATCTATCTGAAGTACAGACAAAAAAGTGTTACGACGTCCATTGAGTTTACGCGACAGGCTGTGTCGAATGTCTGTGAGCTTCCTACAGGGGTTACGGCTATTGAAGTATGGATATAATGAAAGACAATATTTTGGTACAATGAGCCCTCTCTGCACAATTATGTATATAAGAATCCGGCACACCACACGGCATTTACATTACTTCTCTCTCTCGTTATGAAATCAGATCAATTTGTAATTCATCATATGGTTGTCTCATATCGCAAAACTGCTTCCGTATTGCTCGAATTTTGGGCGAGCAATGACGAGGAACTTCAGGTATGGTGCTGGTGTTCAGCGTATTCTGGGATCACGGAACGCCGAGGGAAGCATGAATGGCAACCAAGTGCCGCGTAACGCTGGAGAGATAAAAGAGATTGAGCGTCACGGAGATTCTCTAGCGTACTCGTACTACAGAAAAGCCAGGCAACCACTCCGCGTACGCAATGCATGGTCTTCACTTCAATGCGCATTTTATTTGGCCGTTCAAAACGGCCTCTTGACCATTTCGACTATATAACTTAAGCGTTACAAATCGCGAAGCTTTGCGACTTGCCGCTTGACAGGGCATAATTCCTCTGAGGCGCCGATCCCTCATGCATGCTTAAAGGGCCGGGTAAGTATAGACGAGAGCAATTTGGAGTCCTCCATGAGCTGTATGAGAAGCCCCCATAGAATGAGCAGCGAGTGTGTGGCGATACCACCTCATCGCCTTTGTCGGCTCGCGAACTGCAACAGAAGGCACAGATTGTTCGCAAGAAGCGCTGCGCAAACTTGTGGATGACGCCACCTGTGAGAAGAGGAATATCACGCCACGTGCTGTTTTTAGCAATCCACCTTGGTTTTGATGGAGCGCGTTAGACCGAATGCGCTAATAAGGGAGTACTTACACTGCGGAGAATCTTTCACAGTGAGAAAAAGAATAAATTTAAAGAGGCGTGGTTGTCTGTTGTCGAAGGCGTGATCTTTCTTCCATGACTTCAGTTGGTAAGGCTGCACTCCTGGAGTGATCTATCTATCAAAACAGTTTCCCGACTGTGGTGTCTGTAGGCAGTCCCTCCCGAATGACAGGACTCCGGTTTGGCTAAGGTTGTGTTTTGGTTGTGATAATGCGTGGACTGGTTCTAACGCTGCAAAGTGAGCACGGCCAAAGAGTGCCATGGCGAACATGTTTCCATGTGGAGTAATTTGGTGAAGGTCCAATTTCACCTAGCATTTAAACCCAGAGATGCCGACTATGAGACCAGAATAAAGCCGGAATTCTTTGAGGAACCGGTAGAGACCCGGTGGCTCCAGGAATCGAATCTCACACTTTCTGCATACGTAACTGATGCTCAAAGCTCACGCCAATCGCTGCGGTTGACTTAGTGTTTGGTGAGCAAATGACACCATGACCTTTCCAACGTGATAAAGCCGGCCAATGCTGCCTTGGAGCAATGGGAGTTGCGGTTGACCGGTGCAATCCTGGAAGCCCACGCGCGCTCATCGCAATCTCTATGGCGTCGGCCAGACCCACTGGGGTCTTCGACTAAAGATTGCACACGGTTTGCTCCAGCAATCTTCTTCTTTCCTTTCAATAAATATTTATTCCTTCCCTTCTTCTTGGCCGACGTCCTCACTTCATGCCAGCGCAATAATATTGAAGTAAACATCAACAAAGGTAAATTTTCTAATTTACTCGCACCTACCACTAACTTATCCCGCGCCTTCTATAAATCTTATTTCGTAATTTATTAATTCCAACGGTTTTTTTAATGACTAGGAGCCAAATTGCTGCTCAGTGTCTATAGCGCAATTAACTACGACATATCTTTGAGCAGCAATTATTATACTCATCGTACTATAAAATTTTCACAATAGAGCAGGTAGAATATTAACATTTAGTGCATACCACATTGCTCGATATAATTCTGCTATCTGCTTAACTTCCTAAAGATATCAGATTTTTGTGGCTGACATTTGTAATAAATTCCTCATGAGCAAACGCAAAAAAGGCTTGCTATAAATAATAATGTCATTTTTCTCATAGTATGCTCTAATAACTTAAATCAAGCTGTTGATTTGTCATATTCTTTTTGTGGAATAGAATACCTAATACACAGGATTACCTCTGGAACTACAGTTTTCGATATATACATATAAAATGTAATTTAAAATAAAATTTTCTCACTTTTCTCTCATTTTGAATAATGCTCCTTCCTCTTTTTCCCTCTGTTAAAGATATATCCTGTTAAAGATATATTAAATTCCATCTTAAAACTTAAGATTTTTTTTGTGCTTTCCTGGCCGCCTTCCTTCAGGTCTTTACGAATTTTGTGCACTTTTTGTTAATGAAGCATTTTTGTCCTCGCAGTTTCTTCAGGTGCTCAATCACGTCTTTTCTAAAGTTTTTTTAGAGCAATCATTCATTTTGTTCCCCTCTTTTCACTTGGTGCAGAATCCATGAATAGACACAATTGTCGTGGACAGCCTTGATATACAAAATCTGATTTGTAATCAAAAAGATTTTTCGTCTTAGGAATCGACGTCATAAATTCAGAATTTTTAAAGGATACAAGTGTTTATTCCTCCATTTAATTGTGTAAACTCTTTTCACAAACTTTCGATTCAGGACGGCTGCCCGACGACGGGAAGGTGGGTAAGGAGGTAGCAATATTCGAGTCTGCTGATGCTCATTGTGCCCTTTATTACACACCCATATTGTTAACAAGTGTCGCACGCAAAAAAATTTGTGCATGTCATATATTCTAATCTAGTTGAATTCCTTGAAAGTCCTTAGTTATTTTCCTCAAAAGCATGTCTTCCGTAAATGTTTACGCGTGAGACCCAACTCATTCTGTTCTCCCATGACTTATTTTACGCGTTAGATAAGGGAGTTTGAGTGACTGCATATTTTTAGATTTTCATAAAGCATTCGACCTTGTTGATCACTAACTGCTGTGTTTTAAGCTCAGCAAACTGAACATTGATCCGAACATTCTTTAATGGATCCAGAGTTTTTTGCGTAACAGAACTCAATTCGCCACTGAAAATTACGTCAATTCGTCACCATGCTCTGTTACCTCAGGCATGCCTCAAGGGTCTGTACTGAAGTCTTTCTTGTTCATAATTTACATTAATGATGTGCCAAACTTTATTAACTTCACAATCAGAATTTTTGCAGATGATTGCGTTATTTATCAAGCAATAAATTTCATTTCAGACCCATCCATTCTGAATTGTGTTCATATGAGGTATACAGTTAGTGTAACACGTGGCTTATGAATTTTAACACTAGCAAGTGTAAGGTTATGCGTGTTTCACACCGGTCTGTTAACGTAAATCTTATACCTGTGCTACACGGGCACATTTGAATGACATCTTAATCGAATGGCATTCGAGGCTTGGAATGGCATTCGAACTCGATGGACTTCCGCGGCGCTACACGACACTTTCCAAACGCATTTAAAATTTCCTCAGATCGTTTTCAGTGTACGATGACGACGACGGCGGTGGTCACAGTGGTGCGATAACGACACTGTCACGGTCAACAGCAGCATATGTGATTGTAGCGGGACAAGTTTTTGAGGTCAACGACACCGACGAATCCGAACGGCAGACTGTCAGCCTTCATGTCTTCGGCAGGCCGGCGGCTGAGCGAAAACACGCTGATGAGGCGAGGGTGTGAATATATTCGCCCTTCTACCTTATCCATATTGTTAATAAGCGAAACTAACGGGTATATTTCACATGTGCACACTCGAACACTCACCAGCTATAAGCGCTAGCCAAAATAATTTTAATCGATGGCGACTCCCTTCCCTTCCGCGACGACTTAGCCTAGTGAGTCCGCAGGGTTACGTCTGTGCATTGGGCGGATGTGAAGAGCGAAGTCACAAATTTTAGCGAATGCAAATGATTAACGAGTGTAGTTTTGAAAACAGTGACCACAAATCAACTGTTGCTCACATCTCAGGTCGCGCAAACGATGAACGGGAAGCGCCGGTGTGACCCAGACCGTCGAGCACTGCTTTACGGCCAGCAGTAGGCGTCGCTGTTGCTGTTTTGTGGATAACAAGTTATGCCGTTTTAATTACCGCGAACGGTCACCACTTATATTTCTGAATAAAACAGTTTAAAATAAACTACTGATCGCGTCGGAGGAAGTCGGGACAATTAGCAACAAGCGCCGGTCGTACGCGATGTCACCAGCCCGGCTGTCAAGTGTTTCTCAGGGAAGCGATCGTATCGGCGCTTCCTCCCACATATTGTCGCACTGAGTTAACAAGCACTGTACAACCGGAACAAAAGATATGAGCTTATTTAATAGAACTAAAGCGCAGAATGCGTTTTATGTAAAGAAAACGAGCGCTAGCTGTTCGTAAACGGCGATGTAAACAACTGTATGAGTGCAGCCGCCCTCATCGGCGCACTGGTGGAGAAATTTCATGCTCATGCGGTAAATGTTCATTGGTGTACTATTACCTTCAAGCACTTACGTAGACAGAACACGCGCTATTTGCTAAACAAAGAGCAGTAAAAAGCGAGCAGCGGGTGTCAAAATGAGCAGCCACAGAGCCGAAAGCATTCGCGCGGCTGCGGGCGGGGCGAAGTGATGGCGGCGGCAACGCCTATTGGTTGGTTCGGGCTGTGTTCGCATTTCGAAGGCATTCCAAAATCTGGAATGTTTCCGCGGAGTTCCGTCGACTCGAATGGCATCTGAACCGAATGCCGTCGAAAAAGTTCGTGTAGCAGCGTAGGTTCGGCAGTCGAGCCGAATGACATTCGGTTGGAAGGGATTCGAAGCGCCCGTGTAGCACGGGTATTAGTCCCTTTGTGGTTTTCTAGCCTTTTAGTCTATTTCAGGCTCTGTACTTGAGCAAGCAGCAATGTATAAATGTTTAGGGCTTCATATAACAAAAACTTTCATGGCAGGCGCATGTCGATTATATTGTTAAGAATGCTAACCGCATGCTTCGCTACTGCGGCGTAACTTTTCTATGGTTTTAACTTCCTTAAACCTACTACCCTGCAAAACCTTTGTGCGATCTAAATTAACCGCCGCGGTGGCTCAGTGGTTAGGGCGTTCGACTACTGATCCGGAGTTCCCGGGTTCGAACCCGACCGCGGCGGCTGCGTTTTTATGGAGGAAAAACGCTAAGGCGCCCGTGTGCTGTGCGATGTCAGTGCACGTTAAAGATCCCCAGGTGGTCGAAATTATTCCGGAGCCCTCCACTACGGTACCTAATTCTTCCTTTCTTCTTTCACTCCCTCTCCTATCCCTTCCCTTACGGCGCGGTTCAGGTGTCCAACGATATATGAGACAGATACTGCGCCATTTCCTTTCCCCAAAAAACCAATTATTATTATTATTATATCTAAATTAAAATACGCGTGCTCTGTTTTGGACCCGGGACCCGAGACTCGAGACTCTTACTAATCAATTAGAATCGATGCAGATCTGTTGCGCCCGATTTATATTGTCTAACTGTTCCAGCCCCGCAAACGGAACTACTATGAAAAGTACTTTGAACCTTGCTAACGTTTCCCTTGGTAGAAAACTCTCCCAAATACTACCTTTTTTGCAAAATATACTGCCACAATCACCAGTTAAAACAGAATCTGCTATCTGCGCCATCTTTCATATAACCTGGCACAGATCATTACCATAAGCTTCACAGTCCATGGTGCCTGACCAGTGTGTATTTTAACTCATTTATACCGAAGACGGCCAGCGATTGGAATCACCTGCCCACATTGGTGGGTGGTATTTCTGACACGTGTTTGTTTAAAACAGCAGCCGAAAACATGGTGTTTAATTAATCTGCCTTGTTACCTGCACTGTAAACATAAATGAGCCCTTTTAGGGGTATAAATGGTTACGGTCCGCTTTAAAACTTCTTATCGAAAATAGCGTGACCGGCTTTAAGTGGTGAAAAGAAGGAAATCCCCGTTTTTTACTGCTCTCACAAAATGAAGGAGTAAAATAAAGCATTCACATGATTTTACTACTTTTCAAAACAGGAGTACGTCGGCTTCAATACTCTTTCGGGCCTTTTAAACACTCCTTCGCGTAACTCCCTCTTCAGTGTGCGAAGACTTGCTGTGAACGCCGGGTGCACAGACATGAAAAGATTAATCAACGCCCCAAGGAGCCAACTCACACAGCGGTCACTTACTAAGTATCTGAGAAATTTGTTGTATGCGGGTCAAAAAAACTGTGGCAGTACAGTTGTGGCTCTTTAGGCTAATATGTACAAATTGAAGTATGGACAGTTTCCCTAGAGACCAAAATATCTCCATGTATTTGCACGCCATGAATATGGAAAAGCTGTACAGTAATGAACATAGTGAAAATGCAGGGCCGTTGGGGTCCGTGAATTTTTGTGACATTATTACAGCAATGAGAACAATACCTCACGTGCCCTGATGGGTCACTTCGTTTCCTGTTTTAAGAGGCGCCTATGATGCAAACAAACCAGGCGATTTTATTCTTTGTTGTCATAGCACAGGATATGGCGCTGCCTTTGCACCCAAGGAGATTGCCTAAATTGGTACATTTTCCGACTTGGTGGCGTCTTAACGTATCAGCGATTTTCAGCAGTCGACATGGGGTCGTGAGACCTCCAGTTCCAAAATATAGCATCTTGTTAGCTCTTCGCATTTGAAAAATGTTGAAAGAAATTTTGTCTTCGCATCCAGTTTCCAAACACCTTCCGTTTATGTGAAACTCGTGGAGGCAAGTGTCCCGGTTCAAACTGACGATCCCGGGAAGACAGCGAAAGAAAAAGAATAAAGCATACACAAATATACAAGATCCTGTGCTCGAAGTGCTTGGCGTCGTACAGCGGCGAAACAACGCATTTCCCCGAAAGAATGAAGGAGCACAAAGCGGATGCGAAACAACAGAACGGAGCGCGAGTTCACGAGACTGACTTGAGGGAAGTATTGTGCTGATAACTTATCCGCGCCCGCTCAGAAAACCCTTACTTGAGTCATGGAATTTTCCGCACACGCGAGGCCATGCTAACCGCTGCCCAGAAAACGTCCCACCCTTCCTCCCCCATATTCATGGTCTATGCCCAGTGATCGGTCAGACGAATAACCTACGGCTTAAAAAAAGGCTAGCTGCAACTCGCCCACAGTTGCACCTAATGTAGGAAACGAGTGGCTTCCGGAAAGTTGTTTTTTTTCGTTTATTTGGCGTTCTTTCTGCCTTAAATTCTTTTCGCAACCAGACAGACTTCTGTAGAATGTTTTGTTTTCAACGCTGGTCAGGAATGTGGAGGCAAAGCAGAACAGAATAAAGGTGGGGGTGGGAAGGATACATTCCTAACAGTGCCAAAAAAATTACAAGAAAGTTTCGCTCTTTATGCTGCATTAGTCACCCTTGCCTTCCCTTTCACCTTTACCCAGAATGACGACGCCCTCAAAATGCGCGGCTGCGGGTTCTACCTGCAAGGAAATTGCATGCAAGTTTCCACTGCATGTGTCCAAAGCAGAACGCGTGAGGAATCTTCTGAGAAGTGAAAAAAATACATATATATCACAATTCTCTTTCCAGCGCAGGAAAGCAGCCAAAGGCAATGGGAATGCGCAAGTGCGCCAGTAAGAAAATTTTATTTCTTTCAGGTGTGTGCTTTATTGCGAAAAGATTCCCGATCGACGATACTTTACATTAGTCGTGTTGCCTTAACGGCCACAAAAGCGGCTCTCTGCAACTCTTGATACCCTGATCACCGCGCTCAGCCGCTGTCGTCCGACAGGGTACAGATATGTACTTGCTAATATGGAATAGCTTAAATCTAAGGTCTGACGAAATATCGTTTGGTGGGGTAGTAAGTAATTGATTTTTCAACAGAAAAAAAGGGAAGACGCCGACCAAAGGTTTGTTTCAAAACAAGACGTTTCGGCTTCCATATGGACGCCTTATTCACTGAAATTTATTCTCGAACAACGATACTTAAATACGCCTCAATAATCGTCCCAGGAATCCTGCGTAGGTTGGCGGTAGATTGCCGACGTTACGATTAAGTCTTTTGTTACCAAGGACTCGAGAAACTGGCTTTCATGAGAAACTGGCTTTCACGCCAATATCTCGAGTTCCTGGTGATCCTGAATACAGAAAAAAGACAATCGTAATATCGGGAATGTTCTGATGCCTGGGACGATTATTGAGGCGTATTTAAGCACCGCTGTTCTAGCAAGAAATTCAGTGAGCAAGGCTTCAGTATGTAAGCCGAAACGTCTTGTTTTTACAGAAATATTTGGTCGCCGTCTTCCCTTTTTTCTCTTGAAAAATGAATTCCTGGATTAGCTACTATGCACTTCTAGCTGAACTTTGCCTTGAAAAACGTTTAAACATCAACAATACCTAACTTATTCAAAAGTGTACTGTGAACTGCTTGTGTGAGATTGACCCAAACTACACTTGAAGCGCCTCATAGTTCAAGCTTAGAGGTGTAATTGCTTTCATGCGCTTATTTTTTCGTCTAATCTTTCTTTCAGAAGACGCCTACTTTGAGATTGCGCCTTTTAACCACAGATTGCATGACATTCCTGTAAGTTGACAGCAAAGCATTTCAACGTGCTCTGCTTGCTTGCAAGTGTGACATCTCAATGTTCATTCGTTTGGGCATTTCAAATTGAATACCCAAAAAGAGCATGGGTCAAGACACTCCTCTTAATCTCTACAGGGGCCATGGCGGTGGTTCTCTGTAAACATAAAACGCAAGCTGCGGGACATTTGGCTCGAATGTTTTGTACTAAAGAAATAGTGTTTGAAATCAGTCACAGCAATTTTGTTGTCGCATTTATTGTGCAACACAAAGCTATAATAAGGCTTTCATAGGAGCACTGGATTTCAAATGATCAAAAGAAATATGCTCGTCTAGGCACCAAAGATACCTCTCTCTGCGTGAGTGTAACGCAGGTGCTAAAAGGAGCAGAAGTGCTCCTTGATGATGAAAACATTTACTAAAAAAAAACCCTGTCCTAAGAGCAGTAAAATTTGTATTCCTTTGAACACCAAAGATACATCTTCGTATGTGAGAGTAAAGCAGGTACTAAAAAGAGCGTTAATACTGTTGATGATCAGAACATTTACTCCAAAAAGAACCCTCGTCTTTACAGGAGTAAAAGTTGTACTTCTCAGGGAACACCAAAGCTACTCCTCTGTACGTGAGAGTATAGAGAATACTCCTGTCTTGAGGACCAAATGAAACACCTTTTCGGGAGTGCGCTAGGCGACGAGCCATTTGCTCCTTTCTGGGGGTTTTTCTGTTTGCAGTGTGACCTGATATGTCTTGTGTAAGCTTAAGGTTTTACTTCCTGTATTACATTGCGTTTTTCTTTTGCTGCGTTATGAATACTTTCCCTTTGTTTGCTCCCCTACATTCTGTACCGCCCTCTGGGGCCTTGAATTTATTCCAGTAAATAATAGACTGTGTAAAAGAGATCGCAATTTTGTTCCCACAGCGGTACCTCTTCTGGAGCGCATATTCTGAATTATTTTCTGCGTGCCAAGACGAAATAAGTCTGAAAGAACTGTCTATCATAACTGGGTCTTCTTTTAGAAAATTCTTACCTATCCCCACTTCCACTTCTGAAAATTAAGGGTTTGGTATTCATGCAACTAACTTCTAAATGAATGTGCTATTCCTGAAACTGCTGTCGCAGGAATTATCTTTCAGACTATGTAGTCACCTTTCAGAGGCCACTCTGTTCAAGATCAACGATGCGAAATGCTTTTAGAGTTTTTTACTTGCCGCTGCGCGCAATTTTACAGCAAGTAAACAGGTGAATAAAAATTAAATGCCAATTATTGGCGCTCGCTGGCGATGCACAGCGTATGGAGGAGAAGCAACCTGCGCCCAAGCGCCACCGCCGTTCGAGCTTCACCGCCGTCCACCCTCGTGGGTGGACTGCTCCCGCTCATGCATCTGTTGCGCCTCCTCGTATCCGCTCCAAGCAGCGCATCCTGAGGCTGCAGGCAAGGGCCACAGAGGGTCTCGGCAGCGGTCGCACCTGAATTCCGTTGCCCTGGCCACCAGGCAGACCGCGGTGCTACCCCACTGCTCCCATAGCCCATCTGTCGGCATAAGGCGGGCCGCAGTGACTGCTGCAAGGAACACTGCGAACAAAGGTCGCTAGTCAAATGGCGCAATTGCCGTAAGATTCTTGCGGGAACAGAGGAGATCATTAGTTTTTATATCACCATCACTTTTCAGCGAAATAAGAGGACACAGAAACATAGATCCGGCAGAAGGCAAGATGTGTGTGTGAAGGCAAGACCATGAATTGACGGCTGTAAAATGCTCTTCATAGCTTCTCGGTGTTTTCATTACATCCCTGCTGGGATATATGAGGTTTGTCTATCCCTGACTTATTCCTTTAGTGAAGTGAGGGAAGCATACTCATTGTCAGGGTTGCCAAGGAGGGTAGCCTTGCACTGCGCACAAATTATGAACTTTAGAATTCTTTTCAAAATAAAACCGCCAAGGTAAAACTAGATACAGCACTCGGTTGACGTGAGCTCTTCAATGAACAGGATTTCCGAATCATTGATTTCATCGACTTCGTTTTCTATACCTTCCTTCTTGGCGCGTGGAAACAGATCGACAAGGTATTCACGGTCATCAGGTTCGTAACTTGTCGACCTGGCAGTATGAATAAAGTGGCTAACGCTGATTAGTCGAAGTGCACACTTCAAGTCGTACGCAGTGAGCACTAGCTTCATGAGCCGCACCACAGAAAAAGTTTTCTATGCAGTCTTGCAGCAGCCTGCTCGTCAGAAGCAATTCATACCTTTCACTGCCAAGAAGCACTTCTTGAAGGCGAAGGACAGCCGTTGTTGCAATTAGGACACCTGCTTGCGATGACTTCCACTGAGATCCAGTGTCCATTTGCAGTTCCCTGATAGTGTCTATTGCCATACGAAGTTTGTCTAAGGCGGCATGATATATAGTCTTGATTCTGCGGCTTAGCGCCATGGTGGAATGACGCGATGACAAGAGTGTACCATCTATCAACGAGGTCCATAAAACACGCTGTTGTTTCGACCTCTTGTTCAATCACTCTTTCTTTTATTAGGAACCGAATAGCTGGCGGAGCTTCGCGGAAGAGGTGAAAAGCGACTCCGACTTTCATCTTGGTGAAGTGTCCACCACTAATGTGGATTTCTGATATTTTTGTTGCTACTTTAGGTTCGTTGGCAGCGTCATAGTCCAAGCCGGCCGGTACATGCTCTAGTTTCACCCTCGAGGAAGACGATCTGTTCTTGCTTACTATATCATCACTGAGCGTGAAAACTTTAGAGCTTAGAAGCTGTCCTTTCAGGACATGCGCTGGGTCAGAGATGAAAAAAAAGTTCCTTTCCGTCGAAGGTCGGGTGGAGTATTGAACACAAAGTTGTCGAATAGCGGTGACTCGAAAAGCGAAATTCTCTTTACATAGCGCTGTTTGCTGCACCCATGTCACAGGTGACTACCCGTACTCTTATAGAAATCCGGCTGCATATCTGGACTATTTCCAGGACATATGCCTTGAGTACAGAGCCGTCCACGTGCCTACAAGCAAATTTATATGCTATCACTTGCTTCCATTTTTGGTTTACCCCACCTAGCATAAACACCAAAGCATGGTTGACTGCCTCTTCCTACCCTCTTTACACGGGCAGCCTTAACCGTGGTTAAGCTTAACTACATTTAAGGCGTTTAACCACGGTTAGAGTTAACTGCAGTTCGCCGCGCTTACACACAGTTTAGCCATCTCGGTTAGTGCGACGAAACAGATCATGTGATACTCGCCTCATTGAAGTTAAAACGTCGCCCACTCAGGCGTATTATTAAACAGGGATACGTTGAAAAGAACACATAAGAGGAAAAACGTTGTTTTTTGTGCTAAAGCCGGCTTAAACACTTTTTTGTTTGTGCTTGTGGTTGTCGTTAGCCGAAATCTAAAATCAAGTTCTAAACAATGATCACAGTCGACTTTGTAGCCGACTGCGCGTTGCACTTTGGCTACTTCAGCCTCTTTTCCCCGTGACTGCTCGCTGCGACGCATCACTGCTCACTGCTATCGTTGTTTATTTTCGTGGCTTTTCTTTCACAGTGAGTGCTGTGCTTGTGTAGTTAAAGATCCTTCGGACGTCTTGTGTGTCAAGCCTATGTTGGCCCTTAGCAGGCCTGTCGTGAACGGGGGCGACGCTCAATTTTGGGCTGCATTCGTGGAGCATCAGGCAGCGCTATAACGCCTGCGCGTACAGATGCTGGCGCTGAGCGCTGAAATTGTCATGCTTGAAGAGACGAGGAAGTGACACCGGGGGCGTCCGAAGCTCTTTTTGTTGGCGGCGGCGCACCTGTCCGTCCGTGATCTGTCGGCGTACCCGCGCCCAGACTCGTGGTACGAGACCACACTTCCGCACCTTCCGGACAGCGGACTCCGAGAAAACTTTCGGATCAACCGCGGCACATTCCGGTACACGGTGGTTGTTTGTGGAAGCATGAGCCGACAAGATACCAACATGCGGAAAGCGATTCCGCTGGAGAAGCGCGTGGCGATCGGCTTGTACCGCCTCGCAACATCAGCAGAAGAGCGGACTGCTGCCAACTTGTTTGGCGTGAGCACTGCGTCAGTTAATTTAATATTCCACGAATTTTGCAGCTGAGCTTCACGAGCACATGTGTAAATTCACAGCAGTCACTGCGTTAATTTAATGTTTATCGAATTTTCCGGCGTGGTAGTGGAGTAGTTGGAAGCACGATTTGTGCATTTCACACCACCAGCTGAGCTTTACGAGCACATGTGTAAATTCACAGCAGTCTGTGGTTTCTCTCAAGGTGTCGGTGCAGTGGATGGCTGTCATATCGAGGTGTGCCCCCCAAAGCAAGAAGCTGCTGAATAATACAATCATAAGGGGTGGTACAGTGTCGCTCTACTTGCTGTCGTCGACCACACATACAGGTTCCTATGCACGAATGTTGGGAGCCCTGGTAGGAACAATGACCCGGCACTGTTTCAGAAGTCTCGACTGCCAGCTACTCTGGCTAGTGAGTTGTTCCGACAAAAACATAGCTCATTGAAGATGTGGGAGTTGGCACAATTCTTGGTGATCAAGCTTTCCCCTTGCAGACGCACCTGATGAAGCTGTACCCCTTCCAGGTGCCTGTGGGTCCCCCTCACAGACCTTTAACTACCGGCTGCCGAGTGCCAGACGTGTTGTCGAAAATGCTTTTGGACGTGTCAAGGCACGCTTTAGAATGGTGCTGAAGAGCCTTGAGTATGACATCCATAATGTCAGTTATGTGATCCGTGCTGCTTGTGTGCTGTACAACATTTGTGAGCAGCTTAATGACCGCTGTGATTCAAGCTAGTTTGGTGTGGTGCAGAGCGCTGATGACAGGTGGCCTCAGCCGGTGTGCACAAGCAACCGGGAAGAGACGTCAGGTGTGGCTGTCGGGGCGCCCTGGCCAAGCACCTTGCCTTGAGCTAGAACCCAGTCTGTGGGGAACTCAAGAGCAGCTAAGAAGGACACCTCTACCAAGAGGTAACAGCCCTGAACAGAGCTACGCACACATTATTGAAGGAGCAGACTCTGGGTTCGGCTCACCTTAAATGGCTACCATTGCACGCACATGATGCATACTCCCTACTGGGGTGAAGATTAGGAGGGTTACAACTAGTGTAATTTTCGTAACCTACATGTTCTTCATAAAATAGGTTTGGTTTATGGAGTTTTAACGTTCCAAAGCGGCTTGGGCTATGAGTGATGCCGTAGTGAAGGGCTGCAGAATTTTCGACCACATGGTGTTCATTAACATGCACCGACATTGCACAGTACACGAGTGTCTTGCTTTACACCTCCATTGAAAAGCCGCCGTCGTGGCCAGGCTTTCAGAAAATAGTCTTGCATTATATTGCTAATGTTAATTATTGGTTCTTGTTAAACTACAAAACGAAGTGGTTCGTACCAACTACTAGTATTCCTTATGACAAACAAACCTTCACCTACATGCAACCATCTCTACTGAACTAATAATGATGATTTCCTTACTTCCTGTAAACAAATCTTTCTTCAAACAGTTCTGCTCGCAGACGGTAGTAAAATGCCAGCATTTGCTTTCCATTTTCATATGATTCATTCTTGGTGAGCACTGCTGTTTATGTTGCGGTTTCATTGTTGTCTTTGAGTCACATGGTCTGCGTGTTGGCAGCTATTCTATCACTTGCTGTTTGCTTATAATTTTCGTGTATAACTGGCCATTGTCTTGCCGCATTGCCAATCAGCAACTTGTTGGTACCTTGTCAAGCACAACACAAAACACAACACAAAACTTTCAGCAGTAAAAGACCTTACATCTCATAACGTGCTGTAATATCAAATAACTTCCAGCTGTTTTGATCACTCTTTATTGAGCGAGTTATTATTTTCATTGTTGTCTAGAAATTTTGCAAGCAGTTGCACAATGCTTGCATTTATGGCATTCGCTTCCTTCTGAAGGCGCAGCATTATCTTGCGCATTTTGTGTGCCTTGTGGTCGGCCTTTTCTGCTGCCTCGCTTTCTCCTTTATGGACGGCAACTAGCTGCTCTATAGCAGATCCTTGTCGCTTGTGGCGGCTCTTTTGGGGTTCCCTTCTTTTGGCGCTTGTGCCAGCACCGGCACTGCTCCTTGCCCCTGCAGTGGTACTGTTGCTTGCGTCAGCACTGGCTCTGCTTGTGTCGCCACTGCTGTTGCCTGTGATTTGCAGTGCAGGTACTGCAGCACTGGCACTGTAAATGGGAGAGCTGGCCGCAAGTTGTGAGAGGTCGTCTCTTCTGTTTCTTTCAGGCAGGCTGTCCTCCCATGAGAGGAGCACTTCTGAGCCGTCCAGTGCCTCATTGACAACTGGCAGCTGCACATGATGAAACATACAAGTCAGCATGTTATCATCTCAGAAAAGAGATCAATAATCCGCTTCCACAATATATTTGAAAAACACAAACTTGTGATGGCCAAACTGGAAAGAAGGCAGCGGTTCAAATTTTTGTTTTCCTGAACATAACTAAATGGATATATGAAGATCCAGACATGTACGTCAGCATTCCCTAGCCCCAACTTTCACATAAACCAATGGGTTCAGTTCAGTTTTTTCCTGAATACTGCTGCGGAGTGCAATCGCCTTGCTTTAAGTTTATGTGACTCGAAATATTTTGTGAAGGAGTTGGAGAATTTTTGTACGGCTCCTAGTGTTGGTGTTGTGATGAATGTTGGATTTTATGTCCTTTAAATGTCTTGCGGCTGTTGCGGCTAATGGTTTTATGGCTTTTATAATTGTGTGCCACTCCTGCTTGGGCCAATGTTATGGCTCGCAGTATATACAAATAAATAAATGAATGAACAGCTGAACAAGACAGCATACCAAACTGATCAATGTCAATAACAAGCAATATGTTAGACATTTGCAAGCATGTGGGGCATGGTTGACCAAGGGTAAACCGAGCTGATGAGGTTGAGTTGAACAGAAGTACATGGAAAGTGAGGTGCGAACTCTGGCACATCTAGGCGCTGCGATTTGAAGACGCAAGTGGCATTTCCGCTCCCGATTGCCATAATGCCCATCGTTGTGGGAGTAGCTTACTCTACATCCCCCCCCCCCCCCACCGATCTGTCCAATGGTTCCAAAGGAAGGATTGCTGGGTCAGTTGGTTTATCATTCAATTCTTAAAAGCAGCACGAAAATTGGGATGATACATAAAGAAGGAATAGACAGCACTGAACCTGCAATTGAGCGTATTTTATGTGAAATGGCAATAAATACAGAAAGCATGCACAAAGAGCTCATAGACAAAAACGCAATACGATACAGATATTACTTATATACTTCGAACGAAGACAGCGCAAAAAAGGACAACCACAGATGAGGACAGGACACAAAGAACGCTTCTCTTCTGTGGTTGTCCTTTGTTATTCTGTCGTTATTTCCAAGTATGAATCACCAACTAGCCCACCACTTTGTTTTATTGAATTACTTGGACATTACAGATATCACATAGAAATTTATCATCTCTTTGCTACTTCCCTTCAGTGTCCCTGTAGAGAAACAACAGTCCGCAATAACTGCTTATGATCCACAGGTTGCTGTATTACTCCACAGTATTCAAGCCCAGTTGCTAATAGAATCAATGGACGAAGATGAGTATCTACAAGAGAGAAGGATGAAGGTGAGGCTGCATAGGCACAGGTGTGAAAGATAAATTGTCATACAGCACTAGCAATATTAATATATCACACAAATAAAGGCACTGAAATTTTGGTGCGTGCCATAACTTCATCTTACTAGAGACTTAAGTCGTATCCATCCGCAGTGTGTGCCTTTTGACATGATTCCCACCCGAAATAAAAAGGACGTAACCTAAACCAGCAATGCACATTGAACTCTCTGTACAACAAAGCGGTCTTTCTTCTGACATGGTAACATTAAGTATATGGGGAGACAACCAGCTAACTACCGATATGTAGAATTGCTAGAAAAAGACAAGGATTCATGGACGAGCAGTGGGAGTTGCTTGGCTAGTTGGTTCACGTTTCATGACAAAGAACAACAGCACAAAGCAAAAATGTTGACGTGGAGGCCAGTGCCCATATTTGTGGGAGTGGTTTACACAACTGCTTGAGTCTGTTCTTTATTACCTATTGTTGGCCAGCATTTTATAATGAGTATAAGTTCCGCACTGAGAAATGAGCAGCAATAGAATTCTGAAGTGATCTGAACGACAGATTACACGCAATGGTATAAATCACAAATTACCTCTCAACTTTCCTCGACTCGCCCATTATCGTTGATGGGAAGGTAGCCGAGGAAACTGGAGCTGCCAGTAGAAAATCCATGAGACACCAGGCGACCCAGTTGAAGTGCCTGTCCATCGCAGCTGCCTGGACAAATAAAAATGATGTGAGCTATTAAATGTGTTGCTAAAAAAATTTAATGTTGTGATCACAGCATTTCTCTCAGTTGACTAAGCTTCACTGTACACATTCTCAAAGCAAAAATGAAATTTCATAGATAAGTGTCTAATGCATATGCACAGATACTGGTGAAATTAATGCATGCAATTTACTTTTGCAATGTGGCTAAACTACATCCTGCTAGTTGCTGCTTTGCAATTGAAGCCAGGACTATGGATTATGGTTCAACTATTGTCATTCTAGCAATATCTTACTTGGTTAATTTCTAGATTTATTTCTTTCATATATCTATCCCAGGCTGCACTGTGAATACTACTTCACAAATGCTGCTAGTAAACAGTGAAGCCTGGTAAAGAAATATGAAATAAATATAGAAATTCAATTAACTACATTGTTGCTCTAACAGGTGGCCAGAAATAGCGACGCGTACAGCAATGCTGTCAGCGCTGCAGCTCGCAATTTGCAAATAAAAACGAAGAACAACACGTGTGTAACGAGGAAGACGAAGTTTGCATGCAGCGCCGTGCACGCGTGCACGAGCGGAGATTCTAAGTGCTGCGTATGCTGCTCCTGCCTGAGGACATTACTCTCGAGTCCTTACTACCTCAACAATGGATTCTCAAGATCGTCTTCGACACTCCAGAACTGTGCGACGACGGCGAAGAGAATCGATGCGTTGCTCCAGCGACAACACATGCTACTGTCGCACATGCGAGGCTGACTTAAGCAGTTCAGCTGCACTATGAAAACAGCGCCAAGAACCCGATGGCACGAGCATCGTTCGGTAAAGGTCGCACTTACCGTATTTCTTGTTGAGGGTTTCCATTTTCAGCTTCACTTGCTGGTATAGGCCTTGTCCCGGCGGCCGCCCGGCGTTCAGTTTTTCCGCTACAATTACAGCATATATCCGAGCGTTGCGCGTGTTACCGTGTCAGATCCGTGTCAGATGTGTATCAGGGCCGTATCAGGGTCGCGATTGTTGAATCAAGCCAGATGACACAACTCTGGGGGGACGAGTCGTTAGATGTTGCTGCTGCCACGGGCGCCGCCATCTTGTCGGTTAAGGTAGCAAACGGTGGTCAGCAAGCTCGGTTTGGGTAACTGTGGTTAGATGGCGTAACTGCAGTTTCGTCTGCCGTGTGAGCGCGGCTAACTATAGTTACGGGGAACCGTAGTTACCTTAACTGTGGTTAAGGTCGCCCGTGTAAATGCGGTATCAGGCTTCGACGGCAAGGTCGTTCATCCCAAAAGCGCGTCTTCTCCACGGTGGAGATCAAATCCGGGTTCTCTCTCCATTTCATCTAGAAAGAGAACACAGTCTTTTTCCGCGTCCTCCATTCCCTCTGCTTTCGGCCTCACTACGTCGATCACTTCATGCAGGATACTTGACTGAAACTTCAGGCTTTGAATTCTTGCTAACGTTCTCCTTGATGGGAGAGGGTAGCCAATATTACTGAGCGTTTCATACCCAGTGGTTCTACAAGCAAATATAATTTTTGGCCTTGTTTTATTGTTTGCGCTGACCACGAATTGCCACGATTGTTGTTACGAGAATGGGCACGAATTTGGTCTTTATTTGAAAACTTCGTATTTCGTGAGAAATTAGCTGCCTCTTTCTGCAGCTTGCGATTCTGCTTCTGTAGTTTTTTGAGACTGTCCATAGATTCTTTGTGCTGTTGTTTCAGCTTATTATTGGCTGCTGTGAGATCTACTATCTTCTTCCTCAGCTCTGCTACCTCAGGATCAAAGGGTTGGGTTGCACGAACCACTGCAGTTTCCTGAGGCCGTACATCCGTGGTGGTCGAAGTAAGTTGCTTACTAGAATTGCTGATTGCTGTACCCATCAATGTCTCATTTATCACTCCGTCAGACGATGAATCTGCTGGAAGAAATTCTTGCGTTTTTAAGGGAAGGACGTTTCTCACTTCTGGTAAAGAAGCTTGTGCGGCAGCGTCATCTTTGAATAATGTAGGCACATGCACACTTCGGTTCCTTGGTCGCATTGGCTCTTTAGCAAGTTCTGAAAGCAGATAAACAAGCGAAAATAGCATATTGCTTATTTAGAATAGTTGTCCTTTTGCAAAAGTCCGAAAGTAAGCTTTTCTGCATTGTAAAGGACCCTTCACTATAGCGGATCATCCTTAACGTCACGTGCAGCTGTTTTTCACCTCTTCAACAAAAGGTGTGGCTAGTCAAAGCTGGTACTAATCCCTTTATTCCGACAGCGTGTCGTGTAAAAGAAAGGAACGCGGCATTGGTCAGGCTATTTATGCCTGCAACATTCCATCTTTTTCTTACCCCAAAGCTGGTTTGAAAACCAGGGTGAAGGAATTTTGTTGTGCAAAGAAGTTGACCTCCAAAGTTTTGAAAAGGGTCCATAAACGACGCGCCAGAAAATTTAATATGCATGTACACCAACCACTTCCTCACTGAACATTTTCAAATGTAGACGACGAGGCGATAAGCAGCACTGCAACTAACACCAAGGTTAACAGGTATCTGACCTCTGAATGAGAACACCATTGGGACAGCATTGGACTTGAGCTTCTTCCATCCGTCCGCGCGGTTTTGTTCGAAGTTCTTGTCTTCGAAATGAGCCTGCAGATCAATTTTTATTAGAATAAGCCCCACATTTCCTGCTAGAGAATGAAAACAATGAACAAAGCGCGCGAGAAAACAAAATAGTTCAAATATATATGTCAAATTACTCTAATGAGCGCCTCAATCTGCACATAACATATTCTGTTAATCTTATTTACTGATATAATTCAATTCAATTCAATTCTTTTTTTATTATCATTTCTTCAGTACAGTACATAACATCACTGTCTGGATCCTTAGCCAAAGGCTAGTTATGGATCCATGCAATAAAAGCAAAGAGATTAGTGAGGACAAATGATTTCTACTGCATGCCAAAATAATACACATAAGAATGGTGGAAAAATGCAAAGCGTACAAGCAAGATGGTTCAAATGACAGAAATACAAGAGGGCTCATGACAAAAAAACATATGAAGACAGGAACAGCATTTTTTATACAAAAAAAAACGCAGTTGCCTTAGAAGTGATTATTCAATGACATATGAATGGCAAACCCAACATAGACACTACAGAGAATAATAAGAGACAATCACTAAGCGATTTGCATTGTTAATCAGGTAATTATTTGTGACAGAAAAAAGGTCTTTAGTGAAATATAAGGATTGGACGTTGCAAAGACTGCACAGGGGATTTTATTCCAAGTTTTTACCCCTTGATACTCGAAGCGGCGCTGGCCATAGTCATTGCGAGATGTAGGAACCAGAAATCTTCCCTGTGCTGCTGAACGGCTGTTAGTTGGGGCTCTATGGAATGTGTTCAAAGGAAAGGGGGAGGTGCCGGAGAGGACTCTTAGTACGAGTAGTGCAACGCGAAAATCTCGAAGCTGCAATGCCGGCATTATTTGGAGTCTAAAAAACAAAGGGCGAGAAGGCGTATATGGTGTTGTGCAAGTCATTATTCTCAGTGCCCGCTTCTGCAGGCGTAAAACAGGTTCAATGTAAGTGATGTAAGTGAACCCCCATGATTCTATACAGTAAGTTAATTGGGACTGAAAGAAGCTAAAGTATATTGTTTTTAGTGTGTGTATTTCGAAATGTCGCCGAGCTTTGGCCAGAACGAAACATGCATAAGATAGTTTGCTACGCAATTTTTCGATATGCGGTTTCCAGTTTAATGCAGCGTCTAAGGTTACACCCAAGTACTGAATAGTCTTAACTTCTTCAATTTCTTTATCTCCTATCGTTATTGCGGAGCAGGTATTCTGGTATTTTTTTATAAGGGGATGCAAATATATTATATTTAGTCTTGCCTATGTTCAAAGTGAGTCTATTTGTTAAAAACCATTTATTGACTCTCTGAAGTTCTGAGTTCAAAGTATGCTTGGCTGTTTCAACGGAATTAGTGGTCACCAACAATGAGGTGTCGTCGGCGTACATAATGGCACGGGTATTTATTACGCAATCGGGTAAGTTGTTTATGTAAAGTGTAAAAAGTATAGGCCCCAGTACTGAGCCCTGCGGAACACCTACGGAAATAGAACGCGAACTTGACGCGTGTTCGCCAATAATAACACACTGCCGTCGCCCAGTTAAATAGCTTCTAAAGAAATCGAGTGATACACCTCTGAACCCATATCGTTCTAGTTTCTTGCATAAAATATCGAGATCCACAGTGCCGAATGCCTTCTTAATACCCAGGAATACACCAACAGAAATATTGTTATTATTGAGTGCTTCATTGATTGAGTCAGTTATAGAAAGCACAGCCGTGGTGGTCGATCTAAATTTCTGAAAATCCATGTTGGGACGTTGACAGAATTGCATTTTTAGTCAGGAATTGCGTAATTCTTTTAGCCAATAGTTTTTCAAACAGAGTGTTAATACAGCTAAGGATTGAGATCGGCCTATAGTTTCCGAGTTCATTAGGATTCCCACTTTTGTAGATAGGGACTACCTTGGCGAGCTTCAAAATATCAGGATAGATGCCGGACAGAAACGCTTTATTAAATAAAGATGCTAAGGTGGCAGCTAGGACGCCACTGTTGTTTTTAATTATGGAAACCGGAATACCATCGAGACCCGTGGCCTTAGTAGCATCCATTGAATTAAGTGCACTCATTACTTCGTCACTGCTTATTTCTATAAAACCGAAGGTCTTTTCAAGATACTCAGGCAGAGAAGGTTCGTCTGTGAGACCCATACTTAAACGTAAATCAGCACCCACTGAGCAGAAATGATCGTTAAACTGATCTGATAGCAGGTGTTTATCTGGGGAAAGGGCCAGGTCAGGAAGTATTCGGTTTGATGGAGTAGGCTGAATTATCGAGTTCACTGTAGCCCAGAGTTTCTTAGAATTGCCGGCGCATGCGTTTATTTGGTTACTAAAATATAGCTTCTTCTGTACACGCATGGTAGCAACAGCTTTATTTCTATGAATCTTATACTGAGCACTATAATATGCATTCTCTCTGTTTTGTTTCATTTTGGTGAGCCAGTGGTCGCGCGTTTTTATCATATTTAGCACAGCTGCTGTCATCCAAGGGCACACTGGATGTGTATAGTACGTTTTTTTCTGCGTAAAACTACAATCATTTATCACAGTTTTGATTCTATCGACAAGGCTGCAACAGTGTTCATTGGCATTCATATCGGCGAGGTCTGCAAAGCTCATTTCAGAGAGCCTGAGTGCGCATTTTTGATAGTCAATTTTCTTCCTAAGCTCGCATGTGCTGTCAGAAGTTCTACGGCTATCTCTATCGTCTACGCGGTATAAGAAGGCAATCGCGAAGTGATCTGCCACTGCTGTATCATATGCCCCAGCCAAATAACTAGGTGGCACGAAATTGCATATCACATGGTCGAGGCATGTCGAGCTGGAACCTGCGATTCGGGTCGGAGTAGAGATAAGATTCGTAAATCCATATGAAAATAACAGGTCAGTGTATTCGCTGTGGTTGGCACAACGCATCGGGCTAACAGGAAGCGCACGCTGCCAAACGCAGCATACGTGTCAAAAACTAAAAAAATCGTAATTAAATTAATCTGTTTTGCTTCCCAGACGACCCAGATGCACAGTAATTGCAACAGCGTATGTGCTCTCGCTTGTTCTCGTCCTCTGTGCCTTACTTCGTGCCAGCCGCGGTTAGCTGACATGCACCTCGTAAAGGTAATTATTTTGTAATGAAAAGAAGCGGCGAAAGCACGTTTGGTACGCAATCACGAGCGAAAACATTGTGACATTAAATTTCGGATGGAAACAGGCAAGCGTCAGGCAATGGCCAGTTCGGCGCTGAATCGTGCCTTTTTTTTACGCCGAACAAAACGAAAAGTGCGGTAATGAAATCTGACGAATAAAAATGTTGTGCTACACTTAGCTGGCTAAACGCAAAAGCAGTAAATCGCAACAAAAACAGCAATGAACCAACATGCGGCACTTACACTGCAGACACATGAGGAGTTCGTCGGTTTCCATTTGTCACGCTTGATCCGGACCAGCCATAGAAGCCTTCTTTTCGGGTCTCTTGGAAAGTGGAACATCCTCCAACCTTTTCTCGAATGGTTGGAGCACTGAGTAACACAACATCCAGGCATTGCACGGCGATGAAAGGCGCGCGAACGCAGGCGCACAGCAGTGACGCCCGCACGACAGTAGAGCAGCAAGGTCGACGCGGGTAACGCAATAGCGAAGGGAGCGCGCGAAAACTGGTTTAGGGGGCGTCGAGTGGTTCAAAGGGTGACTTCACCCTAAGCGGGGGCGCGCGCATGGAGGCACCCTAGGAGCGGTTGAGTCGCAGCGCCACTATCACGCAGTGGAGGCAGACAGGAAGCGCCCCCAGTGCGCAGGCCGCACAAAGCGCGCCCCGCCGCCGCTGCTCGAGAGCGGCCATGGGCCACCAAACCTGACGCCGCCCGTAGTCACCTGGGTGAGCGGCGCCCTGGCAGACCTCGTGGCATCGGTCGAATTTTAAGGGCAAGAGGCGGCCGCACCCTCATTCGGAGGCTGAGCTACAGAAACTATAAGTGGTCTTGGGGGAAAGGAAATGGCGCAGTGTCTGTCTCGTATATCGTTAGACACCTGAACCACGCCGTAAGGGAAGGGATAACGGAGGGAGTGAAAGAAGAATGGAAAAAATAGGTGCCGTAGTCGAGGGCTCCGGAATGATTTTGACCTCCTGGGGATTTTTAACGTGCACTGAAATAGCGCAGTACATGGGTGCCTTAGCGTTTTTTCTCTAAAAAAAACGCAGCCGCTTCCGGTGCGTTCAAAACACCCTATCGAGATATCCCGCCCAGAGTTAGTGATTGCATAATTAGTGGGGTAACCGCCACTCCTCTTCTAGGTATTCTGGGCAAAAGGTGCAATGAAAAAGTTAAACGGCGAACGATCTGCAACGAATCACCAGCCCCGTGGTTGGCTGTGAATGCAGTAGGAAACAAAACTATAGAAACCACGTGGCGCGGAGGTGGCATTTGTTGCTAGCGCTACTCTTAACAGGATCATGCAGGCCTAGTGTAACGCGTCCAGATATTTCCCCGCTCGGGGCTCGGCGAGGGTAGTCGAAGTCACTAAGGAACAGGGAGACGTTCAAGGGATGGTATCGTGCCGGTTATAAAGCGCCATTTTTATGTTTTAAGATACGGGCGATAGCTCCCTCACGAGGCAATTCGTGCCTCCTGCTGCTGTTCCCCAAGAATGAGGCGCTAGTCTTCGCATACTGACACCGTTCTGACGTCAGCTGCCGTAATCTGTAACACCCCATTTCTTTTCCATTCGTTTCGGTCGTCTGCCGATGATTTGTGCCGCAGGGCTTCACAGAATACAACACGATGGTAGTGAGAGAAACGCGCACATGATGCCACTTAGTTTCATTAACGCGTCTCCAGCCTGTGCCGCACTTGAGCTCCGGCGCCGACGCCCACAAATGACATGCCTACCAAGGTCTGTCGCCGCTATTGCTTACGCGCGGTCAAGAAACCGGGTGCCTCTTCTGTGACGATGTGGCGCAGTGCAGTCTATTGTGGCTCAGCTGGACATGGTGCGGCGGCTGGAGGGTGGCCGTCGGGGGTGCCTCGACCACATCGGCTGTATCGGTGATCGGGTCTTAGCTTTTTAACCTCCTGTTGCTTTCGTCACATTCATATGACGAACACAACCGACGCTAAGGATCGTTGCGGAATGCGTTCTCACGCCATAAGCACGTCGGTGATGATGTGAACGCTGGTGTCGGTCGCTCTCGTTTGGTTGCCCTCATTTCGCTGTTTTTTGTCTTATAAGTGCGGAAGAATTATAATTGAGCTATACTGATTTACCGGGCTTAAAGGGACACTGAGGAGAACCCTATCAAATTTTTTTTTGTTAGCAAAATCTGATAGTTCGGCATTTCATGGCTTTGTTGCCTCTTGTCTGGGAGCGAAAGATGCATTTATTTCAAGTAAATATGAATTCCAAGTTGAAAAAGTTTTTCCCGCCACTCTTATTCAAACTCGGGAACTCTTATGACGACACGGAGAACTCTAATGACGCCACAGGACGGAGTGACGTGAAAAGTTGACGTAAACAGAGACTCCGTGATTTCTGGCAGCTAGCGGTGCGGTCTAGCAGCTGCCGAAATGAAAGCTATCACCGCCGCCGCACGTTGTAGGCATCTATCGGGGGTCGCTACCGTCGCATCGTTTGCGTTTGCACCGGCGTCTTGCCAGCGTTACGATGGATCCCGTTCCCGAACCAGACGACGTAGTTCTCGCAAAGACTACGGCCTGCATTTCAGCGACCTCCGCCCTAAAGAGCGTGCGATGCTTTTGAGGGAGCACGGTTAGGTTAGGCTCCGGCGGGTCGTTTCCCCCTTCCTCAGAAAGCAGCCCTTGCAAACTAAATATCATAACCCCAGTGCGGTGAGTCGCAAAGGGCCATGACAAGGTCGGCGCCTAGCGCCCATCGGAGGCTGGCCGGGGCTTTGGGGCCAACAGATTGTGATTCCTTGAACGGTGTGGTTGCACAGCGCAGCAGGCGGCGTCGAGGTCTCCCACGGTTGCAAGGGCGAAGTTATGTATTTATTTTCTGCCGCATAAAACGGATGGGTGCTAAAGGGCGGTCGGGTTTAAAGTCGGCGGCTTGAAACTAAAGCCGGCGCATGACGCTTTCACGGCTTCCGCTAGATCCAACGCGTCCACTGGATCGGGCTCTCTCGCCCACTTGCATGTACCTTCAGATATGTACTGTGAATGGATTAAATTAGCCGAGCTCGAAAAGAACAGCTCCGCCCAACTGCCGAAGCTATTGAATTACGTCACACGCGCGCCTCGCCGCGAAGCCAAATCAGTCTGGCCGGGCCGGCGGCTTAACCGCTAACCAACGTATTCGGCGGTGGCATCTATGGGAGCCACTGAAACCCCCCGCCCACTCACTGAATAAAAGAACAGAAATCCTGTGCCGAGGTTCGGAATCGAACCAGGGCCTTCGGCGTTTCACGCGGAGACGCTACCACTCCGTCATGACTGCTCAAGTTACAGCCATCAATAAAGGCGCATCTACTGAATGAACTCTTCTGATGCAGAAATATCCGCGTTTTCGCTAGGTATAACCTGGCCTAACAGAGCTAGGCCATCAGCATTTTTTCTGAACTGCCTTGTACCTTGTCTCCCGTCCCTAATAGACGATTTCCGTTAAGTAGTTTGAAGTTGACTGGCAGAGCCGGGAATGTTTCGCCAGGCGAGTGTGCGAAGACACAAGTGCTGCCTTGTACGATCACCGACGATCGTGCCATCATAGCTTTTCATCGAGCTTTAACAGGCTCCTTCAAAGGTTAACTAGCACTTGAAGCGGCACTTGAAGTTCGGCGCTTGTAAACCGAGGCGCGTCAATAACAAAACCACGGGGCACGCAAAGCTCATAGACGCGAAGCGCCATAACAAATCGAAACTCTACTGGCCGCCTGCGGCGCCGCCAAGCATCGGTTTTCTTTGCTTCCAACATTCAGGTTGTGTTTTGCCTACCTTCCTTGTGTGATAAAAATGCACTATTGGTTTTAAAACAAAACTTACTTCAATATTGAACCGCGGAACCTACCTTTGTCAGCCTCAGAGATTCGTGCTCCATGTAGGAAGGAAAATTCCTCCAAGGTGGCGTATCTTGTCCTTTGCCGTCACTACGCTTGTACTTGCGAGATTGGCCTGTGGCGGCGATACCTTTATTTTGGTTATTACTATTTTCTACCTTACAAGAGCTTTGTTTTCAGTAAGAGCGGCGTTTTTGTGATCGGGAGCTGGTATTCTATCGATACAAGCCGACTTCAATTTCTCCTCAGTGTCCCTTTAAAGTCAATACAAAAAAGGAGCTAAACGCTACAAAACTTCATTTAAAGAGAAAAGCAGGAATTTAAATGCAACAAACAAAAACGTGAAAAACCAAATTCAGAGAACAGTCTGAGCCAGGGGCAGAAAGTCAAGGTGCAGAACAGAAAAGGAAAACCACAGGCATAGCACAGTGAAGGTAACTGTTACACTCAAGCAGGAAAAGCGCAGTGAGTACGGCAGGACAAAAAATACCGCGTTTTAAAGAAAAGAACGCTGCAGTCATCGAAAAAAGAGCTTTCATGAGCTATAAAAGCCTCAAACGGGAAGTGAGGGTCTCGCCATTACCGGCCTTTTTTGCTAGCAAACTGCGAAGTCCTCAATGAAATTTTTCGGTAGATCTCTGAGGCTAGACCACAGGGTAACTTATTTGGAAACTGCGATCATGACGCCACATTTATCACTGTTGGAACTAGTGTGTAGATGGAGAGATTGTGAAAGAGTTTTATTCTAGCTTTTCTGAGTGCTTACTGAAGGGTTTGCTGTCCAGTAGACTATTACTTAGCCTCTAACAGCCAAATAAATTTAACCATTTTTGCTCACACCAGACGTGGATAAAGTTCCTGCTCCTGTAACTCCCCTGTGCAGAGTCCGCTTGCGCTACTGGAGCTTTTTTTCGGAGGGACACGACAACTCTGTGCAATTTTCGGTGTCGTAAAAATTCAACTCTAAAGCTTCCTGTGGGTTTTTTTCGGTCACCCGGCAACAAAACACACTTTTACTTGGTGGGGAATTGACTTCAACATTGTTACATTATTTCTGGCGACATTATGCAAATTTGTGACGCTAATAATAACGTCGACAAAATTATAGACAGAAGAGGACGGCTGTGGTGTCTACCCTCTGAGACTTCCATGAAAAAATAATTGAAGTCATCGCAGTCCGTTTTATAGAAATAGCCTGCACCAATGATGTTATACTTATTTTAGGGGCCTTCCAAGAATATAAACGCTCCATTTTTGGTAAAAGCGGGCGCAGTGTCCTCGAAATCTGGTAACTAATCGACACTGGCCAACTTCATCTTGGCCTCAGTTTCATGTCAAGGCACCTGTCGCAATACCATGTGTTTATGCTAGAATGTAGCATGTCACAAATGTCTCATTACGAAGGGAGCCCCCCTCCTACACGTTCAATACAGTGTCAAACGTAGGAGTGTTGAAGGCAGAGCGCAAAATATCGACCCTGTGACTTCGCAATAGGGGGCAAGTAAAGTTTTCGTTGGAAGAGAGCACACGACCTGCAGAGCTAAAGAACCCAGTGGTAAATGCCTCCCAAAAGAAGATCTCCAACCATTCGCGTTGACCGATTTTCAGGACATCGTGGTACGTCTAGCTGATACATGGTTAATCGCAAGGGAGTTAACCACAAAGCGATGACAAAAGGTGGCCCCATTGGCTGGAGGCCTTCTTTCTAGGGACATCAGCAGCTGCCTTCTTGAAATGTATCCGTCTGCAGTCAGCCACATTGTGTCGACACAAACCAGAAAATGACCAATAATCTTTTCGCGAAACTTGCACCACAGGAATGCTTTGTTGTTTCAGCTGTCCGCAGCAAGTTTTTCTTTTTTTTCAATTTGGAGCAAGGTAACGTTTTCTTTTATGTCTGTATTTTCGTCTTCCCATATATGTTGTACTCTAGCGTTTTTAAAATTTGGATTTTAATCGCAGTATTGCTTATAAATCAGAGCGAGCAGGAAGGAAGCAGGAGCTGCTGCAGTAATCTTCGTGAAGCGGAGCGACGGTGGCGCTTCTAGTCGGCAGAACACCTGCGCTGGAGATTTTAGAGGAGCTGAGTCAGCCCAGGATTTTTTGTCTCACGCGCCGTCGCAGTGTTTGAGTCCCCTCGATGGAGTAGCTTCTGATCGGGCGTGATGTTTGTATTATGCAAGCTAAGGAGGAGCGGTCATATTTACGCGTGTTGATGCGGAGAGAAGTTAACGGGGCGCGCAGCACAAGAAAAAAGTTACTGTGGCTACACTCATCTGAACCAGGTTATACGGAGCGTAAAGCAGCCACTGCGGCTTCGTGCCGCCCTCTGACATAGGCATCGCTAGAAACAGCCCGGCGCCTCGTATGCTCTGTCGGTGAAGTCGTCCCGGAGACCTGTTCTGGCTCCGTATCTCTGGGTTCTTTAGGCTGTTGTTGCACGGGCCTGCCAACTGGCTCTGTGCTGATCCACCTCCGCTTTCTCTTGCGGATAGAGAAGTAGGAGGAGAGGGGAACGAGTGAGGAGAAAAAGAGGACAGTGAAAGTCAACGCGCCTCCCAAGAACCATTGTATACCCGGCGAAGCGGCAAGGGCGACGACGGCACGCACAACGAATACTCTCGGTTGCTAGAGGACCCCGCCCCCCCCCCCCCCTCCTTCCCGCAAGCGACGCGGCGCTTTTGAGTTCCTAGGCCCGTAGGACCAGGAGAATCAGTCTCCCACACTGTCCTCGCGTTATTTTGGTGACGAGCGCTGCCCTTTTATCTAGCAAGAGCGAGTCACTGGGTGAACCACGTGACACAACCGGCGCGAGAGAACGGTTAGAGCGACGGTTGGCGCAGCGGCGAACGTGACTTCGGAGTGCACACCTGTAGCGGCGGTGCGACTCCCTTCGAGGTCATTTCAGGAAGAGATTTGACCTTCAGCTGTGCATGCGAGAAGTGTAGATTCGCTCTGATCGCCAGCGAGACAGTGCGCTGCATATCGCGTTGTGTGCAGAGCAAAGCTCGGTGATTGTCACAAAATTCGGCGCATATTCGAAAAAGCCGGCGCTGCCCGCAAGCAATCGCGCCGGCGTGCTGTGAAATAAAACAAAAAAAAAACAGCGGGGAAGGAACCCCCGAGAATGCGCAGCTTTTGCGTGTGCTGCTGCCCTTTCCACTCCGCTCGCCGGAGCGGCGCCAAAGTAAACATAGCCACCCGCGGCGTCGATTTCTATAGAATGTCAGTAGTTTCTACTCATCGTCGACGGAGAAGGCGGGACCTTGACCGCGGTAAAGTGATACCCTCTCCCCTTCCCTCTCGTGCCGGCGTCTTCGCATCGGAAGAAGGACCCAAAAATTTCTCGAAAGCTGTCTCCGCGCTCGACCAATGGGGTCCCGCGCCCGGCGCGAGAAGGGGCTTGTGCAGTTGAAACTGCGTGCATGTGCGCGTCTGCCTTGGCGCGAAGAACAAACAGGCGCGGACTGCGCCTATAAATGCTCATCATCATCATCAACCTTATTTCACCCACTGCAGGGCAAAGGCCTCTCCCATGTCTCTCCAATTAACCCTGTCTTTTGCCAGCGTCATCCACCCTTTGAGTGCACACTTCTTAATCTCATCCGCCCACCTAACCTTCTGCCGTCCGCTGCTAAGCTTACTTTCTCTTGGAATCCACTGCGTTACCCTTAAGAACCAGCAGTTATCTTTCCTTCGGATTACATGCACTGCCCAAGCCCATTTATTCCTCTTGACTTCGACTAGGATGTCATTAACCCGCGCTTGTCCCCTCACCCACTCTACCCGCTTCCGGTCTCTCCGGCGCCTATAAATGAGGGGCATCAACCGCTGTCTGTTAGCCCGAGCCGCCGTTTAAGCTTCCGAGAAGCGTGACCGCTCGACTCCCGGGAGACGGGAGAACACCACTCGGCCAGCGTGGACCATCGAGGCACCGTGCGCCAGCCTGCGGGACGGCTCCATCGTGCTCTTCAGGTCGTCGGACTGTTTCACACTCTAAAACAAAAAGAGGTGTATAAAAAGGGTAAGAAAGGGGTAACTTCGAATTTTACCCCTTCTCGGCAGGCATGGAATAACTTTGCATCCTTCAAATACCTGCTGCGAAATGTTTAGTCTGTTTCGTTAAACTTGCGCCTGTTTTATCCCTTTTTGTCAGTGTTCAGAGCTGTGTTTCGTTTTTTATGCGAAATATGGCGGAAAAAATGCTTCAAGGGATTTCTCCTAGAGGGCACTTTGGGTTTAGTGACTGAAATGTTCCTCCTTACGCCATCCAGGAGCAGCGATGGCGTAGACGTAGAACATCCGCATCGCGTGCAAGAGGACCGGGGTTCAAATCCTTGTGCCGCGCAATTCTCCACCGGGTTTAAAAAAAAAAATCCGCGTGTCGATGGAATTGCATAACCAGGCCTGGAGTGCGGCCTGATCTCGGTGACCAGAACCGATAACGCACTCTCTCACCAGAGAAAGATTTGGCCACCCTGGTGTAGTACTTGGCCACAACCTTCTATGATCAAACCAATTAACCCTCGGCCCTCAGTCCCCAGCGGCTGCAGAACAACTGACCACGGCGGCGGTCAGACCTGTGATGCAGCGGAGGGTGCTAAGAATCTCTGGCTCCGGACAGGCCGCCATTGGAATCTGAACCTGGCAACGTTTAACGCTAGAACTTTAGCTAGCGAGGCTAGCCTAGCAGTGCTGTTTGAGGAACTAGCGGGAATTAAATGGGATGTGATAGGGCTTATTGAAGTTAGGAGGACAGGTGAGGCGTATACAGTACTAAAGGACGGACACATGCTGTGCTATCGCGGGTTAGAGGATAGAAGAGAACTAGGTGTGGGATTCCTCATTAATAAGGATATAGCTGGCAACGTAGAGGAGTTCTACAGTATTAACGAGAGGGTAGCAGCTATAGTAATTAGGCTGAATAGGAGGTACAAGCTGAAAGTGGTGCAGGCCTACGCACCCACATCCAGCCATGATGACCAGACCGTTGAAAGTTTCTATGAGGACGTAGAATCGGCATTGAATAAAGTAAAATCGCAGTACACTGTACTGATGGGCGACTTCAATGCGAAGGTGGGCAAGAAGCAGGCTGATGACCACGCGGTAGGTGACTATGGGATAGGCTCTAGAAATAGCAGGGGAGAGTTAGTCGAATTCGCGGATAGAAATAATTTACGGATCATGAATACCTTCTTCCGCAAACGAGAAAACAGGAAGTGGACCTGGAAGAGCCCCAATGGTGAGATTAAAAATGAAATCGACTTCATACTATGCGCTAAACCTGGCATCATTCAGGATGTGGCCGTCCTCGGAAAGGTGCGTTGTAGCGACCACAGAATGGTAAGGTCTAGAATTAGCTTAGACTTGAAGAGGGAACGGAAGAAGCTAGTGAAGAAGAAGACCATTAACGAGTTAGCCGTAAGAGGGAAAGCACAGGAGTTTAGGATAGCGCTGCAAAACAGATATTTGGCTTTAACTGAGGAAGATGATCTTGATGTTCATTCAATGCACGATAATCTGACCTCAATAATTACGGAGTGCGCAGTACAAGTAGGCGGTAGGACAGTTCGAAAAGATACCGGGAAGCTATCTCAGGTGACGAAAGATCTGATTAAGAAGCGCCAAAACATGAGGGCATCTAACCCTACCGATAGAATAGAACTAACCGAGCTATCAAAGTTAATAAATAAGCGCAAGGTAGCCGACATAAGGAAGTTTAATATGGAGAGAATCGAGCATGCTATAAAGAACGGACGTAGCCTAAAAACAGTGAAGAGGAAACTAGGCATAGGTAAAAACCAGATGTATGCATTAAGAGACAAGCAGGGCAATGTCATTAGCAATATGGATAAGATAGTTAACGTAGCCGAAGAGTTCTACACAGACGTGTACAGTAGCCAATGCAATCAGAGCGTTAATGAGAAAGACAGCAGTGCACAGCAATGCGTCATCCCGCCAGTAACGAAAGATGAAGTAAAGAAAGGCTTAGAAGCAATGAAAAGGGGAAAAGCAGCTGGGGAGGATCAGGTAACAACAGATCTGTTGAAGGATGGAGGGGACATCGTGCTAGAAAAACTAGCCACCCTGTATACGCAATGCCTTATGACCTCGACTGTACCAGAAGCTTGGAAGAATGCAAACATTATCTTAATTCATAAGAAGGGAGACGCCAAGGACTTGAAAAATTACAGGCCGATCAGCTTACTATCCGTTGCCTACAAAGTATTTACTAAGGTAATCGCTAATAGAGTCAGGGCAACGTTAGACTTTAATCAACCAAATGATCAGGCAGGCTTTCGTAAAGGATATTCCACAATAGATCATATTCACACTATCAATCAGGTGATAGAGAAATGCGTAGAATATAACCAACCTCTATATATAGCTTTCATTGATTACGAGAAAGCATTCGACTCAGTGGAAACCTCAGCAGTCATACAGGCATTGCGTAATCAGGGGTAGAAGAGCCTTATGTCAAAATACTGGAAGATATATATAGCAACTGCACAGCTACTATAGTCCTCCATAAAGTCAGCAATAAAATTCCAGTAAGGAAGGGCGTCAGGCAAGGAGACACGATCTCGCCAAAGCTGTTCACCGCATGTTTACAGGAGGTATTTCGAAGCCTGAATTAGCAACAGTTGGGAATAAGAATAAATGGAGCATACCTAAATAATCTGCGATTTGCTGATGACATTGCCTTGCTGAGTCACTCAGGAGGTGAACTGCAAATCATGATCAATGAGTTAGACAGGCAGAGCAGATCGATGGGCCTAAAAATTAACACGCAGAAAACCAAGGTAATGTTCAACAGCCTAGCAAGGGAACAACAGTTCACAATTGGCAGCGAGAGCCTAGAAATTGTGCCGGAATACGTCTACTTAGGGCAGGTAGTGACAGCTGATCCGGATCATGAGAGGGAGATAACTAGAAGGATAAGAATGGGGTGGAGCGCATATGGCAAATTCTCGCAGATCATGAGTGGCAGTTTACCAATTTCTCTCAAGAGAAAAGTGTACAACAGCATAATCTTACCGGTACTCACCTACGGGGCAGAAACGTAGAGGCTAGCGAAAAGAGTTCAGCTTAAGTTAAGGACAACGCAGCGAGCCATGGAAAGAAAATGATAGGTGTAACGTTAAGAGATCGGAAGCGGGCAGAGTGGGTGAGGGAACAAACACGGGTTAATGACATCCTAGTCGAAATCAAGAGAAAGAAATGGGCTTGGGCAGGGCATGTAATGCGAAGGCAAGATAACTGCTGGTCCTTAAGGGTAACGGAGTGGATTCCAAGAGAAAGTAAGCGTAGCAGGGGGCGGCAGAAGGTTAGGTGGGCGGATGAGATTAAGAAGTTTGCAGGCAGAGGGTGGATGCAGCTGGCAAAGGATAGGGTTAATTGGAGAGACTTGGGAGAGGCCTTTGCCCTGCAGTGGGTTTAGTAAGGCTGATGATGATGATGATGTTGATGATGATGATGATGATGACTGAAATGTTGGAGGCCAAAGCAATACTGCAGCATTGTTTGCACTTGCGCAGTATCTGCATGCTAGTGGGTTCCTTTAGTGAAAAGCGCAGTTTTCTTTTTTCTTAAGAAGTAAACTTTGAAGCGCGGCAGTTCTAGTTGATCAAAAAAACATCTTTTTCTATGTGGAAGTTGGAGCAAGATGTCTTATAAGAAGAAAAAGCTTTGTATAGAAGCTTTGCTGTTTTTAATCCTCCCACAGTTGCTGATCATAACTTACCACTCTAGGTGTAATTTTCCCTTTAGCAACAAAACTGAAAACAATGACAATGACGAATCTTTTTTTATGGTGCAATGCTCACAGGCAGCCAGAAGAAATACATGTATGTGAGGTCAGGATTGATTTCCGCAACCTTCGTTTTTTAAACTTCCATGGACCAAGGATTTTGTATTTCTTCATTCTTCAAATACGAGGTAGCACCATATTTTACTTATAGCTTTAAGATGGTGCCGTGACCAACGTTGTTTGTAAACCACGTAGGATGAGGGCAGTTGCATGAACGCGTCCTTGAAGCAAGTTGTTCTTCAGCGGTGAGGACCCTCAGCGATGTAAAGCTGGACCCTCGTGGTAGTACGTGCGACGCGTTTATACTCCGACGTAACGCGCGCGCGCGGCACGGCGACGTCACATTGGCCACAGCGAGACACTCTACACTTGAACAGCGCTTGACTGCCGACGCGTTCGGTGGGTTCGGCGCAGCTCGACCACACAAGTGGCAACTTAGAGTTTGTTTCGATTTTGCTCCGAGCGCGTCAGCCTCCGCCGGCCCGGCAATACCGGTTCTGCCTCTCTTCGGGGCGGCGTTTTCCCGTTTTCCAAAACTTATGGGAACCGTCTGGAGTGTAGGTTTGCACAGATTAAGGTGAATACCCCTCTCCATTTCTGAAAAGACTACAATGGAGGGCGACTGACTCATCTCTCTTCACACTACCCCGGTTAAGGGTAAAGCAGGAAGTGAAAACCAGTCTGTGAACGAGGGTGTTTGTCGGAAAGCAACTTATTTTAAGTCAGTTTTTCTGGATTCTTGAAAGTTGAAACCGAAAGTTCTCCTTCACAGACCAGCCTTTTAATTTCCTGCTCTGCCAACAGAGGGAAGGTGAGTCAGTTGCCTTTCACTTTATTCTTTTTATAAAAGAAGAGAGAGTGACGACCCTTAATCTCAGTGAACCTGAAGCCCCCAAGGTTACCTCCAACTTTCGATATAGAGTGTAAAGGCTGGTTCACATGCAAGCAATTCGGTGAATAGAGCGAACAGCGGCGCGGCGCTGCGAAGCGTTTCGCGAGCTTTCGGCTCACATTCGTCGCCGCTACGCGTTTCCCACCGCTACAGTGGCTAGAATTCCAGCCACTGTACAACCGCTGCGAAAACCAATGTTACTGGCAAAAGATATGCGCTTGCAACCGATTTTGGTGGCCTGCAAACACAAAAAAGCGTAATATATCAGCTCAATTTTGTCGTTTACTTTCACTGTTTATTTGAATAAATATAAATCTTGCGTTTTAATCATTCAGCACCACTTTATATAATTTCTTTTTTCAACAAATTTTTGTACGTGCGGCGTACAAACACAAGCACTGGACTATGCGTATGCTTTCTGGCACGAGGCCTCTACTGGCCACGTGGCAACGCCGAGCAGTGATTGGTTGAGATGCGGTGCTGCATTTCCAACAAAATTTCCTACTTTCCCGAACATCGCCGCTCCAGCCGCTGGAGCTTCCTTCGCCGCATGAGAGAGGTTGTATCCGCCGAGGCGGCGGGATTCGCGAGCAGTTCGTTTGCATGCGAAAAGGGCAGTTGCCGAAGGGTACTCTGTTGCACCGTTGTACCTGTTTCGACCTGTTCCTCGCGTTCGCAGCCATGCTTTGGTCGCAAAAGAAGAGAGAGCGAGTACTTATTAGGGATAAGCTAGAGACCAGTGCCGGTACAGGAGGCGAACTTGTCGCCCTATAGAGTCAGTGGAAATTTTGGATTCACTGGAACTTTTGGCTACTCATTGTGTCCTTTCAACAACTCCTCTCTGATACAGATAAAGAAGCATCTTCCCTCTTCCATTTCGAACAAGAATGCGGAAATGTGAAGAAGGGTTTTCGTTTGAAAAATAAGTGCTATGTGGCAGAGGGTGCTACCATATATTCTGCAAGTTGTCAACTGACCACTTGCGGATAACAGTAAGTCAACGTTTCTGGAAAGCTTGTTTTCCAACTAAAAGGTCTCGAACCCAAACGACACACTTACATTCTTCTTGAGAAGTAAAACTCTGGATGGTCGCGCGCTGTCTGCAGCAGTGGCTAGGCAGGGAGAGGTAAATGCCTTCGTCGCTGTTCCGTAGTGTGTGGTTGTTCATTGTTCGGGCTACAGGTACAGAGGGGTGAACGGAGGAAGTTGGAGCGCCGGAAGTTAAAGCGCAGGCGCGATGAAGTTTAGCGCCAGGTACAAAAAGAAATCCAGCCAGCAATATGGCATTACGTGGAAACGTGTATAGCAAGAAGCAAAAGAGAAAGAAGGGCTTTAGGAGGAGAGAAAGATCATGAATGAGAAGTGCACTCTTCCTTGCCTCTAAAAAACACCTCTCCTATTGCTGACATGCTGACTTGGAGTCCCCTTGGAATGCAGCCCTTTTGAAATGTGCTGTTTTTATGGCCGCTCCTCTCTCGATCTTTTCACACTGCGCTCATCTCTGGGGGGCAAGAGACGAGTTGGTACCTGCTTAGTGGCTTTGTCCTGTGTCTCGCTGCATGTTTCGTTAGCTTGCAGTTCTTACATCCGTAGTATTCTTCACAATACAGTTTTCACCAGCGTCCTAGCGGCCGCCACCTCTGGGCTAGATTATGGTGGTGAAAGGCAATACGTTTTCCGTAATCCGCTTATCGCCAACTTTTTTCCGCGTACGCAGCAGAAGGTAGCCTGTGCGGCCAAAAATGACTCCCGTGACGTCACGGCTTCTTAGATAAACAAATTTAGGCTCTTTCTTCACATGTAAAAACTGCTTTCGGTCTTGTTAACACCAGTATGCTTGTAACGATTATTTCTACTGATATTGAATCATATTTCCTTGCTTTTAATAATCTCAACCAAGCTGATGTCAATGGAAACCACTTTTCAAGGAAATACTTCACGAGAGCGTCACCAACATATTTAGGCGCTGTTCAAGCGTATTAAAGCGTAGTTCAACAGAGCTGGCCCTCGTTGCAGAAACTGCTTTGTCTTCATAAAAGTGGTGAACTCGAATTAAAAGTAGATCGACGCGACGCTATTTTTTTCGTTGCTGTCTATCGCGCTTGCGAGATGCCTACAGAGCGATGGATTCGGATAAGAGCAGGAGATAGAGTTCAATCGTGACATTGAGTAGCCTCCGATTTGCTGAGGACATAACTCAGGGCCTAGAGAGGAATGGCCCATGGTTGAACGCCCGTATAAGTACTCAACATAGAAGGTTCGGAGCAAAACTAGACGAGAATAAAACTTATTATCAAATGGCCGGGAACTATAGAATAGTTGTCACGGAATACACGGCCGCAGGTCCGGACCACAGGCGTGAAATCGCTAGGAGAATATGAATGAAGAAGCTGGGGAGCACTCAAAGGCATTCTGTTCTAAGGTTATGTCCAGACCTGAAAACAAATCTTGCCACGCATCGATCAAAAACTTCGACGTTAACGAAAAGGCTTCAAATTAAGTTGTGGAGAACAAAGATATTCGTATGAGTGTTTTAAATGACGCGGCAATCTGGACACCGTTACCAGACATATACTATCCGCTATGCATACTTGCAGGTTCTGCACATTGACATGCCGCTATATAGAACAGCCACGCATTTTTTTAGCACAGCTGCGTCAAACCTTCACTCTGAGAACGCTTTGTGGTACGCCCCGTGTAATATTTGTGCACTCTTCTGAAGCAAGCAGCCGAAATCGAGACGGGCTCCTTAGGCACAATTATATATCATGTTCAAACACGCACGGACCGTTTCCAGTAATGGCAGTGTTATTACGTGCAAGCCTGTGGGTGCGTTTTTTTAAGTGCGTAAAATTTCAGGCTGACGTTTTTGTATTTAAAACAGCGTTTTAAACACAAGTTTTCGAATCGTCGCGTGCATTTTTCCAGCTGAAGCACAAGCCATCAAATAGCATAGAATCAATTTTAACGCAGCAGCACCTCTCCCAACTTCGGCACACCAGATTCCAGGCGCCCGCTGCAATATGCTGGGCGATAACTAGTTTCGCACAAAAATTAATCTTTATCCTTTTTAGCAACGATAAGCTAGACCGTCACGCAGTACTATTTTAAATGATATATTTCAGGTTACTTAAAAATAATAACTTTTCACACCTATTTTTATTACGCAGCTATATAGTATAATGTCCAAAAATGGCAATATTTATTCCATTTCCCTGACGCTGCTATCTTTATTGGCCGGAGCACGCTGTGAACATCGTAGGTTACTGGTGCAAAGCAGAAGCTGTCAATAGCGCAGATTGGTAGTTTTCTCCTGGTGGAGCGTTAAAAGCCAGTTCCGACCGTGGCTTTGCGGCGCCAGTAAATTCCGGAAGTATACCGTGGACATCGTTTCATCGAATCACATATATATCATTGAATTCGGATATCGAACCGAACTTCATTTACTGAAATGATCGCAACTACACCAAATAAATTTATTTGCTACTTTTGTCACAAAACACACAATGGTGGCAGATAGCCTAAGCCATGTTAGATTATTGAAGCTTATGGCAGGCTTATATGCGAAATAATCTGAAAAACTAACTTAAGCTAGACTCGAGCTAGTTAGAAAGGACATAGAAGCTAGCTAGCTTCCACGCAGTTTCACTCGCCCACGTGATCAGTGCATATCAGCGTTGCGTTATTTGCTTTAGAACCTCGGGCCCCCAATGGCACTACAATTGAACTGCAGTTGTTGTAATTGCGTTTTACCTGTGTTTCTCGTTTTCTGGTCGATGTTCCTTTTGTGGATGTACAGTCGGGGACAAAAGTCTGGAGACCACAAGTTCCTCAAACGAAGCCAATAGCTCTGCTATTAGCCGGCTGCTGGAGACAACACTTGTCGAGGTATATGTCAAAATTTTGTTCTTTCATCTCCACAATTAGGTGCGGTCTCCAGCCGGTGGCTAATAATAGAAATATCGGTTTCGTTTCAGAAACACATGGTCTCCAGACTTTGGTCCTCGACTGTATGTTCTGTACATAAGTGTTTCGAGGGCGGAGGGGGGAGGGAGTATGCATGCGTTTTGCAGTAATAAAATTGTCGCTGAAATTTTCTTTCACTGTAATTGCTCATATGACATCAAGCCGCTGCTTTTCTAGAAGTAGTACCGAGCCACCAGCATCGCTCAATTGTTCAAAAACAACAAAAGCAGTTCACCGTTGCACAGGGGAGTTTGAAGAAAAGAAAAGTAGGAGACGGAGGAAGAGTGATAAATTAATATAGGAGGGAATCCCATCGCAGCAGCAAAGCGCTAGGACCGAAATGGTCCGCTTTCCACACCGAAATGAAGAAAATGAAGGAGACTGCGATTTTCAGAAGAAAACGGAAATAAAAAATGAGCGCTAGAAGCTCTAGGAACGAGTTCTGGGAGGCCTCCTGTTCCTGATTAATTCGTTGTGCTCATTAAAAAAATTCTTTTGGGCTATTTTCGTGATAATGTCATTTTCACGCTTGGCTACATTTCGGCTACTTTTTCTCTCTCTTTGGCGTTAGTGCTCGGACCCATTTGACCACTATGCTTGAGGCGCGTCTACATGCATAGTCGCGTGCGCCTCGAGCTGAGAATTTTCTTGGGACTATGCCACCGCCTCTGTCGCACAACAAACGCGGACTCCCTATTGTTGCCCTGTGGGTGTTGCGCAGCGGAAGTGCAAACTTTTCTTTTGGAGCAACCTCGGTCTATGCCAGTATTTGGTTTGAAGGCGCCTTGCAAGCAAGTGTTTTTTTTTTCTTTTTCAAGCAAACACACAGCACACGCACACTGACCCTCAACACCACTCCCCCCCGCCCCCCCCCCCCAAAAAAAAATAAAATAAAACAAGACCGGAGCTGCTTGAGGCTCCTCGAAACACGTAAGCGTGGTTTAGCCAGCCACGGGGTTTGAGTAAAGCTGCGTTTACCTGAAAAATACAATTCAGCCGAAACATGTGAACAAAACAAGTCACCCCTCGTTATTACGACCCCCGTTAATATGGACGATTCGAATTAGGGACAATGTAAAAAAAGCTAGCAGTCGTGGCCGAAAAATGTCTTGTCATCTGACGCAAAGGCAGCCACGGGCCTGTGCTCAGTTGCTGGCAGAATTTCCTAAATCACACATACAAAAAGGAGGCATATTTGGCACCGTTCATTTCTGCCCCTGTGCAGACTGCGGGCAGGGAGCGCTGACGAGCCGACGGGGCCTTGAAAACAACCCAGCAAGCCGGCCCGAACAGCGCTTCCTTCTCTCTCTTTCTTCCACCGCGTGGGCGTGGACAGCTGCTTGCACTGCTAGAAAAAAAGAGAAAATAACTTTTATTTCGTCACGTGACCGAAGAAGCTGGATTTTGGCGGCATTGGAAGCCGGAGCCGAAGCCGAAGGCAATCTTTGCCGGCGGCATGGCCAGCATGACCGCGGTACGTTGGGATGTAGGGCAGAATTTTCCTTCATGTCAGGCACAATTCTGCGTTTGCAAGGACGTTTGTCTGCTGCCTCTAGCTGCTTAGAGTCCTATCGTGTCTTTTTCCACTGTTCCCTCTGTTGCGAACGTGTTCGTTTTAGGATGCTTGCTACGAAGACGGATTTGGGTTGCAACGACTTGGCGTGTGCGACTTCGTGAGGCTACCAGCGAGGGCGGATCGAGCACGTGAGAAGAGTGGAGAGTTGCTTCCACCTTGACTTGCGTCGATACATGTAAGTAATCAAGCAGTGCATGCACAAGCGTAGAAAGTTGGGCTTGTTGACGTGAGTTCGTCTTGAAAACAGCGCTTAAGATGGACAACATGAGCGCCTCCGTCTTTCTCGTCCCGTTCAGCAAGGCGGAAATTTGGGCGAGTTAGTAAGTATTCATCATTGTTGCTCACAGCGCAAGAATAACGGGACACGAGGCTAAAGACAAACACAAACAAGCGCTGACTATCAACTGTTTTTTTATTGAACGAACTGCGTATAAAGCCGCCGCGGGGGCTGAGTGGTTACGGCGCTCGGCTGCTGGCCCGAAAGCCGCGGGTTCGAACCCGGCCGCGGCGGTCGAATTTCGGTGGAGGCGAATTCTAGCGGTCCGTGTACTGTGCGATGCCAGTGCACGTTAAAAGAAACCCAGGTGGTCGAAATTTCCGGAGGTCTTCACTATGGCGTCTCTCATAGCCTGAGTCGCTTTGGGACGTTAAACCCCCAGAAACCAAACCATGAAATCCGTATATATACAGACAGTGAAAGACTTATCAAGACAACAAAAGTTATCCGAAAGGCATGTGGGAGGTCAGATAACTCAATTCTCTCGGATAATTTATATATATATATATATATATATATATATATATATATATATATATATATATATATATATATATATATACCCCTTTTGTGCTTCAATAGGAAATTAATAATAATAATAATTGGTTTTGGGGGAAAGGAAATGGCGCAGTATCTGTCTCATATATCGTTGGACACCTGAACCGCGCCGTAAGGAAAGGGTAAAGGAGGGAGTGAAAGAAGAAAGGAAGGGACGTGCCGTAGTGGAGGGCTCCGGAATAATTTCGACCACCTGGGGATCTTTAACGTGCACTGACATCGCACAGCACACGGGCGCCTTAGCGTTTTTCCTCCATAAAAACGCAGCCGCCGCGGTCGGGTTCGAACACGGAAACTCCGGATCAGTAGTCGAGCGCCCTAACCACTGAGCCACCGCGGCGGGGCAATAAAAAAACCAGTGAATAGTCAGCGCTTGCGTGTGTTGTCTCTCGTCTCGTGCCCCGTTCTTTTTTTTATTCGAGAAGTGTGCCATGAGGCATAAGTTGAAAAAGGAAAGGGGGGAAGGAATGCACGGGATTGAAAGTTAAAAGAAGGAGTGAAGAACCGTTGCGCTGAGGTAGTCGCAGAGGTTGTTAATGAAACGGTTGTCCATAGTCCACTTCACGTAATCACTTTCGCGGTTCCACCGCAGGCCCACCTCCCTGAGGAGCCGTTTTCTGATAGCAGCTGTCGCTGGGCACGCCCACAACAAGTTCCGCACATCACAAATGTCCGGTGCAGCGCTACAGTGAGGGCACCTGTCAGGTACTGGCAGATCTTTGGCACGCCACCGATGACGGACAGATGGTGTCAGAGCCGCCCCTGCCCGAATCCGGCGCACGGATACCTCCTCCTGCCGAGTAAGACTACGGGGGAGAGGGTGCGAACACGGAGGAATTAGAGCGCGTGTTTGCTGGCGCAGAACTTCGGAATCGGAAACAGGACAGGAACGGATCTGGGAGAAGAGGGGAAGGTGGCGGATCGTCTAATGTATGAAGATGAGTCATAGCACCCGCTTGAATGTTATGTGGATCCTGGGCATGGCCGCGAATCCAGTGTATGCGCACAGGACATGGATACTTTGCGCAGAGCACATGAATTGATTGTGAAATCTGGAACGTTCGTCGAACAGCCTTAAGCTGTTTAAGTGCGGCGCGGGAGTCGGTGTAAATATGAACTGTATTGAATGTTGGAACGAGCGGAGGGGAATCAATGGCATTATAAATGGCTTAAAGTTCCAATGCCAGGGGAGTGCACGTATCAGCAGTATACGTGGCGCGAGAGTTGAGATGCGGATGAGATGGACTATACACAGCAATAACTCCCCTCTCTGTAGAATGTGATGCATCCGTGTATAACATGCACCCTTCAGGCAGATACGCTGCTGATACCGACGGGGAAGCAGTGGGGCGATTGTCAGTGAGCTGGCAATATGACCACGGTGGAAGTGTCTTTAAACGATGAAGTTTGAGAGACTGTTTTCGAGCTCTATTTGCCACCCGTTGGTCGATGATTTCACTGAGTGTATTAAGTTGGGCGAACTCCTGTAGCACAGGTATGGGTGTTAAACGAGGCAGATATGTTATGACGCGCATAGCCTCACGATTGTTAGCTTCAAGGGAGTCCCACTGTCCCCGGGAGTAGTAGTAGTTTTTAAACGTTCAATGGAGGCCAGCAGCTCTACCATGGTGAGGTCAGAAGTAATCCCATCGGGGGCTCTGTTACTTATAAGTCAGGTGGAGACGTAGCGGTGCAGTCATGGTTTGAAAAACATTGACGGGCCGCTTGTTGTGCAAATGTGTCCTCATCCATATTTAGCGCGAGGCGAATGCTCTCTGTTTAATCTGCAACCTGAGAAGGGCGCTTCATGGCGTGAAACACTCTCCAAAGATGTCGATTGCCCTGCGTAGAGGACAGGCGGGCACACCATGCAGCCCAGCGTTGCCTGCCTAGCCGCTTTGCATAGCGCCGCTCCCGTGCGGCAGCGCGGTGAAGAGTAGGAAGAGCCGAAGGGTCATCGGGGTGTCGAGTAGCGTAAAGATCCGCCTGGCGACGAAGAGCCCACAAATTCAAGATATGTATGTCCGGGTTTGGGTCGTCTTCATTTACAGTAGTGGTAATAGTGTGAGTAGCGAGAACAGCAGAGAGAGTAGACAATGTTGAAGAGGGTTTGAATGTAGATAAATGATTGTCTGCGCGTACAGAGTCCCATGATGTTATTTCTACAGTGCGGCGTATTTTCTGTAGACGCGTAGGCGTCAGGGAGATAAAAATAGGGCTGTGATCGCTACCCCAAGTAACAGAATCAACAGCCCAACGAGGGTTACCGGGGCCTAACCACCAAGTCAAATCAGGTGAATACGGGCCACCTCGTGGGCGGGTAGAAGTATTCGGGTGGTTTAAAAGTTGAAAGGAATGATCCGAAAAGCTCCCTTTAATGTGTGCACCCCTTGAGGAATCCGATGGGTAACCCCATGCAGTGTGTGCGTCGTTGAAGTTTGCGTAACTGCGCAAAGTTTCTGGGCGTCCATCAAGGATGACAAGTTTACCGTGATGGTGTTCGATGGGCAATGGACGACCAACCCACAGTAGTCCGAAGAGCCAAGAGCGTGGTCAATTGTGGCTTGAACATTCCGGGCAGGGATGGCAGTCATATCAAAGCGCAATGTAGGCTTGTTGGTAACGCGGAACGAGTTCGCAGCAGGCGGAAGAGAGCCTTGAATCACGGGACAAATCTGTGGAGGAGGCTCAGACGCTGGTGACGGCCCTTGGTGGGAATACTGAACTGGCGCGACGGGCACAGTTTCTTGAGGGAGTGCCACGGGCACGGAGGCGGTAGAGCAGTCCATGTCAGAGGCCAAAGTCGTAGCATCGGAAGACGGCGCAGGCTGGAGGCTCAGAGGCGCTGACGATTGCGTGGACGTGGAGGCTGCGTCAGGTGGCAACACAGCGGGCATCCGGGTACCTGTCGTCAACAACGCAGAATCAATGCAGACGCGTAGCGCGGCCTCGCTAGGCAGCGCCGAGCTAAGCCTAGCTTGCCCCTGAGGGTTCCGGTTGGATTTTCTCACTTGAGAATGCGCCCACCATGCCGGGAATTTCTCCGCAGGGGCGTCGTCAGCATTTGGTCTTACGGAGGGCACTGTCCGACCCACGCCGCACGCGAGAAGACAGCGAGAAGCGAAAACACAGACCTAGAAGCAGGCACGTAGCCACCCACTAGGTCTTCCTGCCCCGTTCTTGTTGCGCTGTGAGCAAAAATGGCGAATATTTCTCGTCCCGCCTTTCCTGGAGTTATCAAGACAAAGCTTGGTGATTGCACGCGAGATCAAAGTGCCTAAATATTTCATGTTTTAAGTTTTCTTGATTCTGTAGGCCAACACTGAATTTCGTTTTGTGAAAGTGCTAATATTTCAAAAAAAATTATAAATGACGCCGTGGCAGAGGCAGCGTTTTCAAGCACAGCTCATTTCGCTAATTTGCCATGACGTAAGAATCTAGATGTGAAAGCCATGTTGGATATGTTTCTCGTACTAAATGTACAGGTGAGAAGGAATATGTCAGGCTTATTTTCGGATATTTGAGGAAGTTGTTTGCTGGAAAAAATTTCAAAAACGAAACTTGTCAAAACGAGACTATATTCAAGAATTTTTTTTCCGCAAATATGAAGATCGTTTCCTTCAAATTTGTACAAAAGATAAGCATTGAGGGGCGAAAAGGGTGTACCGACTTTCATTGTTATAAAATATGGGAAAGTGCAAAAAATATTCCTCAAAATTTGGCATTTCTAAACATATTAGCGTTTATCAAAAATGTTTTAAATAAAAACCGCATCTCCAATTTTTCTTAAAACTCTGGAAAGATCTCTCGAGAAGGAGGTGAAAAAATTATAAAAAACATGTTGCATTTTTTCTTTCCATCAATGTTATCCTAGCTCAAACTTGTAATTTTTTTAGCGTCAGCAGGAGTGCCCAAATAAGGGGACGGAAGCTGCAAACACGCCCTCCGCTGCTATAAATTTTCTCCAGATCCCAGCACTGAGAACTTTTCTATCAAGAGACAGTATGCCTACACTGATTGAGGACAGACACTGAACTGTGATGTAAGGATTGTGATGTAAGTGCCGTTATGGCCGGTTGCAGGTAATAACTTGGAGTACGGCCCATAGAAATGCATTTAAAGAAAATTGCTGCTGAGAGCACTTATGAAGCTGTGTGTGTCCCCAGGCGCTTGCTTTGTCGTTTGACTGCAGGCATACTATGGGTAGTTTTCTTTTCTAACTCGCGTTTCATTTAAAAAAATGCATTTTGGTTTCTTTTTTAGCCGCTGTTAATTCATTTGGATTGGTTATGCTGGTATATCCTAGATTTGTGATAGCTATCCTGCAGTAGGTATTCCTTCAACTTATGTACAATGTTTTAGCTTTTGCTTATCACAGAGCCTCTAAATGTCTATGGTAAAAGCTATGGTACAGAATGTGGATTTGTAAAGCACCTCTGGCAAACACATATTGTGATGTTTTCTGAAAAAAAACATTGACTTTGAAATGATGCTGTTAACTTCGACGTTCATTTCTGCTATGTAGTTGGCTTTTTTTTAATCAGAGACAACCTTATTGGTGCACTGTGCAGTTAGAAAATTACATTGAGAACTTTTGTTTACCTGCACTCAGCGAAACCGGTGCTACTGAATTCTGTTTATGTTACAGATTGCTGTCAATCCACAAAAAGTATTAGGTACGCTCTCTCTTGATGGAAAAGGTCTCAGTCTTTGGATATGAGAAAAATTTAGAGCAGCAAAGAGCGTTTGCTGCTTCCACCCCCTCATTTAGGCGCTCTGGGTGATGCTAAAAAAACTACAATTTTGAGCTTCTTTTATAACATTGTTCGAAGCAAAATAATGCAACAAGTTCTGTCGTACACTTTTTTCCCTCCTTCTAGAGGCTTGTTTTATGAGTTGTAAGAAAAATTAGAGATGGAGTGTTATTTCTTTCATTTTTCAAAAACACTACTTTATTCAAAAATGCCAGATTTAGGGCAAAACTTCTAGCACTTCCCAATAATATGTAACAATTAAAGCCGGTATACTTTTTTAGCACCTCAATGGTTAATAATTGCGCAGATTTGAAATATATGGGTTATATATTTGTGGAGAAAAAAATTAACATAACTTCCTCAAAATGGCGGAAATAAGCCCACATATTCCTTCTCACCTGTAAGCTTAGCACGAATAATATATCCATCATGCTTTGATATCTAGATACTTACGTCATGGCAAATTAGTGAAGTTAAGCTCTGCTTGAAAAAGCTGCCTCTGCGTTGATATCGTTTCTAATTTTTTTCTCCTCAAATATTAGTAATTTAACAAAACAAAATACACAGTTGGCCTACTGATCAATGTGCGCAGAATAAGTAAAAAAATTGAGAAAATTAAAAACGAAATATTTAGGCAGTTTGATATCCCATAGAATCACCCAGCTGTCAGAAGCATTAAGACATGCGTCTAAAGTTATAAATATATGACCCTTACAGCGCAGTGATTAAGCATCGACCATACTCGCTGTCATATCCTGAAACCGAAAAAGCGTGAGTACTGCCTCTCATGTTTATTTGGCATAATGTACGCTTGCAATCAGCCAGGATTTTTTGTGAAGTACTGTGAAGTTAAAAGTTCTTTATTTTGTACAGTTATTTTTACTAGCATAAACATTTTTCTTTTTCTTGAACCTTATGATTTATGCTTCATGGGGCTTGATTTTCCAAAGCCACTCAGGCTATGAAGGACGCCGTAGTGAAGGGCTCCGGAAATATCGACCACCTGGGGTTCTTTAACATGCACTGACTTCACACAGCACTCAGTGCAGATATATTTTTAGAAATCTTTAAATCTAAATTCTGAACATTCTGCATATTAAAATTTTTGCTTGATGATGCAGACAGTCTGTCTTTGCAAATGTGGGCCATCAGGTCAATTTAGTTCCTTTTCTGCTAAAGCAGTGCTAGCATCTCTTCCCACCACAGCAATTAATTGTAGTGTGTGATGCCTCAGCATGTAGTGAAAAATATTCAAGCATCTAAGTAATCATCGAGGGTAAATCCAACTGCTTTTGCGTAATTGTCGAATCAGATGTATGATTGTACCATAATTTTTCATGTGCAATTATATTTAAATGCAATGCTCTACACATGGTACCACCTAGAAATCAAGGAACTAAAGAAAGGCCTGAAGTCTGGTTTATTAAAGTGCACTAAGCAGTGTTTAACACTGGGAAAATTTAAGCTGTGTACTTTCACGACTTTTTGTGATAGCGTGGCTTATGCATTTCATAAAAAACTTCAAGTGTGCTGTGGCAGAAAATGCTGCAACCCCAGCTGCAACTTGCTCGCAGCGTTCATGGCATCCGGGCTCTATCTTCTACTCTCTTTTAATGTAGCCCAGGATATCGCCTATCCGTGCTCTGTTATGCCTAGTGGGCTGAGCCGCCGTGCTGCAGTATCAAAGCAGCACCGCTTCTGGTTTCTTTCCAGAGCGTTACGGGCTGCCGGCAAGGCAGACGCGCCCTCCCGGTCGAGCCACTGTAATATATTCTAGTTCACTATAATGATGACATTGTCGCAGTTACAACGCTGCCTGTGATGTAAAAAGCTGTGGCTTCCTAGAGAGTACTTCTGCGCAGTAAATTTATATGAGCAGGCTTGTTTACATTAAATTGTGTTATATATTTAGGGTGATAAAAAGATGGTATGCATTTTTCAGAGGATGGCCTACATCATCATGTTCATATTTAATGCAGGTTCTCAGCAGCTGGTTGTGCTGCTTGCGCTACAAGCAGGTCCACTGCCACCACTGGTCCAGGCTGTGGCCCTTTTTGCACTTGAAAAAGCTGAGAAAGCTGGGATTTATTCACTGAGTGCATCATTTCGAGCATTCTTACAGATTCCTGAACTTATAAGATGTCGTTAAAACATTCAACACTGCTTTTGAAATCAACAATGTTCAGATGTTTGTATGTGAACACTTCTGCTTGCCGATTTATTGTAGAAGATGCCTTTGTGAAATGCTCTTTAGACTACACAACCCAGCAGTCCTGCTTCCCTTTGGTCAGAATGACTGAAAAACTATTGTTACTGTTGTTGGTATGTCATCAGAATAAGCATTACAGCATGGTCTTCCGTTACCAGCATGTACCAGCTGATGGAAAGTTCGCAGTAACAGTACCAGTTACTTATTTAATGTAATTTTTCTGGTACCGTAATCTACGAAAGAACATGTTGCATTATTGTGTTTCCAACAATGTTATCCAAGCTCAAACTTGTAGTTTTTTTAGCGTCGATTGGAGCGCCTACATAAAGGGACGGAAGCTGGAAACAGGCCCTCCGTTGCTCTAAATTTTCTCAAGATCCTAACACGAAGACCTTTTCCATCAAGAGAGAGCATACCTAATACTTTTTGAGGACAGACATGATCTGTGACGTAAGCAGAACTCGGTAGTGCCGTTATGACCGGGTGCAGGTAAAAACCTGGAGTGCGGCCCATAGGAATGCATCAAAAGAAAAGATTTGTCTGTAGTTCTATTACTGCCCAGTGCCAATATGAAGCTGTTTGTGTCCCCATGTCCTCGCTTTGTCGTTTGACCGCAGGCATACTGTGGCAATTTTTTTTCTATTTCGCGTTTGATTTAAAAAATACATTTTGGATTCTTTTTAGCCGCCGTTAATTTATTTTTATTGGTTATGCTGATATATCCTAGATTGGTGATAGCTATGCTGCAGTTGGTATTCCTTCAACGTATGTACAATTTTATTTAAGCTATCGCTTATCACAGAGCCTGCAAAATGCCTATGGGAAAAGCCTATTGTACAGAATGTAGATATGTAAAGCAGCTCTTGGAAGCACATATTGGGATGTCTTTTTAAAGAAAATTTTCACTTTCAAATGATGCTGTATACTACCACGTTTATTTCTACTATGTAGTTGGATTTTTTAATTAAAGACAACCCTATTTGTGCACTCTGCAGTCAGAATATTACATTGAGAACTTTTGTTTACCTGCACTCAGCGATAGCGGTGCTACTGAATTTCTGTTACAGATCGGGGTCAGTCCATAAAATGTATTAGGTACGCTCTCTCTTGATGAAAAAGGTCTCGGTCTTGGGATATAGGGAACGCTTAGAGCAGCGAAGAGAGTTTGCTGCGTCCGCCCCCCTCATTGAGGCACTGTGGGTGATGCTCGAAAAACTAAAACTTTGAGCTTGGATAACATTGTTAGAATCAATATAATGCAACACGTTCTTTTGTACACTTTTTTTCCTCCTTCTAGAGGCTTGTTTCATGAGTTGTTAGAAAAATTAGAGATGGGTGTTTTTTTATTTAAAAAAAAACACTATTGTATTCAAAGATGCCAGATTTAGGGCAATACTTGCACTTCCCAATAATATGTAACATTGAAAGCCGGTATACTTTTGTAGCAAATCAATGGTTATAAATGTGCAGATTTGAAGGATATGTGCTCTATATTTGTGGAGAAAAAATGAACATAACGTCGTTTCAGACTTGTGTAGATTTCTAAAATGTTTCTAGTAAGTGACAACTTCCTCAAAATGGCAGAAATAAGCCCACATATTCCTTCTCACCTGTACATTTAGCACGAATAATATATACATCACGCTTTCATCTCTAGATACGTCATGGCAAATTAGCGAAATTGAGCTCTGCTTGAAAAAGCTGTCTCTGCCTTGATATCATTTCTAATTTTTTTTCTCCTCAAATATTAGCATTTTCACAAAACAAAATTCACAGTTGGCCTACTGAATAATGTGCTCATAATAAGTAAAACATTTGAGAAAATTAAAAACAAAATATTTAGGCAGTTTGATCTCTCATGGAATCACGCAGCTTTTAGAAGAGATAAGGTATGCGTCTAAAGTTATATATATATGACCCTTACAGCGCAGTGATTAAGCATCGACCATACTCGCTGCCATAAGCTGGAACCGAGAAAGCGTGAGCACTGCCTCTCATGTTTATTTGGCATAATGTACGCTTGCAATCAGCCAGGTTTTTTGTGAAGTAATGTGAAGTTAAAAGTTTTTTCTTTGTTTTGTACGGTTAGTTTTACTAGCATAAACATTTTTCTTTGACTTGAACCTTATGATTTATGCTTCATGGTGCTTGACGTTCCAAAGCGACTCGGGCTATGAGGGACGCCGTAGTGAAGGGCTGCGGAAATTTCGACCACCTGGGGTTCTTCTTTAACGTGCACTGACATCACACAGCACTCAGTGCAGATAGATTTAAAAAGTCCATAAAGCTAAATTCTGAACAATCTGCATTATAAAATTTATGCCTTATGATGCAGACAGTCTGTTTTTCCAAATGTTGGGCATCTGGTCAATTTAACACCTTTTGTGGTAAAGCAGTGCTAGCATCTCTCTTCCCCGCATGACAGTTATTTGCTGTGTGTGATGCCTCATCATGTAGTAAAAACATTCATTAGAGTAAAAGCATCTAAGTAATCATCGAGGGTAAATCCAACTGCTTTTGCGTAATTGTCGAATCAGATGTCTGATTGTGCCATAATGTTTCACGTGCGGTTCAATTTAAATACAATGCTCTACACATGCTACGCCCAAGAAATCAAGGAAATAAAGAAATGCCTGAAGTCTGGTTTATTAAAAGTGCACTAAGCAGTGTTTAACAGTAGCAAAATTTAAGCATTGCACTTTCAAGACTTTCGGTGCTAGCGTGGCTTAAGCTATTCGTAAAAAAATGCAAGTGTGCTGTGGCATAAAGTGCTGCAACCCCAACTGCAACTTGCTCACAGTGTTCTTGGCATCCGGGCTCTATCTTCAACTCTCCTGTAATGTGGCCCAGGATATTGCCTATCCGTTCTCTGTGATGCCTAGTGGGCTGAGCCGCCGTGCTACAGTATGCAAGCAGCAGCGCCCTGGTGGCTTTCCAGAGCGTAATGTCTGCCTGAAAGGCAGACGCGTCCTCTCGGTCGAGCCACTGTAATATATTCTAGTTCACTATAATGATGTCATTGTAGGAGTTACAATGCTGCCTGTGAAATAAAATGCTGTGGATTCCTAGACTACTTCTGCGCAGTAAATTTATATGAGCAGGCCTGTTTGCATTAAATTGTGTTACATATTTATGGTAATAAAAAGATAGTATGCATTTTTCAGAGGATTGCCTACATCATCATGTTCATATTAATGCAGGTTGTCAGAAGCAGGTTTTGCTGCTTGCCTTCAAGCAGTACCACTGCCACCAATTGTCCAGGCCCTGGCCTTTTTTGCACTTGGAAAAGCTGGGAAAGCTGGGATTTCTTCACTGAGTTCATCATTTGGAACTTTCTTACAGACTTCTGAACTTAGAAGATATCATTAACACATTCAACACTGCTTTTGAAATAAGCAATGTTCAGATGTTTGTATGCGAAGACTTGTACTTGAAAATTTATTGTAGAAGATGCCTTTGTGAAGTGCTCATTGGACTACACAACCCAGCAGTCCTGCTTCTCTTTGGTCAGAGTGACTGAAAAACTATTGTTACTGTTGTCGCTATGTCAGCAGAATAAGCATTAAAGCATGGTCTTATGTTACCAGCTTGTAACAGGTGATGGAAAGTTCGCAGTAGCAGTACCAGTTACTTATTCCCTGTAATTTTTTTCGGTATTGTAATGTACACCCATAATACGGTGGTCAGATAGAGGATAGGAACTGATAGCAGTGTGAACTAATATTCTGTACAAACATAGAGACTAAAATTGTTTGCGTTCTGTCATTCACATGTTATGAATATTGGATTCTGGTGCTTTTTTTGCCTTTGTGATTGTAAAAATGTTCACATAAGCATTATAGAGACACAATCAATTGAGTCCCTCATAGCTGAGCAGCTTTGGGACGTTAAACCTCCATAAACCTTACAATGGATTGAAGTTTACCTGTATCAAGTCTATGTAATTCTAAGGACAACGAGACCAACCTCAGAAAAAGTGATGCTGTTGTAAGCTAGCGATGACAAAACAACAAAATACCAGTGTTACCATGGCCCGCCGGTTTAGCTACTGCGCATGTCTACAGTTAATTTTTGGCGCAGATAGCAGATGCTTTTCAACACCGCCATTTACTTGAAAACAGTGGCAACCAGTTTTCCGGTGTGTACGTCAGGAGTTTGTATCGAGTATTTGGATCACGAGTTTGAATCAAGAATTAGGAAATAGTAAAATTCAATTACCTCAGTTCTAATTTGGTTCTGGCTGCCGTACAAACGTTAATGTGCCGAGAAAGAACCAGAGAATGTTAGAAGGACACTAATTAGATTCTAATTAGCATGCCTGGGTAGAAACGAGATTGGTGAATCTGTCACTTCACTCCAAATGTCCCAAATATTGCGCTCGGCCATCTCCATTTTGTTGAAGAAAATTCATGAAAACTGGTCCCAGCATGCGTTATCTAAGTTAAATATTTTCTCCGGAAAAATGTTTATTTTTGAGGTGATCTCAGTTTGAACATTTTGGAAAGGCATCAAACCAGGCAGTGCTCTACAAAGATCAAAAATCCAAATTTTTAGGAAACACTGCACAAATTTTTTAATGACATCTGCGCAGATTCTGGCCTTCGATATTATTCAGGTCATGGATTTTTGAACGGTATAAGTATTTTAAGCGTAAATAAATTTAAAGATTACTATTTTGACATTAAAAAAATATCAAGTTCTCAGAATGGCCTTCTTGTCGACCTAGATTTATATTACCAATAAAAATGTTACAGCTGATGAAACTGAATGCGTCAAAGTGAATTAAAATACTGAAGTTGCTGAAAAGTGTGTTTCGGAACATCAGTAAACATATTTTTAGTTCACCCTTAGGTGGTCCAAGTCAAGATACAGACGATGGTGGGTTTAGTAGAACAATTTATTGGCTTTCATTTCTTAAGTTTTATTTGAGGTGGTTTTTGTTGAAAGCGAGAATTATTTTTAAACGCGAGCTCTCATGCTGCTAGTTAAGTCATCTCTTAACGCTTCTTCGAGTAACACAGCACCTGTCATGACACATTTATATCCACTAGCCACTTCAGTTTACCCTCACTCACTGTGGTACATGTTTACGGCTGGAGCGAAAGCAGGTATCGCATGACATTCGACGGGTGGTATGCAATAAGCGAGTTCGTTTTCGCTTTTGAAGTCCAAACGAACCCGCTGTGGCATAAGGCAGCTAACAGCCACAAAACTATGGCTTTCAATGGGCTGTCTCACTTGAGCCACAAGGAAGGAACGACCACCCGGCACAGCTGTCGTAACGCCAGTCCTTTTAATGTCCGAATAAGATCACGGAAAGCAGGTGCCGCGGAGCACACGCGACTCTACGAAGTCTTCACCATGGCTCCTGGTAACATGAGACACGCTGGCGCTGGTGCGGCCCGATCGAGTGGAGCGGCCTTGGTCTCGAGTGATCAAACATACTGTGACAGCGGCACCGGCACACAGTCTCCTCCTCCTTGAATCCTCTATACTCTTTTTCTTGCATAGCAGGCAATGCTGCTAAAGAAGCAAGCATTCTTGCAAAGGTCAAGTCCGTGCCCAAAATGTAGTTCACCGCAGAAGCACAGTGACCACATGCATATTTCGTGCTGCAAATCTCAATTACCGTGAGTGACAGCCTCCTGCCCTTCGTTTTACCTCTTGCCACAATTTTGTCCTGCGGCTCATCGAGGCTTAGAGAAGTAAAAATGATATGTGGTGATACGATATGCATCTCATAGGGTTAATCGCATATACACCATCCGCGCCTAAAAAATAGCCCTCACTCAGTGGAAAATATAGCCATAGGTGTCCTGAACACTAAGCGCCTCACAGTTATGAGCGTGGTTTTCAGTGATACCAGTTGATTTTATACTGCTTTGTTTTCGTTCAAACACTGAGCGATTCTTTGAGAAGCGATGATATGAGGTGGAGTAAAATGGTTTTGTGGACACACTACATCCACAGCGTTGCCTGTTATGTATCAAACGGAGTGTGTCTGTCATGTCTCTCACAACAATGACTTAGTATGGCATGAACACACTGAATAAAAATGTCACTGGTTCACGTGACACCCCAGCAGCACGAAGAAAATATTCCCATGATTATCTGTTCGTCTGCACAATGTTCTGATGCCTTTCTGCAGTATAAACTTCATTTAGAATTGAGAGCTGTGCTGTTCTCTGTGAAGAGACACAAAGAGGCAACGTAGCTCGCGGCTGATGAGCTTAAAATCAAAAATTTTGTTCTCGCTCTAAACAAGATTCACCTTGATTAAAACTTCAGAAATGAAATGCAATTAACTGTTCTACTAAACCTGCCATCGCTGGTAATTTACTTGGACCACTTAAGAGTGAAATGAAGTGTTTTCTAGGTCCCAAAAGCACTTTTCTGCAACTTCAGCGTTTTATTTCCCTTCGACTCATTCAGTTGCATGAGCTGCAACATTAGTTATGGGTAATAGACATCTAGGGAAGGAAGATGGCTATTTCGCAATTTCTAAAGAGGAGTAGTTATTTTTTAAATGCCAAAGTAGAAGAATGTTTACTTTTCTAAGTTAAAAAATATTTATACTGTTCAAAACTACAAGATCTGAATCATATCAAAAGCCAGAATCTTTGCAATTGTCATTACAACATTTGTGGAGTATCTTCTAAAAATATAGATTTTTGGTCGATCATTGAGCGGTGCCAGTTTCAAACGTTTTCGCATTTTTCAAATTGCCCTCACCTCACGAATAAATTTTTTCGGCATCTGGCTTAGATTTCACACAGTGCAAAAATTTTACATGAATTTATCTGAACAAGTCTAATATGGTTAAGATTAACTCTGGGACGTTTGGCTTGGAATAAGCCATCATTGACAGTCAATGATGTTTTGGGTGAACTGCGACTTCTTTCACACTTAGCTTTCCTGACTGTGACCAATGTTCCCACAGTGCACCTTTCTCTTGGTGTAGTTATTTGCATTTGAATTTTATTTCCGCTCAGTCTTAATACCAGTCATAAATTTTTTCCCCAAAAACCCTGCATTTCTGGTTAACCAAAGCTTTGACACTTACTCTAAAGTCATCACTGTAAAGAGACACATAGTACCTTGGTTGTGACAGTGACCATTGTGACTGACTGCAGGTGCCAGAGAGAATAATAAGTATATAGCAGTTAAAATAGAAAGTGAGAGCAGTAGCTTTGTATAGACTGCCCCCATTGAGTGCACCCACCCTATAACATTTTATAAAGCTCTCCCCCCCCGCTGCATATAGCTTAGACCCACGTGCTTTGCACTAACATCATTGGACAGCAGGTGAGTGCAGGCATTATCAGCTGAAGGCCAAACCACAACTTTTGTCGTGGACTAAAACGTAGTCTTGGGCAGCGTAAACTTGCACTGCCTTTCAAGGTGTAACGTTACACTAGTGAGAGAGTAACGTTTACACTGTTTGTCGTGGACTAAAACATAGTCTTGGGCAGCGTAAACTTGCACTGCCTCTCAAGGTGTAACTTTACACAAGAGAGAGTGTACAATTTATACTGTTTGTCCTGGACAAAAACTAGTCCAGAGCAAATAGCGTAAATACATCCTCATAAAGGTGTTAGCTCAGCTACAAGTGGTTTACTCACAAAAAAATCAAAATTGCACTCTTTTTTAGAGTGCAGTGCCCGCTGAACAAACTGTGTTTTGTTTGTTTCTATCTCTCGGTGTTAGTGCACTTTAGGTGCAGATATTTTGTTGAATTGTAATCTCTCTGGATTGTTAGTTTGCACGAGTTGCATCGTATTTGTCAATCACATCGTATGTCCTCGTACGAGTGACTGTGAGCGCCTCTGTATCGTCTATTCGCTGTATAAACATTGTTTTGTCTTGTGAACCTTTGGCTCCGACCCATTCTCTGGCTTGCGACTGGCGAAGGCTGGGCACCAAACGACCAACCCCCTTGTCACTTAATAGCTCGTCTCCGGCTGAGCTTGCTACGATGAGTCGTGGGCATCTCTTGTGACCGAGACCACTACCTCCCACGCTCTAAGAGCGTCTAGAAGAGCAAGCAAAAGTGCGCGAAGTGGTGACATATTCTGGCGTCCGCGACAAGACGTTTGGTGCTTTGTAAGCGCAAAGAGCGGAAAAGGATTCGGGAGGAGTTTACGAAGAGGTCGTAAGCGATTGTTTAGCAGCAGAGCGATATTGTGAAGTGCAGCGCTGCAGCAGTTATTGAGGTTCACCGTGTAGAGGTAGTCTTTGCTTGAGAAGTTGAGTATCCGAAAATGAACATGAAGGAACTAGTTGAGGTTGGCACCCAGATGGGGATGTCCGGGGCTGAACTATGGAAATGGGTGAACCAGGAGAGAGAGAAGGCTGAAAAGGAGACGCAGAAGGCTCTAGAAGAAGCTAAAAAAGAAAGAGAGAAAATTCGAACGCAAAAAGCAGCTGCTTGCCATGAAACTTGTAGTCCTACGTTCCGTAAACAACTCTGAGGAAGTTCATAGCACTAGAGAAGAAGGCAGCGGCCTGCGGATAGATGCCAGCAGATTGCTTCTCAGGATTGATGAAAAAAGGGACGATCTCGGCGAGTTCCTCAGGCGATTTGAAGGGATCGTAGGAAGTCAGAATTGGTCAGACAGTGAATGTGCTACCATTCTTAGCACGTCTCAGCGGGGAAGCTCTAAGCGTATTCGGACGACTTTCTCCGGAAGATTCTTCAAGCTATACAGCAAGGTAAAGGCCGGCTTGCTTAAGCGGTTCCGACTCACCACGGAGGGATTCCGAGATCAATTCAGAACATAGAAACCCAGAGATGGCGAAACGGCAACTCAGTATGCGGCAAAATTTAGTCACTACTTTGAGCGGTAGATAGAACTTTCAGAAAATTCACAAGGATACAGTACTCTTCGCGAGCTACTCATCAAGGAACAATTCCTGAGTAGCTGTCACCCAAGCTTGTCGCTGTACCTGAAGGAAAGAGCCAAGACTCTCTCCGAAATGCTAGATCTTGTCGACAAATTTCTTGAAGCTCAAGGAGCAACGAATATAACCAAGATTAAGAGTACGAATTCGGAGAGCGCGGGAAAAACCGACGGCCGCGATTCCCGATTTAGCCCGACGGCTCCACCAAAGTGCTACCTGCGCAACAAGTCACGCCACTACGCGGATAATTGCCGCAATAGCGCTACGAACAGTAGCCCAGCAGCTTGTTTTAAGTGCGGCCAGAAGGGGCACAGAGCCGCGGTTTGTCCTAACTGAAGCAAGCCCATTCCCCAGGCATCGTGCGTACGGGCCTCCTCAGGTCACCACCTGGAGGAAGAAGATGAAATTGGCTTTGTAGAGCTAAAGAACAGCAAGAAGGTACCAGTCGTGAATGCTGTAGTGAACGCGCTACCGGAAGCCGAAATGAACAGAATGTCTGTCCTGAAAGGGAAGGTAGGAGAAGAAACAATTGCAGTGTTGCGAGACATGGGAAGCAGCGCTGCAATCATAAAACCAAGCTTAGTGAGAGATAAGGATCTCACTGGGACGAAGAGCTTTGTGCGGCTAGTGGACTGCTCGTTTCAGCGCTTGCCGGAAGCTGAAGTACATGTGCGGACTCCCTACCGCAGCGGGAAACTAGCTTCACTGTGCATGGAGCGCCCAATATACGACCTCATATTGGGCAACATCAAGGGGGAAAAACTTCCAAAGGGCCCAGAATGTAGCCACGAGACAGAAAAATCCGAATCCTGCAAGTCGGAACGGCGCAGTAATCGCCAAGCGAAAAATGAGTGGCGAAGGAAGCGCCAGCGTGCTAGCTCCAGCAGAGGAGCAGTGAAGCAGAAAGCTAAGAACAATGAACGCAAGAGCCCCGCGGATGAACTATCGCGAAAGAGAGAACGTTATCACTGGAAAGGATGGGCACTGCAGTAGAAAGCCGTGCGAAGCCGAAAGAAAGGCCACGGCCCATACAAAAATATCCTATGGCCGGCTATAGAATTTTGGCCCAAATAGCTATAGACCTTTCCTATTTCTGTCTATAGCTGTCTATGCAGGCTGATATAATTTTCTATAGATATAGCTGTCTATACAGGCTGATATAATTTTCTATAGAGAGCTTAAGACAATTGTATGGTTCCAAAGCTATAGCTTTAGTGGCATAGATTTTTCAATAGCTGGCAATGAGCACCTCTATGGGTGCTTATAGACGTTCATAAAAGGCCATAGACGGACATAGCGTTTTTCATAGACGATCATAGGACTTTTTTGTATGGGGGAATGGTCACAAGGAAGCAGCGAAACGCGAAAGACAGCTAAAGAGGACAAGGTGTCTGAAACACCGGCTAAGCTCCGCTTAAGGCAGGTTGTAGACATGTTCATCGTGCCGTTGTGTACATTACTTGCGCTGCCTTTCGATCGCACAGGAAAATTCTTGAATGTGACCAAGAGGGTATCCACACCGGTCAATATTGTGAGCCTGTGTGCTTTGATGCAGGTGCCCTGAAATCCATTGATTGCCTTGTTTGTGTGCGCATACCTAAGCGCACTATTTTTTTCCGGGTCAGAAAATTTATCTAGAGGGTACAGGTGGGGCGAAACAGAAGCCCAGGTTGACCGAGAAAAATACTCGCGAGACAAAGAGACTGTTGTGAACCGTGAAGGACCTCACGCGCGCATTACGGAAGCGCAAGTAGGAGATGTATTTTGAAGTATCGGCTTAGGTATGCATCGTACTTTTGTGCTCCCTGTGTATTGCTATGATAATGTGTTGCCGAGTTGCGGCATGTATTGAAGTGAATCTTGACCGTTGTCAAGTGTTATGGGCGTGCAGACATCATTGTAGTGATGTGTGTATTTTGGCATTCGCCATTGACTTCCTGAGCGCAAGCATGCGAGCACGAATATTGTGTTTAGTGAATATTGTTGCACAATTTTCTTAACAGAGGGGGAAGTGTCACAAATTTCGGCGCATATTCGGAAAAACTGCCGCTATGCGTAAGCAATCGCGCCCGCGCGCTCTAAAATAAAAAAAAAAACTAGCGAGGAAGGAACTCCTGGGAGTGCGTAACTTTGCGTGTGCTGATGCCCTTTCCACTGAGCTTGCCAGCGCGGCGCCAAAGTACACATAGCCACGCGCGTCGTCGATTTCTCTAGAATGGCTGAGTAGTTTCTGCTCATCGTCGACGGAGAGGGCGTGACCTTGACCGCGCTAAAGTGATACCCTCTCCCCTTCGCTCTCGTTCCGGCGTCTTCGCATCGGAAGAAGGATCCAGAAATTTCTCGAACGCTGTTTCCGCACTCGACCAATGGGGTCGCGCGCCCGGCACGAGCAGGAGAATTATCTTGTGCAGTTGAAACTGCGTGCATGTGCGCACCTGCCTTGGCGCGAAGAACAAACAGACGCGGACTGCGCCTAAAAATGAGGGGCATCAACCGCTGTCTGTTAGCCTGAGCCACCTTTTATGCTTCCGAGAAGCGCGCCCGCTCGACTCCCGGGAGAACACCACTCGATCAGCCACGGAGCAGCGAGGCACTGTGCGCCAGCCTGCGAAACGGCTCCGTCGTGCTCCTCAGGTCGTCTCGGACTGTCGCAGTGCCCGGTGAACAAATTTTGTTTTCTTTGTTTGTCTCTTTGTGTGTTAGTGCACTTTAGGTGCAGGGATTTTGTTGAATTATAATCTCTCTCGATTGTTAGTTTGCACGAGTTGCATTGTATTTGTAAATCACTTCGTATGTTCTCGTACGAATGATTGTGTAATCTTCTGTATCATCTCTTCGCTTTATAAACATTGTTTTGTTTTGTGAACCTTTGGCTCCGACCCATTCTCTGGCTTGCGACCGGCGAAAGCTGGCCACCAAACGACCAACCCTCTTGTCACTTGGTAGCTGGTCTCCGGCTGAGCTTGCCACGCTGAGTCGAGGGCACCTTCTTTGTGACCGAGAACGCTACTCTCACACGCTCTAAGGGTGTCAGGGAGCGCGCGAAGTGGTGACAGTGATTAACTTGCGTAGAATTTCGTACCCTAGGGTGAATACAAGCATCCGCTGTTTGGCGCCCTCACGTGAATGCCGCTGCAGCGAAACGTCACTGTTGCGTGCCGCCCGCGCGAAATTCGGCGTATATGTACCCGTGGGCGTCCAATTATGTGAGAATGGGCCATGAAAGACACCATCCAGTAATTCTAACCCCTGTGTGCGAGCTGTATTACTTCACTGCTGCCGGTTACATTTAGAGATCGGCGAGTTTTACCGTATACGCGTTGCAACCCACCAGCAGCTTCTAGCACCTTGAGAGCAGTCGTTATCTTTACAACGCTGTATCGCGTTGCAAAGAGCGCCAGGAGCAGCGGTTTCCTCCTGTTGTAAGCTGAGTATCAAGGCCAGATTGCAGCGCAGGAGCATAGCGCTGCAGAACAGAGACGCAGCAGGCATGCATTGCAGCGGCATCGATGCCTTGTAGGAGCCAGGCGAAAATCAATGGTAGCTATTATAAATGAACCCGAAACTGCGGCGGCAGATCGAGTGTTTTGAGCACTTTAGGTCGATAGCGAGATGCAACTTAGTCCCAGAGGCGAGGAAAGTTCGAAGCACAAAGGCTATTTGCTGTGGAAAGGCGCCTAAAGCTGTCTCGGATGAAGCGGCCTAAGAGTAGCGTCGCATCAGTTGGCTCTGCTGCATCAAAGCAGCGGTCTGTGGGTTTCCGCAATGCCGGCTCGCTACAAAAGGCGAAACCATCCTACCATCATCATCATTAGCGCGCCACTGACGCCGTCCCAATGTGAGGCATGCGTAGCAGTCAGAGGGTTGCGCTGGTTCAGGGCGCGCACATCCGCGTGGTGGTGTTGAGCATTCGTCTGGTTCGGCCAGGCGGCGCTGACACGCGGTTCGTTTCTGTGCGGCGCACTCCATTTACTTCGGTCCGCGCCTGTACATGACAGTCCCTGCTGAAAACCGCAGCCGCTGTAGAAGCGTTGTCTGGTTCTCGAATGAACGCGTTAAATGCATTGACCAACAAAACATTAGAGGAATATTTAAGCTCCCCTTTAAGGGCATTAAATACACGACAGTGATTCGCGTTGCCCACGGAGACACGTGCGGTGTTTCCTCATTCGCAATCGCAATCTTTGCAATCATCGTATGCATCAGATTTATAATCTTTTAACCACTTTACAAATGCACCGTGACAGCCTCCTTTTGGACCAATGCAAATGTTTCGGTCACAACAAAGGCGACGTCGACTCCGGCTTTTCTGCAGCACGGGACCTATACGCAGTGGCGTAAACGTTTTGCTTACCTATAAATCTGTCGAGCCAGGACGGCTCGTAAAATTTAAAAATTGGCGACTTTTCTGGAGCCTTCAGTCACACAGAGGGCGACAGGATCAGATAGCTCTGGACGCACCTGCCCGAGCCGTAGTCCCTAGGGTGGCAGCTTCCGGCTCCACGGGTGCAGATCGCCCAATGGCGAGCACACTGCTTGCATAGCTGACGGCCGCCGAACGTGGTGCGAGCACGGGTCCTCCGCTCTTGGTCGGTAGAGGGAAAGGTCAACGACCGAGGGGTGCGTGAGTGGCAGGATCGGTGGTGCTGCCTCTTCATCTGAAAAACTGAGCACAGAAAACATTTACAGCGATAGCTGTACCTTGCACACTGCCAAAGACTGCGGGCCTTTCAGCGCCGCTTAGCACTAAACAAGTCTCAGGGCATTTTAAGGGATGCCAAGAGTAACACCATGCAATGGTTGATGTAAGCAAAAACTGGTTCTTTTTCTCTTTTTGAATATGTCGGCGTTATTCTGGGAGCAACAGAATCATTTATTGCAGACAAAATTGAACTTAAGTGTCTTTAAGCCAATTAACCAAACTCCACGCTTTTAATGAAATGGATGGGTTGCCATCGTTTTCAGACGAATCGCAGTGTAGCGCAGCCTCCGGAATCAGCGACCCAGAATTTCTGTGAACACATGTATTTTACTTGCAAAATCGGCCGCTGGTGGTGACACTTGTAGTGTGTGTTTTCATGTAGTGTCTTCTTTTCCCGCCTATAAAAGCTCCATTTTCGGTTAGTGTGGTTTAATTCTGTTTAAAACGCAGTCTAAAATTGATGACAGTCAACATCGATTTATCTTCATTGTCCCTTAAGTCCAGACGCGCTTTCTGCCATAAAACATACGCACATCTGTTCCCATTTCACAGACAAAAGATGACAAGTTGAACAAGTTTACGCCACATTGTTTACTGCGTGGAACTATCTCATATAAAAAACCTTGTTGCGGTAATGTAGGACATGTCATGAGCAGATTCAACATGACATTTTGAATTTGCATAGGGACCAAAGAACCTGTGTTGGTGAAATAATAAGGCAGAATTCCATTTCAATAGAAATATGGCCGTCGCACTTTTCAGTTTAACATTGTCAACATTATTATTGTTTTCATGTTGGATTGACTTTGAAATTATCACTTTGATTTGAGTTATAATCTGACAAAAGTATACTCGTATTACTCCATTCGTATTATGCCGGAACTAATGACTGCCGATGCCACTTTCTGGGGTGTGCACACTCTATGGCTGTAACCGCTGGTTTAACGGGGTCCGCCAAATCCTAGACCTCGTGTGGTCTACACATACACGAGCGCATACAGGCATATATTTATGTATAGAGAGACCCTTACGCACACACAGACCCCCTGCTAGAGGATGGAGCAGCTTTGCGCACGAAGCTGTAATAAGGAATGACTGACTCTCCAAGGTTGTTTCCTGTCTCAGCTTCACCTGCATATACTCCTTCATAAGGACGTGCCGTTGTGTGCAGCTGCGGATCAGTAAAGTTACATAGGTTATTCGTGTGGCTACTTATTAACTTTATGCACAGTAAAATTAACCAGGATCACATGCACGTTCTTTTAGCTGAAGGCCTTAATTCCTTCCACCACAATCAAAACAAAGCCAGGAGTAGAGCCGTTTTGTGTTCCACTGCGTGCTATATGTCTATCACAGCATAGGCGCTTTTCAGGTTGCTTGTTATTTATGTCGGCTCTTACCGCTATTCCTTGGAAAATGAAAGTGCCAGAGTGCGTCACTTTTAAATACTTTCTAAACGAAACCTATTTCCACGTTTAACCTTATGCCCACCAACCTAAATTTATTAGTCGTTCAGTCAGCAAAATAATAATAATAATAATTGGTTTTCGGGGAAAGGAACTGGCACAGTATCTGTCTCATACATCGTTGGACACCTATACCGCGCCGTAAGGGAAGTATAAAGGAGGGAGTGAAAGAAGAGAGGAAGAAAGAGGTGCCGTAGTGGAGGGCTCCGGAATAATTTCGACCACCTGGGGATCTTTAACGTACACTGACATCACACATCTTTTGAGCTAGTTTTCGCATCCTTCTGAGTTTGTTTCAATCAATAGTCAGCCAACATAGGCCTAATGTACGTTGAGTCTGCGAAACGACTGCTAAGCGAAGTTTTCCTTGTGCTTCACCGAACAATGTTTGTTTTTTAACATCAGTTAATTAATTCCTAGTTGTGGTTTTTCTGACTTGTCAGTGCGAAGTCAGCAAAACCACAACTTTGAATTAATTAACTGATGTTAAAAAACAATCATTGTTCGGTGAAGCACAAGGAAAACTTCGCTTAGCAGTCGTTTCGTAGACTCAACGTGCATTAGTTCTATGTTGGCTGTCTATTGATTGAAACAAACTCAGAAGGGTGCGAAAACTAGCTCAAAAGAGATTTCCGTAAGCGTAGGCGACGGAAGTATCGCCTGTACACACTGGTGACGCTTAACATTTGATTCATTTCAAAGCTCGAGACACAAAGGTCCTCACTCTGCCGAAAGCACAGAGTGTGCTTTTGCACACGAATTAGAAAGAAAGGTAAAACTGAGTAAAAATCTTATACAGGGTGTTTCACGTAACTTAAACCAAATAATTTAAATCCGCGCACCGGAGCTCTGTGAAACCAACGACATATTGTTTCCTCATCTCGTGGCATTCCTGATATTATTTTTAAAATTTTGCTCTACAAATAGGTATCTAAGAAAAGTATGCAAATTTTTTTACGTTCAATGTATGTTCACGTGCGTTTCATGGAGTTGTAGAGTGCCTTCCGAAACAACCGATGCAGTTTTTGATTCCAGCGCATCAACTAAGCACTCCTTTTTTCTGCGTTTAAAGAAAGCCCAAGAACCAGTTAAAAAAAAAACACCGGAATGCGCACGTTCCAGCCCTCCCAGCGGTGTTTTATACAAGGGAAACGAGCGCGCTAAGAATGACCAAGTGAATGGCCGCAGCTTGGTTCGACAGGCTGCACAGCAATACAAATAAAGTAAATAGAGGCTACCAACAAATAAGCGACTTTACTGCTTTCCATCCCTTCTTTTGTGAGAAAGCAGTTCTAGCCGCACCACCGGGTTTCAGTGGTGCCTGTGAGAATACCGGTCAAGTGAAACCGTCAGCACCACCAAAAAGTAAGCAGGAAAGGGCAGCGTGGGAGACGCCCGGGACAAAGCGATAAAGAAAGAGAGAAGTGGGCACCTTAATCGCACTTTGAGTAGGCGGGGGCGTCCACTCACAAAATGAGACAGTTTTGCTCCTTTCCTTTTCTCAAAACCAGCATAAAGTTTAGACGATTGTAAAAAAGAAGAGGACACGGACGCAGCAGATGACTGATGATAAAGAAGCTGGCCCTGCGCCTCAGTCGTATTGCTATCGCCACGAATGTCTGTGCCCCACCTGGCTGCCCTCTGACGGTTGCGCCCGTCCTCCCAGATCCTTTGAACAAACCCCCGCCTTACGTTTGTTGCAGGTGCCGAATTAGCAATGGAATTGCGCAACATTTCAGTAGAAGTCTGCCGAGGCTCTTTTATTCGCTCATCCGCCACCATCTGTCGCCGCTCCACTGATACGCTTACGTCGTCTCCCAACCGCCGCCCCCTATCGCGGCCCCGCTGACATACGCGCATGTCGTCGCCAGACCTCGACAGCCTACCTATCTTTGCCTCCAATATCTAGGCGAGCGGCGGCTCCTCTTCTGCCGGCTCCGCGAGTCAGCAATTCCTGGCGCACCATCGACAACCGTCTTATATACTACAATTGCGGCTTGCCTGCAAGAATATGACATCCGCGTAGTCTATCGCTACGGCCGCAAGCATCAAGACGCTGACGCTCTGTCCCGCTGCCCACTTCCAGCCGAACTCGCCAGCCTTTCTACCTCTGACGCCTCCCCGTCATCGCTTCACATAAGCGACATGCCCTCAAGCGCAACGTGCCGACCACTGGATCGCTTCTCTTCTCGACTTTCTCTCCAACCTCACGGCTGCCTGTCCATCCCGTGTTCTGTGCCATGCTTCCCACTTTGTGATTCGCGATAATCTCCTCTATCACTACAACTAGAGCTTCGACGGCCCCAAGGGGTTACTAGTTATTCCTCGCCACTTGCTTACACAAATATGCGCCTATTTCCACGCTGACCCATAATGCGGTCACGCGGGAGTTTTCAAGACATACAACAGCAATTCGGCTGCGCTACTACTGGAACGGCATGTACACCTTCGTACTTGAATACGTACGCTCCTGCCTCGCCTGTCAACGTCGCGAGGAATCTCCTCATTGTTCTGCTGGAGAGTTGCAGCCGCTCCCTTCCCACCACGCCCTGTCCGCCGGATCGGCATTGATTTCTACGGCCCGCTTCCGCGCAGTGCAGCCGCCAACCGCTGGTCTATCATTGCGGTTGATCATCTGACGCGGCATGCTGAAGCCGCCGCCATCCTGTCTGCCACCACGACAGACGTTGCCTTCTTCCTTTTGTAGCATTTCATCCTTCGTAATGATAGACCTCGTGAACTGCTTAGCGACCGCGGAAGCGCCTTCGTGTCCGATGTCGTCAAAACCCTGCTCCGCAAGTACACCATAATACATCGAACCACCTCCACCTATCATCCGCAAACCAACGGTCTCGCCGAGCGATTACCGCACCCTCGGGGAAATGCTCTCTAGGTATGTCTGTCGCATCCAATTACTCGAATTGGGATCTCCTCCCTCCTTATGTGACCTTGCCTACAACAACGCTCAGCAGTCAACTACTGGCTTCTCTTCCTTCTTTCTTCTATATGGCCGTTATCCGTCTGCTACAATAGAGCACATTCTGCCTAACCAACCTGGCGCCTCCGAATATACCCCTGTTTCCGAGGCCGCGTAACACGCTGAAGATTCTCGCCAAATCGCCCGGTCACTCACGACTAACACCCAGTACCGCCAGAAATTCCACTACGACAACGCTCACACCCCATCGCACTTCTCTCCTGGCACGCTTGTGTGGCTCTCGATACCGTCAAGTACTCCGGCACTGTCTGAAATTTCTCGCCAAGTATCACGGCCCCTACAGCGTCCTGGAGCACACAACTCCTGTTAATTACTTGGTCGAGCCCCCCATGCCGTCTCCCAATCTCCGCCGCCACGGCCGCGAGACAGTTCGCATCCAGCGTCTCAAGCATTACAACAACCCCGCCATCTTACAGTCGCCGTAAGTCGCCAGGATGGCTCTTCTCCCCGCGGGTGATTCTACAGAAGAAACTGGAACAGACACAGCACATGTCTCATGACTAAGAAGAAGCTGGCCCTGCGCCTCGGCCGTATTGCTATCGCCACGAATGTATGTGTCCGACCTGGCTGCCCTCGGACTATTTTCGCCGCTGCCCCCGTCCTCCCAGCTAATTTCAATAAACCCCCACCTTACGCTACGATGTTCCTGAGGAAAAGAAAGGCGATAACTCGCTCTCTGGGTCAGTAGCCAGCTCATTGACGCATTGGGGTTCATGGCAGGGTTGTCCACCTGAAAAAAAAAACGTGCTTTCGGAAAATAATTCGCGCTTGGCAATGCTACACCGCTAGCCATTTTTGGGTCGTCTATGTGATGGCGCAGTACAATCTACTACTGAATTAGCTCTCGGTCACATACCCATCCGCTACAGCAAACCACGGCGCACGCTTTCCGTGCTCCGGAAGAATAGCCTGACGCACTTTGAAGATAATGCTGAGAAGAGATAGGGCGCTCGCTTCCAGGCAGTGAGCACGCATGCTTTTAGAAAGGATTTGGCAGCATGGAAGAGCTCGAAAACGTGGTTTGCTCGATATTGTCGGGGTTGTTTTAAATCCTGGAAAAAGAACCACGTAGGATATAAGTTATCAAAGAAATCTGGATCAGTTGTTTTTTAACCTCCTCTTCAACTTATCGAAACGTAAGTTACTCGAAGTCAATATTAAAAATTTGCACGTAGTCTTATCACAAAAATAAATTAATGGGTAAAAAAAGTCTCAGGAGCTCCGCACGACGAGAAACAGCCATTTGCCTCACCCAGCTCCTATGTGCGACATAGTTTTACTACTTTGTTCGGGTTACGTGCAATATCCCGTAGAGGGTGGACAGCTGGTGTGACGACTTTAAGGAAGGTGCGTATACATAAACGAAAACGTTTACGCTGCCCATTTCAAAACCTGGGGATTTACGGAATAAGCGCAATAGTTTTAAGTGCTTTTCTATTTACCACGCAGACACCATATGTACAGCGAAGTGCAGCAAATATTTGGTGTTGATGTTTGTTTCACTCACGAAGAAGCCTTCGCCGACAAGTACCCTATTGCTGCTGAGAGCATTGACTAGCGCTCAGGGAAAGAGTGGCTCCCAAACGATTTGTGCCACGACAACATGGAGCCTTTGAAAACATCTGCAAGTCAGCTACCCTGCAAAGCAAAAACCTTACACGAAGGCCTCGCGGTCGGGATCGAGGGCAGAAATTAGGTGCAGCGCTTGATACTTCTGTCGCCATCATAATGCCGATCGCTTTCCGACGCACTTCTGCCGTATTTTTCACATGCAATGAAACGATTAACCGCAGCTCAGACAAGCCAAAGCTTGGGAGGAGCCACACATCTGCTGCGCGTAGGAGTAGCAACAAAAAATGAAGCTCAGCTGCAACACGTTGTACCAAGCGTGGCGCTTGCAGGGCACAAGACTTGCAATAGCCGCCTCTAGCACAGCACCGAACTTCAGCCTTGAGGACGGCATGCGATACCGTTGGGCTTAGCGGCTTGCGCTTTGCAAGTAAGCCGACTTCTATATCTTGCAACCGGTCTCGCGAAAACGAGTTGAAAAGAAAATGCCGTCAATATGCGTTTGCGGAAACTGGAATTTTGGTTACTTCTGCTGAGTCTATATGAACAACCTCGTCAGCGCTTTAAGCAAACCATCGAGCTATTGGATTCGATTGTTACTTGGCAAGACTTTCGGTACATTGCTCGCAAACTCACTGCACGCAAAATGATCATCTTTTAAGGTTCACACACTTCTCACACAATTAATTCCTCATAGTAACCCTGGAAAACCCGAAACGCAATCCTCACACACTCCTCCGTCGCAGCAGGATTGAACGCGGTGCAAAAATCGCAAAGCACGAGGTCGAGAGCTATAGCGCTGATCAATCTCATTACCACTGACATATTTCCATAAAATTTTGTTTTAGGCAACCAATCCGAAATAGCCATCACCGCGCTTCAGTATGGCCGCTTAAGCCTGGTCAATCAAGGAAGATTTTGCCAACACACGACTTCAGGACGGTCTTGTCCCCCCCCCCCCCCCGCCCCCGGACTGTTTACATCATACTCTCCCCATTATATGCCAAAGGCTAAGGCAAAGCACAAAACTTACGTGACACAACGCTGTTCTCACTGGGTAGGTGTACACCTTTGCTTACTTCTGTTGCTGATATCGCCCGCGTGCTCCAGTGGCTCCCACTCATTACTGTACGTTGGGGCGACCGCATCGGAGGACTCGTAGTGTATCGCCGTGGCGGCTGCGATGACGTTGACCGGAATAATTTGGTCAGCGCAGAGCGCCTGGGGTGTGAAAACAAAAAGGCTTTCCCATCTGGGCCGTGGAAAAGGGTGGTACAGAAGAGCTCGGAGCTCACTCGCCATGTCATGCGGCGCCTGGATGGCAAGGACTGGAAACGGGGTGCCCATGAGAAAGAACTGCAGCAAGATCGCCTTTGTGCATGACCTACCCAGAGCAGCTAAGACGCAGACCCCCTACTTGAATTACAGCGGGTGATGGCGGGCCGGCTAGACTGTGCTCGGCTAGGGAATGTCCTATACTTGAAAGGCCGTCGCCGCTTTCTTCAGTACCGGCATATTTCGGTGAGGACGAGATGCCTGTGGGCTGATGGTAGAAGACAGGTGCTACACTCTTCACTGATGATGCAAAGTAAGCCTGGAGAAATAGACGATGGGCAGGGCACAGATGCTCAAGAAGCTTAAAGCTGCGATTCGTGGAAGCCACTCATCCCGCGCGCCCTCCTTGTTTTTGTCGCGCGTGTTCATGTGTTCGTAATTTCGATGGAAGGCTGCCGATGAACAAAGATGTTGACTGTAAGAAAAGGGGGCGAGAAAGGTGTAAACTCATGCTGTGCAATGAAACCCCAGAGCAAGATTTCCAGCACTCTTCCGGCTGCCTGAACAGGAGTGGCCATCCGTAAAACAACACAGATCAAACGGGAGGTGGCGCAATCCCGAAAAGGGAAACTTTACGCAGATCCACACACTGTCTGCCTCATATGGAGGGTATTACCATTAATAATATTATCAGCTTCTTGTTAGCACATCTTAGCTGTATCCCTTTAAGGTACACGGAACACACATGTCTCCTGATTTCAGAAAGATGTAACTAAACGACTACATCGTGCATAAAGCTAAAAATTGGGCGTTTTGCTCTTATATGTTTACTTTATGGAAAAGTTAGGTTTTCTTCGTAAAAGTTGCAACACTCCCATTTGAAACTAGGCAGTCTTGGCCCCGGAGAGTAGCGGTTTTCATCCGGTTATGTAAGTGCAAGTTTTGTTGTACTTGTTGAAAGTTATTTCTCAACACTTGGTTGCATTAAATTCTTTAGGCTCTATATTTACCGGGAAAATAAAATAAATAGTTGCGTAAGTGCACATCCGGTTTTGTAGCAATAAAACTAGCTTGATACATAGGTGTCCCTGTGTAAACTAGGGGAAGTTTAGTCCAGCTTTGAATTCGTGTACGGGGGACACTTTGATGCCCTCTCGCCTTCAAAATGTGACCTAAGACAAATGAATGGTATTTTTTTTCGCTTCCCGTATGCGTATGCGAGCTATCCTCACTTATTTTTCTAACCGCCGCTTTTAAGATGGAAAACGATGTTACTTTTCAGTGTTTAGGGAAGAGAGATAGCATAATCTTTTTCGCTATTACAGAGATCATTGGGCTGCGTTACAACTGCACGGTTAAGATTTGGATTTCTTGGAGGAAGGCGTGGATAAGGTTCCAGCAGAGATTAACATAAAGTACATAGACGAAAAGGAACCTTCCAGTCTCTAGAGTAAACGCATCAGGCGAAATGCGTCGACAGCGCTCAGCTTTACATTCTCGGAATGAAAGCTACAAAAGAGATGACATGAAAGAAGGCCAAGATAAAGGTAGCGTAATACCACTTGCTATTTTTTCGGCAGTTGTAAATGTGGATACGCTAGTTTCTGATGTACCCATAAAAGAAAGTATCCATTACACGCAACAAAGTGGAATCTTTTTTTTTCCAACAACGAAACGACAAATGAAAGCGGTTCAGCAGTAAACTTCCTCATCGTTCTCTTCTCGACATTGGAATGAACAACACACTCCCAGATTTGGTATCATAAGCTGCAAACTAAAAATATTAATACACCTTCTCTCTCCTCAATTGAATTTCGACAGGATATAATGCGTTCCCATGTCGGCAATTTTTCTAGCCGTCCAGTGGATGTGACAAGACTTGTGCTCAGGCAGTGACGTGTCGTGACGCTCTCGCAGCGCGTATCCCCGGCACAAATGGACAAAGGTGTCATTCACTAACGCTGTGCGAATTAAGCGAAATGGATGGTTGAAAACCACAAAATCAATTATTGCACAGTTTCTAGAGACGACCTGGGCTTTGCGGTGGAAAATAAAGGTTCTCTAGAATACCAAAGCAGGAAGAAGTAGCGGCTACGGCTGGGGCCAACTGGCTCTCTAGAGGTACATAGGAACACATGTGTCCCAGCCCGTATCTTTTCCTGTTTGATACCAACTGCCCCATTCACCGCTTTTTTGGTGTTTTGGAGCATATGATGCACGAAAATCACCAGTGTATTCAATTGGCAACGTTCGTCCTCTTGTGTACCTGAAGGGGTCAACAGGCCGAGGTGGGCGAGAGAATTTTTGGTTGCAACGCATTAACGCCGACGCTGACGCTGTACCTGCTTACATCAGGGACACATGATTCCCCGAAGAACTCTAAGTTCTTCAAGATTGGGACGTATTTAGAAAGGAAACAAATTATTTAAGTACTTCAGAAGGAAAAAAAGTGTGGCTCTAATGACAGAAACAAGTTCGTGCATGTAGATTGAGTATAATCTTTAGGTTCCGCGTAGCTGAGGTGATCAGTACGTCAGGCATACGAGCCGCTGCATCAGCATCAGATTATTAGAATAATCGAATTCCTTAGCTGAGTCACGGGAGCAGCATCTGACTAAACATTGTAAGACCTGCAAGCGTGATGACCAAGAATGCACTCTGCTTTTCGGCGGGATTCAGGTGATCCGGCGCGCGAGGGAAATGAAAGAACGCGAAATTATCTAAGCCTTACAGATCACGAGATGGGGCCGGACAAATGTGCTAGTGAGGCTTCCGTTCACTTCTACAACAAGGAGTTGGAGTCTCTCGGGTCAAGGGAGTAATTACGGCTTTTTGTCTCTGTGTGGTTGGTGCGCGTGGGCTTTGTTGTTAAGGAAAGAGGCGTTGGTGCGATAAACCAATTGTTATTCTGCACACGTCCCATGTGCTTCTTCTCTCTTGTACTATCTTTTTTGCGCAGTTATTTATTCTTCTTATAATGAAAAAAAAAACTTGGCTTTGTAAGCCTCAGCAAGAATCGCGTTATTAAAGAGATATCCCCTTCAAGAGCTCGGGGTACTTCAGTTTAGCTACATGAGTTAGAGAGGATTAGTCAAGGTGCCTATGAAGAAGATATCACTATTATAAAAGCAGAGCTTCAAAAGTGTGAATCTGAAAAATACAAGGGAGGTCTTCATAAGGTCTAGTTCCCGTAGGTTTCTCGGTGAGCAACCACGTCGGGCCCCGAGTGATGAAAGGCGGACCACTTTTGCGAAGAAAAAATTGAAATTTCAACACAGAGGTTCCACGTAGAGCGATACTCTTGGTATTGCTTTCTTTGACTATTATCGAAGCTCTCTGAGGGTTGTGGGGGCAACAATTGGTGATCAGATGGCGCATGCTTACTTGAAGCCTTTCCTAGACTTGATGAGCAGCTTGCAGGAGTGGAGGGACCGGTTACAATAGAGGAAATAAATCTCCTATTGCTGATATGCAGGGTGAGAAATTATCTAACCCACATGATACGACTAGCAAGTTCTGTCAAACATTTTCTCCTTTCCCTAGTGCCTGTTTTGATTGGAGTTTTTCAGGAATCTTAAGATGTCTGTTTTTCCCTCCCACTTTATAATGCGTGCATGCTATATTAATTTCAAAAACCACCGACCATAATCAGCTGACAAATTTGAAGGATATTGTCAATTTTCTCTCTGTACTGTCATTCCAAAGTTTTTGCGAAGGTCTATTGTAGTCATCTGCAGCTAGATGTACCTTATATAATATGGTACACATCATGTCTGAGCTATCACAGACCGCAGATCCAAAGCAATATTCATATTACACGTTCGGGAATGGAGATAGCATCAGATGTGACCGGTCAAGAAGCTCTTATTCAGATTGCCTTTAAAAGGCATTCGATAAAGTTCGCAATGATTTCTTGCTTGCGGTCTTGTTGCAAGAAACTATTGGTGGCGTTTTGAAGAGCCCATAAAACTGCGCCATAAGAAATTGTATACAATGCTAATTGCTAAACAAGAGCTACGCAAACTCGTACCACTAAAATCATCTATTGCCAAGGTTCTCCGTTATCGCCTTTGTGTTTGCCCTATAGCGGGTGTGTTTTTAACTGTTTACAGATCGTTTTTTAAAGCCTGCGAGAGATACCTCGAAACTGTTTTGTGCAGGAGGATTGTACAGCAAGACGGACATTATGTACGTCATAGATCTCAATTCTTAAACGATTAATAACTAAAATTGGCTAATTAACTTTTTAAATTTTTAATTCAAGGTCCAAAATTATATTAAGAAATTAAAAGCTGTTAGCACAAAAGTTAAGCCCAGTTCTTAAAATTTCTTTATCGGAGTAATTTGGCGCTCCACAGATGGCAATGACAGTTTGGCCGACGGCTTGGAACGTCGCATCGACTGCATCTGGCGGCTGTTGGCGCGAGGAGCCTCAAGCCTGGTATGCTTTTCCACTCGCTTCGCTGCAGAAGGCATTGGGGAAACCAGTCGCATGTAACAAACGTGGCAGCATTTATGCCTGTATACTGTCCTTCTATAACAAAACAAATGAAGGAGCATGTTATTCTTTCAGATAGTATGTTTATTGAACTTTGTTTGGTTTCGTTTATAGAGTTTACCGTCATAAAGCGACACAGGGAGATGCTTTTGTGAACTTTGTGCTGCATTTGTGTTCATCGGATACGTGTACGTGCACGTAGTATTAGTAATTCTTGTTTCCTCGGGTCCACTAACCGCACAAAGAAGCTGGTGTGCGGCAAGCTTTTCTTGGTTCAATGTTTATTTTGTTGACTTCGTGGTGACAGCTAGTAGGGAAGTAAGGAAGTACAATCAAGAACAATCGAAGGCTATCGCACTCGGTCCGGCTGAAAAGCGTCAAGAAAGTCTTTCCCAGCGTGACACTCTCTTACTGCGCAACAAACATCACGGTGCAAAGCAGAGTAAAAATTGTTCTAGGCAAGCTCATGAATTCGTTGCAAAAATAAATTTTGTTAGAGCTGTTCAATCCAAGTAAGTTAAGCCTAAAATGGTCACCTTGAAATCAAGATAGACTGTATGTTCGTGTCTCCTCTCTGTAAGAAATTTACTTCGTTCAGGACGAAGCGGCGCTCGACCAGTGCCAAAGCCCCATGACTGTTCTTTAGTGACGTTTACCCCAGTGCAACATTACAGACAAGCAATGCAGATATAGCTTGCGCACATGCTCGATGTTTGGGGGGAGTGTTTTTGGTGAAAAAAAGACATTGTCCACGAGTGCCTTCTGTATCCGCATAAAAAGCGTATGAATGGAGAGCCGGTCGTATGCGTCTCAGAAGGCTCCCTGAGTGATAAAAGCCGCCGATCAATCCCAGGATCTCCCTCGACAAATCGACAGCTGTTACGGAAGGACCATCGCCTTCGAATTTAGCTCACTTTCGTGAGGAACAGACTGTCGTAGCCCCCGCGGTCAGCGTAGGTCCATTTTCTACTTCACTTACATGTTAACTTTGCCTTCCACTTTATTGTCGATTTGAATTACAATAATTATAATCGCTTGTTTATAATGTGCATTTTCCTCACAACGCGTAAATCTGCCTTCTGCAATTCTAATCACTTCTGTTTAAATCAGGGTACATGTGATGTACTCTAATAGAATGTAAGTGCGCGTCCATGTTGCTATGTTAGTAAGTTTTCAATCTTATTACTTCAACGAATGTGATGGCATGCCCTCGACCTTCCATGTGTATATTGCTGAAAACACGCTTGCATTTGTGGTTTTCTTGCACCACGGCTGTCTTATTCGCAACGCTGAACATCAACGTCCTAGCGCTGCGCGCATCAAACCCCACTCGTTTTTCCCTCGCTCCGGGGAAGGGCCTCGCATTTCTCAGGAACCGCGACATGTCTCTCCGTTACAATCTAAGGCAATTCTGCTGCTGGCACAATGGTATTAAGATTAGAACGTTTGGGATAAGCGGCGACCGGTCATTGTGGCTTCGATGTGGAGCACGGTAGGCCCCGCTATACCTACCCATCGATCTGTGCGTTAACTTTCAGTCCATCGTACGGCGCGTGGCTGCATCTAGGTGCGCACCGCTGCATATATGACCCTCGCTTTTGCGCACCAGGAGAACGCCGTGATAACGTTTTCATAGTTTCTGTATCGAACGCCTGTGTTAGCCCATAAGACGAGGTTAACAGCGCTGAGAAAACGTCGCATAGCGACTTACCGGATCCAGGTGTAGCCCAAAGAGAAATACCTGTCATAAGAATGGTGATGCTGGTTCATTCAACTGGCTGTCGCCATGGTGCGGTAAACCTCGCAAGATATGCCGCGCCAAGAAAACTACATATGCATCAAGCAGAAGTGCCGTTTGCTATCATTTCATTAGTGCGGAAGCATTACTAAGCCTTGCTGCACCAGAAGCGTCGGCAAAATGTGTCGCCAGATGTGACGTCATCACTCATGATCTGAAAAGTGGTGTGGTGAAGTATGTAAAGACAATGATTAAACAAAATCTTGTCAGGATTATTAGGCATCGGTCATTAAAATTAATAATTGACGGCCCTAATAATGTTCATAATTGGTTAGCGCAATCAGCGAGCATAATTATTGGTTCTTTTGATTATAATTTACGAGGGTAATTAATTGTTTCATGTAATAGGGCTCATCAGTTTGACGACGTGATGTCATAAGAGTGTGACGCCAATCGTAAGTCTGATGACGTCACGCATACAACCAATCAGATTACAGCAAGAAAAAGTAGGCATCGTGGAATGGTAGCATCGTAAATTGAAGATTAGCGGTCGGATCTTAACACAGTCGGTAAGTAGGTGAATAGAGGCCAGAAACGCCGCGGCAAAGAGTAATGGTTTCGCATTTCTCCAATGCAGTCTCCGCAGTGATAACTAAGCTTTTTTTTGCCACAACATCGGTAGCGAACTTGAGGACACGTGCTTCTGAAAGGGACGATATTTTCGACTGGTGACATTGGCGCTCAATACGAACTACCACTATGAAGAAAGTCACTGAATTTGTTCGGTCTGGCACACCTTTTTCTCCTACTCACAGCTCTTCTTCGCTGTTGTGAGCCACAGATACAAGCGCTGGCACTGCCTTTATGTAGTTACGTAGGCAGGTAAACTTTAATGAATAAAATCAGAGGAATCCTTCGCGAGGCTTGTGGGTGGGTTCCTCATTGAGCTGTGAGACGGACCAGTCGCTGGTCAGCATCGCCTCCCACCGCTCAAATGACGTGTACTGCGTCTGTAAGTGGTTCTGTTTCGCCCCGTATCGCCACGAAATGTGGAATAGTGTTGGGCGGGCCTAGCATTATGGGCATGTGTCAGGGTTTAGTGTTGAGTGCATGAGGTGACGTTTGTGGGTTTTACATAGCTAGTACGCTCATGACGCGTGCCGTGCTTCCGTGGAACAGAGACGCACGCTAGGGATAGAAAAGGTTTTATTCGTACAGATCAGCCAGCTTATATATAGCCTGACCAGTCGAGGGTGTGGAGAGAGAGAGGCACGAGAGAAAGCATTAGAGACATGCGCTTGGCATTCGCCACAGTGATAAGGCAGAGCGTTTAAAACAGTCAAGATGAGGTAAAGTGTTCGTATGGAAGATAGCGTCCTGGGTGTCTAATTTTGTGTGAGAAGGAGGTATTTTCGGCACTGGAGACGCTGGAACTCTAAGCGTTCCTTGTACATAGAGAGAATAGGGATGAATTGGAATGCGCAGGATGGACTTGTTCGTTTGATTCCTGCTCGAGCTAAAGCGTTCGCCCTTTCATTTCCCTGTGGTCCCTCCTCACCAGTGGTCCACGTAATCTGGTAGGGTTTATTGAGTGGTTGGGTACCAATGAGTCCAGCGACGTGTCTTAGGACGCGTCTCCGGCGGAATTTTCGGCAGGCTTTCTGTGAATCTGTGGTCACATGAGCGCTGCGCCCTTGTGCGTCGCAGTGCCGTATGGCAAGTGAAATAGGGGCAGTTTCAGCCGCCGCTGGAGAGCCGGCTATGACGGAGGCAGCGAGCACTGGGCAGAATTCAAAATTTATCGCTACAACCGCGTATTTATTTTGTTCCGTGTATGCCGCGGCGTCAACATACACCGCGCCGGCTGAGATTTGCAAGTAGCTTGCGTAGGTGGGAAATACTTGCTTTACGCCTGCCGTTGTGGACATATTTGAACATGTTTCGGTATCGGTGCTACTTTGATTTCATTTCTGCGTAGTTTCTCAGGGAGGATTGAGAATCCGGAGCTCGTATGTCCGCTGTCGTGCCTACATGCCTGAGAAGGGCGTTTCTGGATTGTGTTTGTTGGATTCAAACTGTTTGTAATGTGAAGACTGCTTCTTGTAGTTCGCAATATGTGTCTAAACGGCAAAGATCCCGAAGTTTTTCTGTTGAGGTGCTGGGCGGAAGATTAAGCGCCGTTTTGTATTCCCCTCTTATGATGGTGTCAATGTGTTGCTCTTCCTGTTTCATGGTCTCGTGAAAAGGAAGTCCGTACGTTATTCTACTTAAAACTAGCGCTTGGATTAACCGTATTGTGTCCTCTTCTCGCATGCCTTGGCGATGTTAGGCGTTACCACTAATCATGCGGGTTATTTGAGTAGTGGGGCTTTTAAGTGTTCGAATGGTGTGGGTAGCCTTGAGTTTACTCTGGATCTAAAGTCCAAATATGTGGATAATCTCCACTTCCTTAATGGGCTGCCCTTCCATCGTAAGGTTTATCGAGCCCAGTGATCTGTATAATGGATTATGAACCCGTAGTACTTCGGACTTCTCTTCGGAGCAGTGAAGACCGCTTTTAGAGGCGAAATCTTACACTACTTGTGCTGCTTCCTGTATTGTTGCTTTTTTAGAATTTCATGAATATAAGTGTCGAATCAACATATTTTGAAAATATGCGTTTTTTTCCAAAACAGTTCACGATTGTAATGGTTTCCAGGTGCATATTGTTTCAGCGCCGTCCTCTACCATTGATTGTGCTCTTGCCGAATTTTTTATTAGTTTGTGTGTAAAATTTTCTTCGTCCACTTTGTCACACAACTGTAGTTTTTGTATCCTGTTCTTGTATATACCTTGTTTTGAACATTTTTTTTCTTGTTTCATTACGTTGTGTATCTTGCATTATCTTCAGAGCATAGCCTTAGATTTTCTGTTGCTGAATTGTGCTACCTGTAGCATTTTTCTGCGTTTTCCATCCTACAATAATGCCCGTTTCAGGGCGCTGTAGGTATGTGAATAAATAAATAAATTAAATAAATAATGAGCCCTTGGTAGTCCGTATCATGATGTCATTGGCATACAACGTATATCTGATCTTGAGGACTGTTTGGAGTTGCTGAGCCAGCTTGAGCATCGCGATGTCAACATCCGGCTATAGCTTTCTGATAATTGTGGGTGCTACAGCGCGAAAGAGAAGAAAGACAGTTGAAGAACGACACAGACGAGCGCACTCGGCCGAGTGCACATAGCATAGAACAGCTGATAAGATAGAACCCTGTGGCGTGCCTCTGTTTGTCATTTCTCAAGCCGCGGAGCGTATTTGGCTTAAGAATATCATCGCTGTGTGTCCCGTGAGGAATGCTCGTACGTACGAAATTAGCTTTTCGCCACAGTTAAGGTCGATGATGCCTTGAAGGATTGTTTGGTGCGACATCCCATCAAAGGCACCCTTCAGATCGAGAGCCAGAATGAGGTGTTCATGATCTTTTGGGATATTTGTTAGGAGCTCTTCTCTTATTTGAAGGAAAGCATCTTGAGCCGAGAGGCCCGGCCGAAAAGCAATCAAGCTAGGAAGAAAAAGGTCGTTGTCATCGGCGCAAGTTTTAAGGCGGCTGTGGACGACACTTTCGCAGCGCTTTCTTACGCTAGACGCCAAAGAATTTGGGCGTAGTGCGTCCAATGTAGGCTTCTTGCCCAGTTTTGGAATGGAGATAATGTCGGCGTGTCGCCAGCTCGGGGCACTATTCCTTTGTCCCATAGCTCATGGTTGAGGTATTCCATGAGAGCCTGCATGTAATATCAACTGAGATTACGAATCATGGCATTTGTTATGTTGTATGCTTCGGGGACAGTGTTTCGCTTTGAGGCGTGCGAACTGCGCTCGACCCTCTGCTAGTTTATTAGGGGCGTCCAGCCTAGGGCTGGGCTGGCCGGTGTAACGAAGCGCACAGAGAGGGATGAGAGTGTCGCCTACATAGCGCATCCAGAGAGCTTTCTTCAGCTCCTCATCCTTGCCAGAGAATTGATACGCAATTGTTTGAAGCGTGCGATGTGTAGCCGTTATGGTTTATCATACAGTGAAGGTTTGTGCATTTCTTGCCGGGGCTAAGGGTGCCCTTTAGCGATGAACACAACTGGGCCCAATTTTGTCTGGCCAAATGCGTTGAGTATTCTTCGGCTTCCTCCGTGATATCATCAATGCGAAGTTTTTGTTCTCTGTTCAGACGTTGACGCTTCCATTGTTTAATCAGTTTTTCTCTATCTTGCCATAAATGGTCAAGATGGCGATCTATATCTGGTGCCGCGGCTGTACACTGGATCACTTGAGTGTGAGTTGCGTGTGGTTCCCTCAAGTGTTGTGTCCATTCTCTGATGCTGCTGATCCCTCCTTCGGGGGCTCGGCTTTTTAGAAAGTGGTGCTAATTTGTCATGTTGGCATCTCCGAGTATTCTCCTGAGTTTGGGCGTGGAGGTGGCCGTACTGAGGATATTGTGGTCGCTGCCTAAAGGCTAGACTAGACGCGTCCAGGTGACAACGTGGACATTCTTCGTTAATGAGAGATCAGGTGCGGAGTGTCCACAAACGCTATTGCCTATCTGGGTGGCTGTAGCGAGGCCCGCGCCATGTCAAGACCTTCCCTGTATGTTTCCTCTAAGTGTGAAGAACCTTTCAGGGTGTCTGTCATAGCCTCAGGCAGTGTGAGGTGCGTTCATGTCTCCTACTATAACAAGTTGATTGTTGCCCGCTTTCTTGGAGCATGCCTGAATGATTTTGTCAAATCACTTATGTCTTGTGCTTGGCGGGCTGTGGAGGTTGGCAATAAAGGTACGGTTCTTGCTTCTTTTCAGAGGTAGGATTTTCAATATTAAGAGACCAATTTTGACGATTCTGACCGAGAGGGTTATTGAGCTGTGGCGTTGGCTTTGTACGCCGCAACTCGTGGATAGGCCCGATCGTATATCAGCTAGTATCCTCTCATCGAGGGAGCGTGAGCTCCTATCTCCTGGATGCAGATCACGTCTGGTGGTAGCGGATGGTGCCGAATGAAAAGTTGTAGGGAGAAAATTTTCCTGTGAAGAGAACGACAGCTCCACTGCCAACTTTCCAGCTGTTGGCGGGTGTTGCGCGAGATATTAGATGACGCTGCCATCGAGACTGCTTTCGCCATCGCTGACATCACTACGTTGTTGGTGGCTCTGTAGGGTTTGAAACTAGAGTTATCTGAGCTGTTTTCTCGCTTGCACGATCCGTGTTTCAATACTCGAGCGCTACGCTGTAGTTCCTCTATGGCTTGTCCGTGTTGTTGCAGTTGGGTAACCATTTGTTGTTGTTGAGTATTTAAGTGTTGGGCTCGCGGGGCAGTTGCTTGTACCCGTTCTTCAATTTCCTCCACCCGCGAGCTAAGTGTTTGAATAGTCGCGTAAATGCTGGCAAGGATAATTTTTTCGAGGGGTGGTGCCGCTGGCTTCGGTGCTGCTTGGGAAACCTTCACTGGTTGTGCGAGTGGTCGTTGGAGTGTTTGTGATGCTGGTTGTTGAACTTCTTGTGTGGGAGATTGCTGGGGTTGCTTTTCTTGGCGCTGAAGGTGCCGTGTGAGGTTCTGAACCTGTCATTTCAGTTGTTTGTTCTCCTGTTCTAGCTGGACTTGGGTAGGGCTAGAGTGTAAGCAGCGGGAGTTGCCCAATGGTGGCCAGCGCACCTGATAGTCAGTCTTTGGAGGTGGCGGCTGCGATGGTTTCTGCTTGCGCTTCGTGTTCTTCTTGAGGGCGCTGGCTTGGTGAGAGCCTTTATTATGCTCCTCTTGACAGTTGCAGGCTTGCGAGCAGGACCGGGATCGAGACCCTGACCTAGAAGGAGAGGAGTTCTCCTGCTCCGAGCTGAGCCATCGAAGGCATCGTTTCGGTTGCCCGTTTTTCCTGCTGAGGCGTGTGGGGTGTTCTGCACGAATGTCTATTTCATTTCCCGTGTCACTTAGAGGAGAGGAGAGGTGAGAGAGTCCGGTTGGAATCGTTTTCTGAATTCTCGTGCTCCTGTGAGGTGACCTTCGCCGCAGGCTGCGCATCACGGGGAGCAGGTGTGCTGTCCTCCGGGTCACGGTCGCCCCAATTGTGACATATCTGGATTTTGGGTGTTGGGCATATGTCCGAGCGGTGGCCGAGGTCACACCTGGCAGATTTTAAGCGTGAATTTGTAGGGGATACGCGCCGTTTCGCTCGCGTAGTTATAAACCCAAAAGGGAGGAGGGGCGAACTGAATGTGATCACTGCAGTCTTCGAATTCTCGAGCATGCAGGCTTGCAGGATTTCGACTCCTTGTGTGCGAACTCGCCGGTTGGCCATGAGTTCTTCTGATGGGGTGTTGGGATCAACGCCGTGTATAATCCCCCACTAAACTCCGTCCGGACCTGCCACGTATTGTTCATCAGGTAGCTCATGGCAGCTAGCGTGATGAGGAAGATTTTGCGCATTATCTCTGCAACCGCTTCGTCGGGGATGCTTAAAATAATGATGTTAGAGCCTGGATGGAGATGTACCAAGTATTTAGAGTCTTCAATGGTACCTCCGGGGGCCTGGGACACCACATCTTAAACATAGTGGCTTGTGTTGTTCTTGACCTGGAGACATTCTCGGATCGCATGATGATTTTTAAGCCGGCCTTCGGAAGTGGCGGCAGTTTGGGCGCATTTTGCCGGGGGTTGGGTTTCAAGGATGGGGATGGACTAACAGGTGTAGTCTTTCCTCATACGGTTGCGTTTTCGCCCTTGAGGAGGCGGCGTTTCGTACGCTTGTAAAGGTTGAGAGTCCAGTTGGAGTGCAAGTCTTCCAACGGCACCCCCTGCGGCAGGCCTGGCTCCGGTGGGTGCGTGGTGGAAATTCTGAGCATGGTGTCCTGGGATTTCATGTCGGCAAATTCGTGGCCTCCCTACGCTGCCGTGGAAAGCGAGCACGACTTGTTGTGGCAGGCTGAGGAGGCATCGGCGTTGGCCATTTGATGCGTTGACGTGGCTGGCCGTGCGCCAGCGAGGCGGCGTTAGGCTTAGTGTGGCGACCCCGGCTCGGGGTCTAATAAGCTGCTTGTGAAAAAATAAGGCGCACTCAAGGGCAAAGAAGTCCTCTTGCAGGTTACCTATATGTTCACAAAGGCCCGAGGCAGATATTTCGGGTACTGGGAAGGGTAATTGAGAGAATAAAGCAGGAAGTTCGCAGGCCCCATGTGAAGCGCATCTGCTCCGCTTGGCTCCGTAGCGGCGTTCTCCAGCCTTTAAGTAAAGCAAGGTGCCCATGGGGTTGTCTTCCTGTCCAGTAGAGCTGTTGTAGCATCCGGTTATAGCTTTCTGATCATTGTGGGGGCTACAGCTCGAAAGAGAAGGAAGACAAAGCTGAAGAACGACACGGACGAGCGAACTCATCCGAGTGCACTTAATATAAGCTGGGAACATAAATTTCCACAAAGGCTTTAGCATGATCAGCAGCGCCTTTACCTGAATCGATGGAGGAATGGTTTCGACTCCATAGCTCTTCATTCTTTTTCTCTTATTTCTCTTTTATTTAAAACTATAATTGGAGCTGAAAGTTGCAAAAACAGTTTCAGATGTAGTGTCACACCTCGGGCGATTTCTGCGTTCTGACACAGTTGTATAAACGGATATAATTTTACTGCCATGTACAGCAGACTTCTAGAAGGCTGTCTTATGGTAATCTACATGCTGCTTTGATTACTAATTTCAAACAAATAATATTAGGAATGTCATCTTAATATCAGAATACCTTTATTAATGCCTTGGCGAGTGCTATAGACTTAACTATCTTTTTCTGGTTTGCTGAGCGAACATTTAGAAGGCTCTCTGTAATAATCCAATCAGCTTCACGCAGTAATTTCAGGCTTGAAAATTATGAAGTGCGCCATCTTGATGGAAGACTGCTTCTGGAGAAGTTTCTTTTTTTTTTAAACGGGCAGAGCCTCTCAAAAATTGGCCTACAGGCTCATTGGAGTGCCCCTTCGGCACCAGGAAATATGCGAAACATTGCGAAGAACATGATTGTAGTCACAGGCAGCTGTCCTGATTACTGCACGCGTTTGCCGGATGTACCTGCCAAATGTAGCTAGAAAGTCGTACCTTCAAATGAAGCCCTTTTTTAATAGCAAGCGTTTATTTCCTGCACAATTTCACTGACATTTTTTAGAGCAGAAGTTCGTCCTGGGCACAAAACGAAAAGGGTGCATTGACGAAAGGGGTGCAGCCGCAGCACTGACAGCGACTACGACTCGGAGGCTCAAGAGCGCTGTAGAGCATTGCACCTGGCGCGCCGCCGCGGAGGCCGTCCGGCAGTTACCTCCACGGTGCTCGCAATTTGGTGCCGTGGCTGGCCGGAATTCGCCCTGTCTTCAGTGCGGCGAGGCCTTCCGCGGACAGTCGCTGGTAGATGTAGACCAGCCGCGTTCCGATGATGTAGCAAGTACTCATGATCACCACCAGAATGGCAAGAATCAGGCAGACACGCCAGATGCTGATAAAGTCTCGCTTGACAACTAGAAAGACGCCGTCAGGCATAGAAGAATGCGGTCTTCCCGGCTCGTCTCCACTGCAAGGTTGCTCTATTTGAAGCACTGTTTCGGCCACGAACGCCTCCATCCTTCTGTCGCCCGCATCCTCGGGGTGGCCATCCTCCAGCGTACGACTGCAGCCGTTTCCCTTAGCTGACATCTGCCCTGTTCTGTCTGTCGGCAGTGGTCGGCAGCCGTGGCTGCAGGGCAGTTGTGTGCTGAGCCTGACTCGCGCGGAAGGCGCGCATGCTGATGATGATGTCTTGAGCCTTAATGGCACATACCCGCTGCGGGGGATTGCCGAGGGTGCATTGCAGATACTAACACAACTCATGGGCAAGGAATTTAGTATTTGCATGATTTTCTGTCTTAGACATGAATTTGTACACAAAAATAAAAAGCGGATATGAAAAAGCAGTCAATTCTCATTCTAACAGAAGAATCCACTTGATGTTATTAGTCCCCAATATAATCGCACAGTATATATGTTTTGGCGCTTGCAACAAAGGAGAGGAGAATCGTAATTGACCGAAGCCCTATTCGAGCGAGGGAGGTCTCCTAGTAAATTTTAAGGAGAGAAGCGACACGCTGCAGAAGAGAAAAAGCGATGCATGAGCGCAATTTCGCCACAAGACCACCAGCTTTCGCTGGTGAACCGCGCAAAAGCGGCGGCAAAACCAATGGGCTCCTGGAATGAGGGCCCACCCAAACATTATATCCATTGAACGTTTCAATCTCTCTCTCTCTCACACACACACACAAACACACGCAAGCAAACATGCACATAAAGGTTGGTGATAGATAACCTTGATCGACGTGAATGAAGATATAGTCGCGGTATTCTGCAGTGGAAGAGCGTGATACACACATCACATTGCCTTAACTGCACATCCGCACGCTGCAGGGAAATGCCAGGTGTTGAAAATCTGCTGCAGCAAAGAGAGGCTCTTGGCTCAAGTAGTGGAGACACTGGAATAGTTGAAAGCTTACAATAATGAAGTAGAAAGTATTTCGGACGAACGAGATAGTCGGTCCACCAAAGGCGGATTTTGCCCGCGAATGCATGGGTGATGGCCATCACAACTGTCGTTCACTTTCTTCTTCTTGAAAAAGATTACGTGCATACTCTCCAATCACATTGCCATCGCTCAGCAAGACACGCTGTTTAAACTACCTGACCGGGAGTGCATTCACCACTGATCCCGTTTACCAAGCATTTCTGAACAAATTCCCGCCTGACATTTGGCAGAAGGAGCCGGGATACCATCATCTCACCCTCGAACTCCGCATGGGCACGCTATAAGCCACAGTGATTCCCGAGGACGCCAACCAGCAATCCGCGCAATTTGCCCAGCTCCCATCTCCCCCGATTTTCTCCCCAACGGGACTCCGCCACTTCAGCACAACCGAAAGTCATGATGTTGAAAATCGGCTCACATTCTACGAGCAAATGAGCGCATGCAACTAATGGGACGGTGACACAAAGCTCAACTATGTGTTTTTTCTCTCATTGGTGTACCCAACCTGCGCTATCAGAACTACGACGTGGACTTCACAACTTGGCCCATCTTCAAACTAACTTCTCGAAAGTTTACGGTCGTTGGGATGCCAGAAAGCTATGCGCAGAAAAGCGCTTGCGTGCGGGGTCGCAGCAGGTCGGCGAGAACATTACAAGTTTTGTCGAGGATGTCGCCGGCCTGTTGAAGAAGGTGAAATATGCATATTCTCAAGGGTATCAACCACGACGGTTCGTAAAATAGTTGATCGATAGATCTCAGTTCTGCAAGCAAGCTTGTTGTGCTTGCTGCTGCTTTGTCTCGAGTACCCTGGATTTCTTCATCTACCTAATCACCACATGTGGGCGCCAATGTCCATGCTGTCTGAATCCTGCTTTATATGGTCACAGAGGCGATGTATCGGCTGTCAGCAGAAACGACAAAATACCCAATCCTCTCCGCACTGAGGAGCCGTCTTATAAACGGAGCCCCAATAGGCTCAAGGGATTATTCACGTACACGCCGTCAATGCTATAAGTTGATGCATGATAGTTCTTCCGGAGAACAGGTACCATATTAGAATGGCAGGCTTCCGAAAGGAACGAGAATGTAGCGGAGTGAGCGGTTGTGTAAGCAACCATGAGCATCTGGCAACACGAAGGCTATATGTACACTCTGTCAAAAAGTTCAGTTCTCTTCCCCGTCTTGGAAACCAGGACGTGAAGTTGTTCCTGCGGCCAGCGCTGCCTTAGACGATACATCCTCCACTTTTATTGAACCACTGCAGGAGCCTCGTAGTGGTATGCTGAGGGGAAACTTGTGAACACACATCGGATGGTGCATTACGTCGCTTGTTATTGAAGACAAAATACTTGCTCTTTCGGGCGTCGGCTGCTTTATTCATGGCTCGCCATCTCGTCTGCGCTGTGAGTCAACATTTTACTTTACATGAGCCGCCAGCTTTGCGCTAAGCATATGAAAGCTTCCAGGAGGGAGAAAACAGCTAACAAATCACCCGCATGCGGATTTGCAGTTCTCGTCAAACTGCCAAAAACTACCCCGTAGCAGAATGAAACACGCTTATCGTAGCCCGCTACAGTGCGCAACTCGAGAAAGCTTTGGTATGCGATGGTTGTGGCGGTTTTTGTTCGCCATTTCACCATAGCTGCCTTGGTTATACAATACACTGCGGCGATGGCCGCTATACGGCGCTAGTGGAAGGTGGGGAAACTCCACCTGAAGTGGCGGGACATCAAGTCGGCTGTTCGCCTCACGCATGCCGCAGCTAGTTTTGGCTCAGTGGAGGCGCTTTCCAAATTTGCGAGCGGCCGCTGCAACGGAGCATAATTGACCCTTCCTGGGAACGGCGTGAGAACGGCAGCGTGTTTGCACTATCACCCGGGAAACTTCTCACGTGGCATTCGAGTGAATAGCGTAAACAAACGCAGCCGGAAAGGACCCAACACCACAGTGGTGGCCCTTTGCGAACCACGTAAACAGCGTTACTTATGCGCTCGTGATTGAAGAATTCTTGCTCAATACAAACGCACAATCTTCCTGTTTGCACTGGTAGATCGCGTTGTCGCATTCCTCTTTTAAGATGATCGCGAATAGCCACCATTGTGGCGTTGACGTTTTTATCGGAAGAGTTTGATGTACGCTATTCTTACAATTCTACAATAAAGTTTCCCAGCGGACAGTGGAAATGCTCTGGGGCTCTCACTGCCTTCAAAGAGGTGCCATCGTGGAGCCAACATCCTAAACGTTACCACGGTGGCGATGTCAACAGCGGCACGGTCTTCCTTTGTCTGCAGAAGAAATGAATCGTCGACCAGCAGCTTTGGCGAGGCGGACGCTTTGTTACGGGACCATTGCCTTGTGGAAAGGCGGCGGCGAATGTAACTTTCCCACTCGCACGGTGGTGAAACCCGACCCTCCCTGTTTCCTAATGTGACTAACATCGGCGGTCATCCCTCGTACACGAAGCGCCGGGGTTCGAAGTTGGTTGCCTTGAGAGACGCTGTACTTCAGTTAATCGGCTTTAATGATCTCCACCACCACCAACAAAGCGACGGGCTCTTCATTGCCAATGGAAATTCGAGACCTCGGCTTTAGAACCACTGCGGAGGGACACGGTGTCCCCTCCTGCGGTGGGCGGCTGCACATTGTGCGACCCTAGAATTACTGAATGAGTACGTAGAGAGTATGAGAGAAAGCCGGAACTCTTGCATGCAGGAGCAGGACTTCTTGCAGTGATTAGAACCAGTGCAGGCTAAATCAGCTTTTTCTGGCTGCCGCACTTGCTTTATTTTAGGCAAATAACTGTTGCGTTCAAATTCGCAGGTGTTAGTACGCGTCGGCTGCACCGATATCTACCAATGAATTACGAACAAAATATTGGCTATGTTGGTGGGTGGCGCGATCTTTTGCAAATGCCATAAATCACAAACGTTTTCTTTTTAACATTAAGGGAACATTTACGAAAACATTTCGTGTTATAAAAAGGAACATTGTTTTCAGTGAACATGTGCTCTTGGACAAAAATAAAACGTCGCACAGCAGGAGAACATTAGCTGTACGAATTTGCTGTCAGCAACGGTGTGGTGCTGAAGGATGCAAATGCGTTCGCTTCTCAGGAATTCATGCATTTCTTTAAACCATGTGATTGCGTATGGCCAATAGAGGTACGAGTTGCCCAGAAAAAACAAACGAAAACAAACAAAGGAAAGCAAACAAGTCTAAGTACTTATACAGTATAACTGATACCCCTGTCAAGCGGGCAAGTTGAGTGCACTTACGGAGAGTGTCACCCGCTATGAGTACAATTTTTCAAATCTGAACGTCGCAAGTGGAGTGTCACTCACCGAAGAGTGCACCCAGGTCAGAGTACGTTCACGGAACACACTTTGAGGGCCGAGTGCGTTACCTCGACACCAGCGACTTTGTTGGATTCATATGTATGGTAAATTGAATGTACTCAAACATTTATTTTAGTTGCTGTAACACTGGTTTTAAAAATATTTCTTCACTGCAGCTAGAAGCGAAGCAACACAACAAATCAACACGGACAGATGCAACTCCGCTGCACTTCGTCATCTTGCTTCTTGTCAAAGTTTTTGATAGTGTTTGCTGGTCGTGGTTTAATTTCTTTTCATTTCTATTATTGGCTCTTAGAAACGGAGCTCGTTTTACTTGCGCTATGACGTGAAGCATTCATTTGTTAAGTTTTTTTTCCTTTTCGTCGACCTCATCAAAACTTACGCGCACTTTGAGTGGCAGTTTGTTTCTTATCACGAGTGCACTTTGGCTACCAGTTTAGCATCGCGTAGCAGAAAGTATCACTCGGGATGCGAGACGCACTCGCCGTAAGTGCACTTATGCGCTTCATCGGTGTAAAAGTGACCCTTTGTTGGATGTTGATCAAGGAAACAGATTCTCCCGCTAGGGATCTCCGGAGCTCGGCTTTATATTTATGGAGCCGGTCTGCGTGTCTGCAGTAGCACAGTGGCGTATACTACTCAGTGCTTACTCCTCGTCTTTTCTCACGGGCTCTCCTGAGTGCTCTAAATATGCAAAATACATTGTAGTCTTCTCCAGCACCATCCGGCTCTCGCTACTCTGTCTGCAGCCGCCTCCTTACTCCCCTGAAACAGTCTACCATCTTGGTCTACGAAGAAGCGAAGCGGCAACGAAATGCACCGCTTCATAGAGGCCTACCAAGGGCACTCATATCCAACCAATGAGCAGATAGAAGCTGTTGCGCAAGGTGTTCATAGTTTAAAATTTCGCCGCCTCCCTCCCCCCCACCCAGCGCACATTTTACGAGGTTCAATATAGGTGTTGAACAATGCATGAGGAAGCACATGAAAATGTTCCACGGCAACTCCAAGAAAGAAATTCCTCTTCAAAGTTAACCTGCAACCTGTCTCGGAGAGATATCATTAACATATATAATAATGTATGGAGATGACACCAATGTATTCTCTACTAGCCGTTCGCTGTACACTCTAGAACAACTGGTAAATTCTTATCTTAGAAAGTTGCATAATTAGCTAGAGATATATGAACCCACTTTAAACATTTCTATAACAAAGAACATTATATTCCGAACAATTATGACTCCCGAACTGTAATTTTTAAATGTCAGATATAAAAATACACAGCTAAAACAAGTGGCTGACCAAAACTTTCTGGGTGTTCGGTTTAATCAAAACTCTTGGAACAGTCATATTGCCAATCTATTAATGATCTAAGTAAAGTAGCGGACGCCTGTATAAAATCGCTGGCTTAGTCCTGTGCCGGCAAGCAGGCACCCTTGACCAAGCTCTCGGGAAGCATTGCCGCGTGGCGACGGGGGCCCGAGCAAGAGCGATCCTTTCGCCTCCTGTCTAGTACCATTTCCGAGACAGCGCCGCTCAGGTTACCTGACCTGACCATACAGTTCCTACTCCAGACTGACGCGAGCAATCTGGGTTCAGGAGCAGTTCTACAGGATTTCGATGGCGTGCTGCAACTGCTGGCCTATGCCAGCCGCTCATTGCTGCCCTCGCAGAGGAATTATTTCGTGACCGAGAAGGAGTGCCTAGCCATCGTGTTTGCACTGCGGAATTTCGACGTCTACTTTGACGGAACCCAGTTAATGGTGCAGACAGACCACAGTGCGCTCAGCTGGCTGATTCTGCTCCGCGAGCCTGCGGGTCGGCTGGCGCGCTGGGTTCTCCTGATACAGCATTACGACTTTATTGTGTAGTATGGAAAGGGGTGGTGGTGGTGAAAAACTTTATAAAGAAGTGCAAGCCTTAATTGTTACATCCTAGTGATGGGATTGCTCTTGTATGCGTGTCGTGGCAAGAAGGTGATGCTTATCAGCGACTCCCAAAGCCCAGTCCACTAGCTGCCGTTGGGCAGCCGGGTCCGAACTGGACACCGCAGCCTCCCATCGCTCGAGGTCTGTGAGTTGCCAATCGGCTGGTGGAAGAAGTTCAGAGCAAGAATAAGGAATGTGTGCAAAATCCGCTGTCGGAGCACCGCAGAGGGTGCTTACTGGCGTGAACAGTCCCGGGTGAACCAGGGCTAAGTGGGCAGGGGAGAGGAAGGTGCGGGATTGTGGGAGCACGAACGTGAAAGCTGACGCGCTATCGCGAGAGGCTAAACTCCTCGTGAGCACTTAGGAGACGCCGACGCGAACGGAAATTTTGGCTGCAAACCTGAGTGGGGACGAGACCAGGCTCTCCACTGGGGGACTGAAATTGTTCTCAGCCCGAAAGAGCTGCTGAAAGCCCACCAAAGTGACCACCTTTTTGTCGAGGTGAGCGGCGGTCTAAGGGAAATGGAGAGCCGTGACGCTACTGCTGTTGTAACGTGCTGAGGGGGGTAAAAGCCAGTGTGTGTCGCGCCGAGGCTCTGGGATTTATATTTTCTGGACAATGACGAGCTCGTGCTGAAGTACTTAGCCACCGATGATGAGTCCATTGACCCGTTTAAGGTGTTATCCCTAAAAGTATGAGGCGCCCTGTTGCGATTCTCTCATAAGGAACCAGTGGCCGGTCACCTGAGTGGCTCCAAATGTTTTGTAAAACTGAGTCAATCGGTGACGTGGCCCGGCTTGAAGCGCGACATTTTCCTATTGCCGGTGCTGTCATGTCTGCCAAGCGGTGAAGTCAAGGGGCGGCAAGCCGCCCAGAATGATGAAACTAATTGACAGTGTGTGTCCGTGGGAGATGGCCACATGGGATTTGATGGGGCCTTTCCTCAGGAGCAGGCAGAGGTTCATTTACCTGATGGTAGTCGCTGATCATTTTTCCAAATGGGACGAGTTGTACCCGCTTCGGAAAGTGTCAGCACGAGCGGTGCTGGATTAACTCCAGGAAGTGTTCTATCGGTTTGGCTTTCCAGAAAGACTGATCAGGAACAATGCGTCCTATTTCACCACTCGAGAGTTCGGTAACACCTGTAGTTTCCTCGGAATCGAGCACTACTCCACTTCACCATACCATCCCGAGTCCAACTTGACCGAGCGAATCAACCGAATGCTCAAGCCAATGCTGATGGCCTGTGCCGAGTGTCAAAAGGACTGGGCAGACCATTTGAGTGAGTTTTCATTTGCCATTCGAACAGCTGAAAATCGTTCAACTGCTTTCTCTCCCGCCTTACACGATTTCGGGAGGGAGCTGGCGGATCCGATGTCAAACGACTTGCAGAGCCAGCTTGGGGATGAGCAGACGCGGGAAGACTGCTCTGCTTATCCGTCGGCGCTTTAGGACCAGCTTGGTTGGGCAATAGACAGAGCAAGACAGAGTTTGGCGGCAGCCAGAGCCCAACAGAAGGCTCAGTATGACCGCAAGCACCGCAGCCTGACTCTTCAGGCGGGTGATCTTGTCCTGAAGCTCAACCACATTCTTAGTTGACCAAGCAAGAGGTTCTCAGCCTCGCTCGCTCCTAAGTGGCTTGGGCCGTACTAATTGGTCAGGGTCTGGTCGCCCTTGATACGTCGTACCTGCTGGAGGATATCCTTTCGGGGAAAACCAGCCGAGTCCACATCGCAGACCTGAAGGCCAACGCGTCACGTTCTGACGACCTTGCACCGGTACACCTTGGTATCACAGGCAAGCGCAAAGGCACAGCTGGTGCGGCGGAACGCAAGCGTACCGCGCAACGGTGCATTCTAAGACGATGGTCACCGATGTGATTGATACTGGACAACGAACTCTTCCGCAACCGAAGACACTCAGCCTAATTAAGCTTGCTGGCAAGCTTTTTCGTCGGGCCCTACCCAGGTGAAGCATGGTGCGTTCCTTTGTTTGCCACATGCTCAGTTCCAGGCTTGTGCATCTATTTATGCATTTGTTTGTTTTAGTCAGTTTCTACCCTCTTTCGTTTCCTGTTTGTTACTTGTTCTAACGTTCCGAGATGTACATAAGTAATTTTCGTTTGGCGTTGGCGTTCTTTTTTCAACCAGACGTGTACATTAAAATTCAGCCTACTCGCGCTTGCACTCAGCTTCTTGAAGTGGCAGATTTTGCCTTCTTCTGTACAGTGCGTCTTTTCCCCCTTCCGTTCCGCCTGGGGACGCCTTGGTCGTTCAGGAGTGCGTGTCTCGCGGCGCGTGGGTTTGTGCTGCCTGTGTGGAGGGAAAGATAGGGCTGTGTGGAGCGTGAAAAGTGCGTCCTTTGACCCCTGCCCCGGCTTCTAGGGACGCTTCTGACGAGCCGGTCGTTATCATCGATCGACGTGTGCTTCTGTGCTATTGTGTGCTTCTGCATGAGCGTGGGGACGAGAATGGCCCCTCGCCATTTGCCACGTTTACAACTCAAGACGAAGCAGAACGCCGCGCCTGTTTCAGCCGGCGCGAAAGGGGTACACTGGCTCTCTTGTGCCCCAGCGTGACTTAGTGTCCGAGGGCGCACTTAGTGCTCTCCTGTGGCGCAGTCATCAATGGCAAGAAGACCACCGTCACTCCTCGGTCCTTCCTACCAGTCTAAATTGAAGTTTCGAGCGGCGAGTCGCCAACAGGCCCAATGTGCCGCGCCACCGCTCTGCGACTGCCATCCACATGTCAGATAGTTGTACAGTTGTATTCACATCGCCTTGTGTACAGTGCATATAATCTGCATGATGTTGGTTTTTGTTTCCTTGAGGCATATACAGGTGTTGTTTGTTTCCTATTCTTGTTTGTGTCTTTTTGAGTTTATGGGTGAAAATGGAATGTGGATTCTTTTTTATTTTGCCGCACGCTTTCACCGGTGGGTAGGAGGGCATTTAAGGAAAGGGGGTAGTGGCAATCCTGGCTTCCCGCCATTACCTTTGCGCGGCTCAAGAAGGCGCCCCGCGTTGTTTTCTCTTTTCCCTTTCTCCCTCCTCTAGTGACAGAGAGGAAATGGGTGGCTAATATCACTGTCATTCGGTCGCAGCTCCACCCCGGCTTCCCAAGGGCCTTTGCCATTGGTGCCTTTTGGCGGCAATTCGGGACCAGCTTGGGCGGCCGCGCGCCATGCGACCCTCCAAGCGGAGCCCAGAAGAGACCCCTCCGAGACAGCGTAAGTTGCGTACGCTATTTTCTGTCCGGGCCAGCCTTTGCCGTTCGGACCAGTGCACACTCCAGCTCGCCAGCACAGGTCCGCGACCTGCAGCGGCTCGAGCCTGTACAGGAGTTCAGCGCCCTCCGTCATGCGCACCTTGCGTTGACTGCCCACTCTCTCTCGCAAACGGCCGAACGAGAGACACAAGATGGATCAAAGCCTGCCGCGGGGACAATCTCCTGCAGCGGCGTGCTAGAGGAACGCATTGCTCTTGTCACTCCGAGTGCTCAGAGAAGCCATGCTCTTCGCACGCCCCTGGACGGGGTGACTGTTGATTCTGTGTACCGCTGGAGGACGGCGTGAATAAACGTCTCCTTCGTGAGCTTGGAAGCCTGTGTCTTTGCGGCGATTCGCTCTCCTCTTTGCAGAGGATAAGTGTGCAGCAGCGGGGCCCCAGGGAGCGTGTGGCGAAGGCTTATCCGGGCCCTAGGCTAGCGCGAAGCCCTAACCCGCGGTGGTTAGTGGCGTGTGCCCACTCAGAAAGCCACAAACATTGATAGACAAGAAATTAGCAGCTCGTTTGTGCCCTAGGCTTCCTAGCGTACGGCAGTTTTCGCAAAAACCTTCCAATAATTTTAGCTAAACCAGAGTGCGACTTACGCCGGCAGTTTTACTGTACTGGAATGGAAGGTGCTTTTGCGAATAGTGTTGATATTGTGACTTGCATGAAGAGGCAATGCTTATTCTATTTGACCGGCATCTTGATCGGCATCGCTGAATAGAGAGTAGAGTAGAACGAGTTGGTTGCGTCTCGTCCTCGGCAAGCGAAAACGGCTGGTTTCATTCACCTGTCGTGGTTCGAATAAACCACTGGTCGTAACATCTCGTTGGAAGTGCTGGGTATACAGGTTTCCCAGAAGACGGATCTCCAGCCCCACCTTCGCCGGTGTCGTCGCATTGTTGTTCCGCCGCCTTCTGTTCCCAAGATGTCCCTGGACAGCGAGGCTCCAATATCTTTGCCCAGGAGTTCGTGGCAGCATTACCGGGAGCCACTATCGTTCGCGGGCTCATCCAACGACAACGTCAATCAGTGGCTCACCCACTACTAACGGGTGAGTCGCTACAATAAATGGAACTCCTACGCCCGACTTGCCAACTTCGTGTTTTTCCTGACCGACACGGCTATAATATGGTATGACAAACATGAGGATGCGTTCACGACATGGGGCCGCTTTTTAGAGGACCTCAGGAAGCGCTTCGGCGACTCAGTCGCAAAGAATCGTGCTGAATAAGCGCTTGTGCAAAGGGTTCAGGTTCCCGGAGAGAGGTGTATGAAGTACACCGAGGAAATTGTGAAGTTTTGCAAGGTCGTCTCCCATGAAAGGAGAGGACAAAGTTGGCATGTTATTTAAGGGATTCTCAGAAGGCATTCACAATTTTCTTAACGGAAAAGAAAGCCTGCAGTCCCTCTCTGACGTCATCCCGCACTGACGCACATTTCGGACGTCGCATCACAGAAAATTTGGACGTTTGGCCGGGGTGACGACGGTGGCCCCTGTAGACACACTATCGTCATCTCATCTAGCCTCCACAATCCACCAGATTGTTCGTGAAGAGTTTACCAGGTCGCTGTAACTCACTCGGAATCCCTAAGCGGTCCCTCTTGTGCATCTCAAGCGCCCTACTCCCACAGCCGCCTTTAACATAGCGGACATTAAGGAGCACAGGGTTGTTCGAGGGCTGCGGTCGAGCAACATACACGATAGCCTCCGAAGCACCGGTCCCGCTTTTACCAGCCGACGCCGGCCACATGCGACGAGCACTTTCGGCCCAGTACTTCGTATGATGACTACTTGTCGGCAAAGCCTCTTTCTGGTTTCTCTCTTGTGTCTTACCGCTGCGGTCAGCCTGGACACATCTCCGGACTTTGCCGCCGCCAACAAACATTCCGTTACGGCTCCTCCACCTATCCTCCGAGGCCGGATTACCAACTTGTACCTTCTCAGTGTCCATCCTACCCGCCTGATTCCGGCAGCCATGGCCTGCACAAATGCAGAATCGTTCTCCGGCACCGGATAGAAGTTTGTTCAGCGTCTCCAGCTTTCCGCGCTCATCGATCTCTATCACCTCGACGCCGCTCCCCTCGTCTCTATCGGAAAACTAGTCGGCGCGACCGCTTGAAGGGATGTCGCTGGAAGTGTGCCGCCGGAAGAGATACCCCTGCGTGTAATGATGTTACGGAACGAAGTGAATGTGCTAGTAGATGGTGTATCGGTGTTGGCTTTAGTGGATATCGGTGCTCCCGTTTCAGTTATGAGTGCTGTGTTTAAGTGTCGCCTCGGACGTAAAGTTGTTTCGATGGGACAAAATTGTCCAGTTTTGTGGTGTGAGTGGAGAACCGTAGCCTGTAGTTGGAGTGTGTAGTGTTAAGCTTTCCTTGAGTGGTGAAGTGTTCAGCACGGAAAGGGCGGTGCTCGCCCGACCGACGCACAGCGTTATTCTTGGCCTCGACTTTTTGCGGATGTGTGGGGCTAACGTCGACATTCACATCGGACAGCTGAGCGTCTGCAATTGTTTCACCACTGGCCACGTGAAAAGCTCGTGCAGTTGAGAGAGTGTGTTCTGTTTTACCCGAGATAAAATCGTGCCTCCTTCTTCGGCTGTATCTGTACTCGTTTCCTGCCCCGATACCACTGTCGACATGTTTGATGCGACTGTGGAGACGAACCATTTGACCTGCATGAAGAATATCTTGGTTCCTCATGTCATGGCTTCCATCACCACCGGACGCAATGAACTTTGGACAGTGAATTGTTCGACAGAATCTGTAGTTCTGCCTGAAGGTACAATGCTTGCGTTATGCAGCCAAGAATCGCCGGATTCCATTGCCTTGGTTACCGACGCATTAGGTTCAGCAGCGCCAGAGCTTTACGACGAGTCGCAGTTACTTCGCATGATCGACAACTCGGTTTCCACGCATGAGCGCCGCGCTCTGTTGGCCATCCACCCGCGACACTCCATTGTGTTTGACTTCTCACAGCCCGGTGGCCTGTCTTCCATTCCCTCGTCTCTGACCCTAGACAGTGTTGACAGTGGCGTCTCACATCTGATCCGACAAAAGCCATACCGAGTGTCGCCGTCTGAACGCAAGGTGATCAATGAAAAAGTTTGGTTTGTTATAGTTTATGGGGGCTAACGTCCCAAAGCGAGTCGCGCTATGAGAGACGCAGTAGTGAAGGGCTCCGGAAATTTCGACCACCTGGTGTTCTTTAACGTGCGCTGAAATCGCACAGTACACGCGCTCTAGAATTTCGCCTCCATCGAAATCCGACCGCCGCGGCCGGGGTCGAACCCGCGTATTTCTGGCCAGCAGCCGAGCGCCATAACCATTCAGCCACCGCGGTGGCCTGATCAATGAAAATGTGTGTTATCCAAGAGTCGTCAAGTCCCTGGGCTGCTCCTGTAATTGTTGCTCGAAAGAAGGATGGATCATGGCACTTCTGCGTAGATTACCATCGTCTAAATGCAGTAACAAGAAAAGACGTATACTCCCTCCCTCGAATCGACGATGTAATCGACAGGGTTTTCTCTGCCTCCTACTTCTCTTCTATTGACCTCCGGTCGGTGTATTGGCAAATACTTATGCATCCCGTGGACAAAGAGAAAACAGCGTTTGTTACGCCTGACGGCCTTTATGAATTTAATATAATATCTTAAGCCATTGTAATGCACCCGCCACCTTCAAGAAATTTATGGACACTATGTTCCGTGGTTTGAAGTGAGAAATATGCATGTGCAACATAGACGTGTTGTTATTTTTGGAAAGACGTTCAGTGAGCACAACCGTTTAGCTCTCGTCTTGAACTGTATGCGAAAAGCTGGCCTTGTCCTTAAAGTGTTAAAGGCACCAAGTTTCAAGGTTGTACAAAGACTGCCATACATTTCTTTTGTATGTGAGCACCATAGGAGCCAAGTATTAAACTCAAGAGTGGTCTAGAATTTATCTTAATCTCTTTTTAAAGTTTGTAACAATGCTCACTTTTCAAGTCCGACCCATCGCCAGTACCATCAAAGTAGCGTGGGGACAGAAAATAAAACACATCAGGTATTTGTTACGTCCATGCAAAGTTTTCTGATGTACTGGACAATGTTTTGCGGTTTTGTGGCCTAGCAAATTTGCTCGCGAATCCTACTTTGCTTACACGCTCACGACTGTAGCTGCTTTCACGACCAACGAATCAACGCATGCTGCTGTAGCGAACCGGCCAGTCTCGCAGTCCTGCTTGAGTTTTAGTTTACGCGCACAGTGAGCTTCTAGGCACACCAATCGTCATGCCTCTGATTTTGTGCGTTGTTGACTTTTGCCTCAGGAAGTCCCGCACCGAAGCGGCGTTGCATAAATTTCCTCGGGATGCCGCGAAGAGGCAAGCCTGGATAAATTTTGTGCGCGCAACTGGGCACCACTATTGGACTCCGAGCAAGTAGTGCTATATGTTCGCTACACTTCGACAGTAGTAGCTACGAGTGCAACCCGGCATTCCTCGCTGGCCTCGGCATTCGAGAAAAAACTTTGCCTGAGGCCTGGGGTCGTCCAATATTGTACCTCGCAGCAGCGCAGCGTCTTCTTGCTGCGGAGAGCTCACGGAGCGGACCAACAGCGCCAATGCGTCAGGTATGTATCGCATGCTTTCTGAATGATGTCTGTTGGCGTGCATGTTTGTGCTGCAATGTCAGTTTGTGCAAAATGTTTGCGCAGGGCGTCGTTGATGGTGTCAGCGGGCTTCCTGACTCTTGCGAGTACGCGGGCATAGACGAGGCTCCAGACGTCTTGTCTTCGAGTACAGGTTGGCAGTTTTCGCTGATCTGGCTCTTTTTCGTTTTTTCATGATGCCGGAGATTGATGTTTTGTTTGGCTGTTTATCTCAAGGTCAAAATAGCACCAAGAAATTGCAGAAAGGAAGCGAAGTACATGGTACTGAAACCTGGAGTGAACGTCTCGCCTTTACTAGACCTAAGTATGAAGATGGCCTCGCTGTTTCTACTTCTGCACAACCACCGGCTTCCGCCATTGTGCTGTGCGCTGTTGGATATGGCGCTTCAATAACACCGCTGCCACCAGTTGTTTGATGTGGGGCTCGTTGTCGCTTCTCGACGCAACCTCGGTCGAGACGACGCCCGCTCCAACCAGAACAGGAGTGCCGTGAATGAAGGAGTTCGTTAGTGCAGAAAGAAGACTTGGTTTTAATTACCTATTTACAAGCATGCAAGTTCAGAAGTGAGCTGCTTCAACTACACCCGCCGTCTAGTTTTATACACTTCCACCGCCACCAGCACCAGGACAGGACTGCCGACGATTTAAAGGAGTTAGATTATGGGAGGAAGGCTACGAGTGCTTTTATTTACATTACTACATTGATTGAGTTTAAAAGTGAGCTGCTCTCCGAAGAGAGGATCTTAAGATAGGCTCAGATTGCAGGATGCAAATGGAGGATGATGGAGCATGCGTCGTTCCTGACCTGTGGTTCTGTCGAGAGCAACTCCGATCCGCACACCAAACAGCACGGATCGCCGCCGCGAGCGCTACGGATGAATAAAATGGACCGTCCTCGAGCCCAAAAATCAAAATTTTTCGTCTCTCCCTCCACCTCCCGAGCGTATGTTGGTATACAGGTTGCAGGTGATAATAGATAACTTACCACTGTAATGAATCTATGCCGTAGAAATTGCTTCTGACGTTGTTACCATTGATACTGAGTTACTCCGTGGTTATTCTCCAGCACATTTAAGTGGGTGCAATAGGTTTGAATGACTGAGAGGAATTTTGATAGAAAGAGTGGTACCAGAGCTTAGTATTGAAAGTGCTGTGCCTAAGGGCAAAATAAATGAGCAAGAAACTTGGGCAGCTTCTGCGTCCTCAGTCTGGTACAGCACAACACAGGGAGGCCTTAGAGCATTGCTGGGAGTGGCTTGGCGTAGTAGGAAGCTCGTTAGTAGTGTAGTGCTACTTTCATGTTGTGCACTTCATAGCCTAATTTTTTACTACTAAAGTGCAGAATTGGACATTATGTCTGTGCGATGCCTCAAATATAGAGCTAGAAGGTTTGTGCTCATTGTATTGAGCGCAGCATTCTCCGTGCCTGCAATCTCCTTCCTTGTTGACTTCAAACTTAGCAAGACATGCATTTAAGCAGCTTTGTACAAGTTTCCAGAAGTAAACCAAAGAGTTGTTGGAATATCAGCATTAGGTGCTCACTGTTAGTCTTAAAGAGATGCTGTACAGGTCGAGAAATGCAGAGTAAAATTTTATGTGAGGAATGGCGTTAGAATCAGGTGAAAACTGAATGTAACTCGAGGCCTTCAGGTATCAATAAAGACAGTGTTGACTCAAAATGGAAGAAAAAGAATACAAAATAGTTTGAGGTCGACTGAAACGGAAGTAAAGAACTTTAAACATAGGCAGAAAGGAAGACTGTGGGCTTGCGTAGGAAATAGAAAACGATTATTGACAAAGAATCATTGCATGACTCTAAACACAAATATCCCTATATGGGAGTAAAGAATAAGTTTTACATCTACATTTTGGCATCGGATAGCATCTGTGAATAACATATCAATAACCGAGCATCCCCACGCAGCCCTGATAGTAGTGCCTTGCCTGCCGATCTTTCTACCGCGTAGCTACCTGCTCGTGGTCATGAGCTTCCAAATGACAAATGTGTTTTGTTCTCTAATATTCGTAGTGTTGTTAACAAGCGTGATGATCTGTGTACTATCATCGACACGTGCGATGCAGACATTCTGGTCCTCACCGAAACCTGGCTGAATTCAAAGATTTCTAATGATGAAATACTAAACTGCGAAAAGGATTTCATTACTTATCGATGTGACCGTGGAGACAGAATAGGAGGCGGTGTTCTGATAGCGGTCGCTGATCATCTGCATTCTTCACACGTGTCACTTGTTTCTTCACTAGAAATTGTATGCACCTCTATACGCATTAATCATCGAGACGTAATCTTCTGCGCATGCTATCGCCCTCCAAATGCTCCATCGTCTTTCTGTAGTGAACTTCATGATGTGCTCAATCGCATTTTAGTTAGGTTTCCTTCTTCGCCAATCTTTTTACTTGGCGATTTCAACATGCCAAAAATAAGTTGGTCTGGCGCGTTCCCTTCCACTCTGGATTCGTCACCTGACACGATTTGCTTCATAAATTTGTGCACTGACTTCAATTTTTCTCAGCTCATTACCCAGCCAACCCGTATCACCACTACTAGCGCTAACATTATTGATCTTGTTCTAACTACGCTTCCTGAGCTAGTTCATTCATTGGCATTTCTACCAGGCCTCAGTGACCACTCCTTCATCCAGTTTGACCTTAAAGATACTAGCACACGTGTGTGACCCAATCCCAAATATATCAGAGTTTATTCAAAGGCAAATTTTCCGTCGATTAACGCTGAACTCGAAATATTCTTAGGAGAGTGCATGCCAAACTTTTATAACCGTACTGTGGAAACGAACTGGCGCCTTTTTAAAGAAAAAGTTCATTTTCTCGTCCAAAAACACATACCTGTACGCGTCACATCAGGCAAGCAACGTTCCCCGTGGTTCACTGCCGCATTAAAACGCCTTTTAAGTAAAAAAAACGAGTTTATCGTAGAACGAAAACCACCGGTTGCTCTGATCACTGGGATGCGTATCGTGCCATAACATCTGAGTATCGAAAAGCCTTAAGAAACGCCAAGCAGGTTTTCTTCCAGAGTACGCTTCCGTTTTTGTTGATTGATAATGCCAAAACATTTTGGAACATCATTTCTGGTCCCAAGCATAAAACAATAGCTCTGAACGATAGAAGCGGCGCAGCCATTCCTTCATCAGAATGCCCTCAAGTGCTAAACGACGCCTTCTCAAATACTTTTTTACAGCACTCATCTGTTTCTCTGCCCTCTTTTCAGCCTGTGCAGAATCCATTAATGGACCCAATTGTGTTTGACAGTCTTGGTATAGAAAGTCTAATTAATAATCTCAAAATTTCTTCTTCTTCGGGAATCGACGACATAAATTCTAAATTTTTAAAGAATACAAGTGTTTATTCTTCCATTTACTTGTGTGCACTGTTTTCGCAATCTTTGAATTCAGGAAAGCTACCCGGGTACTGGAAGGTGGGTAAGGTGGTACCAATATTCAAGTCTAGTGATACTCATTGTGCTCTTAATTACAGACCCTTATCATTAACGAGTGTCCCGTGTAAACTGTTTGAACATGTCATTTATTCTAATCAGGTTAAATTTCTAGAAAATCATTCGTTTTTTTTCCCTCATCAGCATGGCTTTCGTCAATCATTTTCTTGTGAAACGCAACTCATTGCCTTCACCCATGATTTATTTGATGCATTAGACAAGGGCTTTTTCATTGACTGTGTATTTTTAGATTTTCAGAAAGCATTCGATCTTGTTAATCACCAACTACTTTGTTTTAAGCTCGGCAAACTAAACATCGACCCAAACATTCTTTCATGGATCGAAAGTTTTTTGCGTAACAGAACTCAATTCGTCACTGCAAATAACGCTGATTCCTCACCATGCTCTGTTACCTCCGGCGTGCCTCAAGGTTCCGTGCTCGGGCCGCTATTGTTTCTAATATACATTAACGATTTACCAATTTCTATTAACTCCACAATTAGGCTTTTCGCAGATGATTGCGTTATTTATCGAGTAATCAAATCCGCTTCAGAATCATCCTTACTGTAATGTGACTTAAATAAGGTATCTAGTTGGTGTAATATTAGGCTCATGAGACTGAATACTAACAAGTGTAAGGTCATGCGTATTTCACACCGGTCTGCTAACGAAAATCTTATTCCCTACAATATTTCAGGTTCTCTCCTTGTGCAAGTTACCACATATAAATATTTAGGGGTTCATATAACTGCTAACCTTTCATGGCAGGCACATGTTGATTATGTTGTTAACAATGCTAACCGCATGCTTGGCTACTTGCGTCGTAATTTTTCCATGGCTCCATCTTCTTTAAAACTGCTACTCTATAAAACCTTAGTTAGATCGAAATTAGAATATGCGTGCTCTGTGTGGGACCCGGGACTTGAAACTCTTACTAATCAGTTAGAGTCAGTACAGAATCGTAGCGCCCGATTTATTTTGTCTAATTTTCCCGCACTGCTAGTGTAACTACAATGAAAAATACTATGAACCTTCCTAGCCTTTCCCTTCGTAGAAAACTCGCGCGAATACTAACTTTTCACAATATTTACTACCACAATCATCAGCTAAAACGGGATCTTCTATTTGAACCATCGTTCATATCACCTCGCACGGATCACCGCCACAAGGTACGCATTCCATACTGCCGAAGCAATGCATATTTTAACTCGTTTATACCCAAGACGGCGAGCGATTGGAACCACCTGCCCACCTTGGTTGCCGACATTTCTGACACATGTTTATTCAAAAATGCCGCGGAAAACTATGTGTTTGACTAGGTTGTTTTCTTACGTAATCTGATTTGTATCTCGTTCAAGCTTACGTTTTTTCATTCCTTGCTGTATTACATTACATTTTCCATTTACTTTTTGTTTTCATTTTTGCTGCATTGTTTTTACTTTTTTATCCACTCCCTTCTGTAACGCCCCACTGGGGCCCTGAAGGTATTGTAATAAATAAATAAATAAACTGTCCTCTAGCGCACACCCTTTTATTTTATTTTATTTTTTATTGATACTGTTGACCCACGCTTGAGGGTCGTTACAGGGAGGGAATACAATGCAATATACAACAGAAAAAATTCATGTCTCATAACATCAAGTTGGGTGCCCCCGACACAAAATATCGATAGAACGTTCGAACTTGTGCACTTCCGATTGTTCGACAACTTCAACAGGCAAAGCATTCCAAATTTCGATGACATCAGGAAAAAAATAGTAACGAAACACATCAATACGTGAGTCGTAAGGCTTGATCGATCGAGCGAGGGTTTGCGATAGAGTACAATTTTACTCCCTTTTTACAGCATTTGTATAGAGTGTGATGATTCAGGATACTGAGCCCTACTATTTCAAACGGCAATCGCAGCGACAGAAATAGACAACTAATTATGAAAATTGAGGTTAATATAAGAAAACAAATGGTCTACCCTCCTAGCCCCTCAACCGTTTTTCACGGCTGTAGCTCGTCCTCGATGAATAGGTTCTTCCCTTCAGCGTTTCGTACGAGCAGCGCACGTGTGTGGCTTAGATGGCATTTTGCTTGACAGATGGCAGCATAGACCTGTTAATTTCGTTTCTTCTACAACATAAAAAAACCCGTCGCGGTGGCTCAGTGGTTAGGGCGCTCGACTACTGATCCGGAGTTCCCGGGTTCGAACCCGACCGCGGCGGCTGCGTTTTTATGGAGGAAAAACGCTAAGGCGCCCGTGTGCTGTGCGATGTCAGTGCACGTAAAGATCCCCACGTGGTCGAAATTATTCCGGAGCCCTCCACTACGGCACCTCATTCTTCCTTTCTTCTTTCACTCCCTCCATTATCCCTTCCCTTACGGCGCGGTTCAGGTGTCCAACGATATATGAGACAGATACTGCGCCATTTGCTTTCCTCCAAAACCAATTATTATTATTACAGCATAAACGTTTTTTTTCTTATGGAAACCTGGGTTTTAAAAATAGCATCCGGTGGAGGCGACACGTGTATTGCTGGCCCATCTTTTCGTAAAAGACGCTTTTCTCCGTCGTCATCTTCTTCAGACGATGGTAATTCAGATACCGAAGTGTAAATTCTTTCAGGGAGCGAGGACGACAGTGATGACGTTGTGCTGAGCAGTTCTTCCGATGAAGAAGAGGACAGCTCAGAAGCGAAATTTGCGAGCGCGCGTCAGTGGATGAAGATCGACGTCAGTATCATCCCTATGGGACCGCTTCGGTTTCATTTTCTGGCAGTTTCGGGTAAGATGTTCACTATAAGCTCGCCTGATGGCTTACTTGAATATATTCAGCGTTTCCTCGATGAATTCATTTCAATGGTGGTCGAAGAAACTATCCGCAAGGCTACTGAGAAGGTGAAAGGTTGCCGTCCGTGTGAGCACTCCCGCGTCAAAAAATGGGTGCCAGTGACTGAGGAGATGTAGCGAGACAAGGGCCTGAAAATTAGTAAGGAAACACTGTTTTGGTGCAAGAGCTGCAACAAACCGTTATGTGTGGTTCCTTGTTTTGAAATTTACCATAATCGTCCCAAAGCTTCCTCGGCGAAGCAATCAACTGTTTGTAACCGCAACTCAGTGAAAGAGGTAAGGATTTGTTGGCTGTGGTCATCCTTTATTTTTATTACTCATTACTAGCAGGAAGTTGGTTTTCTGTATTGTGAAAAATAATAAACTGAAATATGTTAAATTGACTTCGTGTTTGCTTCAAATATTTTTTAAAGAACGAATGGATGCTTTTTATTGCAATAATAATCGAAATCAGCAATAAAAAATTAAGCTGTTTTGTTAAGAAATTCGCTCACATCCCATAACAGCAAAGGAGCTAGGATGTGGCAATAGTCATCCAGAATTCACACAGGTTTAGGTTTCAGAAGTAATGAAAGTAATGTGAAGCGTCCATCATCGACATTAACAAGCGAGAGTTCCAAGATTGTCGGCTTAAAAGCAGTGCAGTGACCTAGTGATAGTAGATAAGGAGTTAGATTTGAGATAGCTTAAACAACAGCGAGATTTCTACTTGAAAGAAAATTTCCACAGATTGAATAGCTTAGGTTAAAAAATACAAAGCATAGTGGCACCCACAACCTCCCTGTTTCGGTGAAGATCCTCGAAAACCATTGATCTTTACACTGTTTCCTTGTACATATCAAATCTTGTGATACGCTGGTTTTGGGAGAAGCACTTGACAAGCAGCCTCTATAATTGTCCAGCATAAGTCTGTCATGGCCTATCTGTATAAACGCGTTTTGCTTTAGTAGAACCTGTGTGTAACATCAACATTCAAATATTTTTGTAGTAGTACCTGAAGGTTGTCGTTCTTTAAGGTTTATAGTAGTTGAACCTTGAGCATATTGTTTGATTACTTACATGACAATACTAAACTGCCTGCAGGTCTTCCTCTGAACCATCACCACCTCGGAAGTTCATTGTTTATGAGGGTTGCTTGCTGAAACTCACCAATCTCTGCCGGAGGTGCCATCACTCAGCATAGTCTTCACTGAAGGTGTTTAACTGAGTCTCACTTATCCAGTGCAGCGGATGCAGTAAACTTTTCTCAGTTGATCAGAGTAATATGCTAAAATACGCTGTTTTATATCTTCCTGCCATGATTAGTTCTTTAATATTGCTCTGTTTGTTTTTACAGGTCATCGGCTCTCTTGTTGTGGTGACAAGTCGTGTACGCACAGCACAAAGTTGTGTTGCCGGCCAATACAGAGGCGGATTGAACATGGCAACTTGCTTTTGGTCGCTGCCATTTTGTTCAGAGGATGCAGCTCAACGCAGTCCCTGCGAAACGTGGAGAATGCCGGCATCTGCTTTTTTTCAAAGCGCACATAGGACAGAATCCTAAAGGACATCTTGTTCCCAGCTGTGTATAAGGTATGCATGTTTAATTTATAAATGCCTGGATTTATGCAATTGGAAATGTGGACATTATATATTCTTTCTTTAAGTATGTTTAAGCACTGTGTGCAGAAAATTTAGTATGTCTGTGTGACATCTTTTTGATTCTGCTAATTTTCTTGCTGCCATGAATGTATTATTCACACCGCTGTACCCTTCTTTTTGTTCTAGAGTTAGTGTTTTAGCTTAAATAGTGTTATGTGTACAGTCATCACAACAGAATGCTTTGATGATCTAACCCCTTTTACTACGTAAGGATTGTATGGCAACTAATAGATATGCATGAGGATGCCTTTTGGCCTACAAAATAAAGTGCAAACCTTCCAGTGTTTCATTGACGTCTTTCTTCGAGGATTTCTGTTCGTATTCACACACATCGATGATGTCCTCGTCGTTCGCTCCTCTCCCGCAGAGCATCTCCATCATCTGCGCCTCTTCTTCAAATGTTTTGCCGAGCGCGGACTCAATCTTAACACTGACAAATGCGTGTTTGGCGTTTCATCTTTGGTATTTCTCGGACATCTCGTCGACGCCCAAAGTATCCAACCTCTTCCAGACAAGGTCAAGGAAGTCGCGGACTTCCCCCACCTGGACTCATTACATCAGCTCCAGGTTTCATTGGTCTCATCAGCTACCACAGGTGTTTCATTCCTAAATGTGCTGCTGTTCTGCAACCATTCAAAAGGTAACTTTAGTTGGCCAACCCAAAAGCACCTGCTTTCACTCGAATCGAGGCTGCCAATGCTGTCTTCATTGCTGTCAAGGAGCGTCTCGCCTTTAACAGCCTTCTAGTTCAACGGCCGCACCGCGCACCCAGGAGCGTTACGGTCAGTTTCGCGCTCCGCTGTTGGCGGCGTCCCGCAGCAATTTCTTAACAGTGACTGGTGTCCTCTCGATTTTTCCTCGAAGAAGCTCTCATCTTGAGAGAAGCAGTACAGTGCTCTCGGCCGCGAGCTGCTCGTGGTATACATCACCGTGAAACACTTCCATTTATTCTTGTAAGGCCGAACTTCTGTGATTTCCACAGACCACAGACAACACACGAGCGCTTTCTCTTGATCCGAGACCACCTTCTCACCCAGGAAAACTTGACATTTTGCCGTCCTGTTGAAATTTTCACCGGCATTCGGCGACGCAAGAGCGCCCATAACATTCTTTCCAGCAAACACCTTCTTTTATCATGCAATTCCTGGCCCGTTATCAACAGCATGTTGAAGACCTTCAAGTAGTTCAGTTTGTTCAGCATCCTTGCACCTGCGCCCCGTAGATTGTTTTGATCCTGGCGACATTATTTGTGACGTGAACCCTGTCACTCGACACACATGCCCTTATATAGATTCCTGTGCCTCTACATTGGCCCCTTTTCAGCGATGTTCACCACCTTTCTTATCTTGGTATCCGTGTCTCTCAGCACCCTATTCCGGAGCTTTTCTTGTGGCCAGGCCTCCACGCGGACGTTCGCATCTGGGTTCTGGCGTGCCTTGTTGCCCGTCAGCAATGCAAGATTTATCGTCACACTAGGACCCCTCTAGGAAGTTTCCATCCTTCGGACTTCCATTTTGCACTTATGCACATCGACCTGGTGGGACATTACCATCATCGCACGGTTACCGTTATATACTCACCATATTTAACTGTTTTATGCGCTGCCTAGAAGCCAGCCTTATACCGGACATCGCTGTGGAAACGGTTTCCTCCGCGCTGATCTCCACGTGGACTGCCAGTTTTGGCGTGCCAGCGGAGATCACCACCGACCGAGGCCGCTATTTCGAGGCCGCACTTGTCGCCAGTTTGACCCAGCTTGTCGGCATCTCCCTCCTCAAAACTGCAGCTTACCGTCCGCAAGCCAACAGTTTGGTCAAGAGGTTACACCGTCAGCGGAAGGCTTCACTCATGAATTACATCCTTCCAGATCATTTTGCCGCCACTTCCTTGCCAGTTGTCCTTTTAGATCTTAGTACGGCCATCAAGGGGGATCTCGAATGTGCCCCTTCTCATCACGTCTATGGAGCATCGTTGCATCTAACGGCTGATTTCTTATGAACGCCAGCCCAAAGCATTGTCTGTCCTGTCCTGGCATGCTTTATGTTGAAAGTCTAACCACTCTCCTGCCCCTATCTCCGCTCGTCCGACACGTGCTCAGCAGCGCAAGCTGACATTCGTCCACCGCGATTTGAGAGACAGCGCATATGTTTTCTAATGCGTGAATTGGGCCTGCCGTCTGCTTCAGGCACCCTATACGGGACCCCATCTCGCTGTCGCGCGGGGTGGCAAAACTAAAAAGCCGTGTGTCATCAGTTATGACACGGTCATTTCCCTCAACCACATAAAGCTTGCCCACGTCGACAACACTATGCTTCCTTCATCAGCTGCCCTCTCACTCCTCTTTCCACTTTTTCCCAACAAGACATTTCCCTGGCCTATTTCACCTAGCCGGATGACTTCGCTGGCACGACTGCGTCTCCTGAGTGGGAGGCCTTGTGGTGGCACATTAGCGCCGTGCGCTCTGAGGTGAAGAAGTAAAAGAGACGCGCAGAGGCTGGAATGAACCAGTTTGGCTGCAGCTGTTGTGGAAGCAATATGTTCTAGTGTAGCATAGCAGCCACCCATGCTGCATCAGTGCTGTGAATAAGATAACTGCGAAATGCAAGAGACGCTTGCAGACCTAACATTTGACTTGAACCATTGTTGGACGTAGAAGAATATGCATATTGTACTTGGTCAGAACTCCAGCTTACTCATTGAGTGTAAGACGACAGAATCTTATGCTATGCAGTTGTGTATTCCATAGAGGCTGTAAAACTGCTCAGTGAGGCATGTAACTTGATCCTTTAGGCGCTGAGCTTCTGCCTACGAAGGAGGAGGTGTGAATACATGTACAGGATGGTGGATACAGGGCCGGAGTGCACGCAATTACAAGTAGAGCACAAATTCCTTTTGCAGCTGAAGCTTTAGAAACATTTACTAAAAATCAAGCAGCTGTAGCAGACCTAACAGGGAAGAAAAATCGTAGCAGTAAAAAGTAGGAGCACCAAATAGCAGGCACTCGTCAGAAAGTAGGTCCGAGCAGTACCGACAGATAACCGGACGTGTTGGGGTCAGGATGTAGTATTTATCAACCGTGATTTGTTTAACCTCCATGATAACTGCCGGCTACATAAAAGCTGTCTTTTGCTTTTTTTTGTAAAGTTTATTCCACAGTCGCAGGATTAGTGACATTTTGCCGTTTTCTTTGTGCAAGGTGTTCTGCCCAATAAAAATTCCCGAACTCTGCCATCCTTTTCATGTGCGTTCAGTCCTTGCTTAGTATAGTCTCTGTAAGCCCCACAGGTGTATGCTTTCTGAAGTAATGTCCTGTATGTGTGTTCATTGTACTACTGCGTCAGCACGTTCTTTCAGATCTCAGGGTGTTAGGTAAACAGTATGGTTTGTAACCGTTTGTAATGCCGCTTAGCCCTCCAAGTAAGGGCACACTTCCTGTGTTAAGATTTTGTGTTCTGACATGTTCAATAAGTATTATGCATCTACTAGACAAGACACTTTTTGTACAAAGGCTCACAGGTGGCTGGTTCTATGGAGCACGTGTCTGTGTGAAAATTGTTTATATTTGTGCAGTGCACAAAGTTGATGACAAAAGAGAGGTAACACAAGTAGTTTCAGGTGCGGGTGTTTTGGAAAAAGCAGTAAATGGAGGAAAAATAATAAATGAAGTAAACAACCAAAAGAACAATAAAATGAGACAAAAAGAGAACTCAAGCCAGGTGTTGAAATCTGGGCTGCAGCGTTTGCAAATGGATAGGAAAACCAATCTTCCTTCATCTTTTTATACAAGGTCGGTGAATGCTTGGATCCTACTTTTAATTTATGTGGTCAGTTTGCCCCTAAAGGCTCTCATTAGAGGGCATAACGTGAGGGGGTTAGTGCACAGGGCGTATAAGGATCAAGAATAGGAAGAAATATTGTTTACCTTCTGAAAGGAGAAGGAGGAGGGATTTTATTGGAAGAAGAGATATTTGCCTGTTGTCAGCCTGGCATGCTACTCCAGGCGAGGGTGAAAGAGGAGATGATTAGATACGAGGATTTCTGAAAGGCTTCTTCTCTGGAAGTGCGAAGATCAGTGCGCATTATGAAAGTCGAATTATTAGCGTCACAAGAACAACAATGAAAGAATTATTGAGAGTTCGGCACACCTTCAAAAAAGTAACTTGCTTCCAACTATCACTGACACAGTGCCCTTCATGTCTGGCAGTCATATATTCTTGCACAGGTGGCAGTAATTCCGTAAACAACACCCATGTCGCACTACGTAAACTGGGCTCCGAGTGTTACCTGACATATGGTCGTAATGGCCCCAACTGCTTGCAGCTGATTTTTGATTATCTAGCCTAGGTGATTTAGGTTGAGCTATCTTAGGTATAGACAGCGCAGTGCTTGATTTTATTGTGGCTTGAAGATTGGCTTTTTTTTAGCGATAGCTAGATTACGGTAGCATTTCGAGGCTTCAGCGTAGCGGCGCTGCCACTCTGTGGTGGCGCCGCCACCCTGTGGCTGCACCGCCACACCGTGGCTGCCCCCTACCCTATGGCTGCGCTGCCACCTAGTGGCTGCGCCGCCACGCTGTCACGTGGTTGGTCACGTGGTGCAGAGAAGCTGCCAGCAGCGCTGTGGCTGATCACGTGGTTTTTCACGTGACCAGCCACGTGGTGCGCAGCTGCTGCTGACGGCGGCGCGGCGCGCCGGCGAAACCGAGCTCGCACAGCTGTGCGCATGCACCGTGTCAAGTGGGACAAAGATGAAGGAACGCCTAGCGAAACGGAGCGGCGGAAGACTGACTCGGAAATTCAACTGACCAAGTTCCACTCGGCCAGCTGTAGCTATCGCTTCACTCCAGGTTTAACCAGAGCTAAATCGCCGCAAATATTTTCCTATACAGTGCTGGGCAGTGACTGAATATCACTGATGATGCCCCAGTGCATAATCCTGCACCTTTTGTAGTGAGTAGGCAGTCAGATACAGCCCTGCAAAGGTTTAACACTTCCCTGCTGCTTACTTTTATTGCTGAAAGGCCTGATACTGCCGCAAGAGGAATCCTCAGAATGGACGCTTAGCGTTATTTGAAAGTAGTTACACTTTTGTTACTCAGTATTGTTTTCGTTCAAATTAAATTCACAGCATTCCCATAGATCTGCTGAGCTCATTGAGGTGCGCAACACTTGCATAAAGAAATGTAGCTGCCTGCTGAGAATTCCCCATATAAAGGTCAAATTTTAAATCATTCACGGACTGCAAGAAGCTGGGGCTCCTAGTGATACTACATCCTGGCTCTCTCGAGTTTGGAAGTTCCTTTCACAGTGAAAGCTCCTTGATACACACAAACAGTTTCTGCTTAACCGTTCACAATTGTTACCAAATATTACCAATGCTTTTTCAATTCCTTCCTACATCTGTTTAATTTAGTTGTGATTTGTTGCTTCTTCCAAATCACCTTCATTCGATTAGCGCAAGTGTAGCTGTTCTGCTGTCCTTGTCCTCCAAAAATGAGCCTAGTGCAACTCGTCAAGCCTTCAATACTTGCATGTATTTGCTTTGTGTGAAGTGGACTCAGATTGATGTGGTGTATTGCTTGTACAAAACTGCATTAGTGTATCGCCGATCTGGGTAACCATTGTTTGCTTTACCTTTGAAGCAGAGGTGAGCAAATGTGAGAAAAAAAGGATAATTGGAGAGGGTTTGCTTCTAGAAAACTGGTTCGTCTAGATAACATGGATATTGAGGAATTGTTGACATGATGATAATCAGCGCTTTGCAGAAGGCAAGGCATGCACCTTGACACAGTATGTGGGGTTTATGCGCCTCTCAGGAATTTCCAAAAGTGCATATAACTGAGGAAGTCCATCGTATTGCGATGTCCCTCATTGTACCCACATATCCTGGGCACAAACTGGCTCGGCTGGGGTCAATCTTTATGCAAGGGAGCTAAGGCAGGTATAGCCGTTCTTCCATTTGACTACTGCGTATGAAATTGCGTGTCTTCATTCATAGTGATTACAGAGCAATGTAATATTTTATCACAGGTACAAAACCTGTTTTGTGGTGTGAATTTCGGTAGTTGTATTGTTGAACGCAGCAATTCATGCATATGTTGTATGTGTAGCTAGGCCAGCCTAAAATACGTGTATGTGTAGCTATACAACTTACAGATTTGTCGAAAATATCACTGATAATAATTCAGGGTAATGTACACTTTGTTTTTAGTTTTACCTGGAGTTTATTGTTCAGCTTTGCATTTTGATGCGAAATATAAGACTATACACTTTGTTACCTTCAGAGGGCACAGATGATTTCTGATACTAATTTATTCCGGGTAGAAAAACTCACAGTATCGCTATGCGGGGTAAGCACGTCTGGTTTCTCCCAGGACACAGCTTGGCACAACTCTACGATTCCTCCTCCCCTGGCAACGCCAAGTCCAGCGCACAAACCGACGGTACATCGTGTACCTGTAACGACTGAAAAAATAGTCGCTGCTTTATGATGGTGACATGCAAAACAAAAAACTGTTAGTCACAAAACTCTGAATCAGTTTTTCTATTATTTGTTCAATATCAGTGGCAAGTGCCAGCAATTGAGGTTCTAGGCTAGGTGTATAGACAGAATAAGAGAGTATGTGGCGATATTATATAGGAGGCTATATATTCACTGCTTTTATCTTTGCTGTTAGGATTGCCATAGTTTCAACCACTGTGCTGAAACTTCAAAACTTAGTTCATACGTGGGAGGCTGCATTCAAACTGCGTACCAGCAAGAAAAATGGTGGCAAAGCTAGGTTTGGATATCAATACAAATGTGGAGTTTAATGCAAGACACAATTTCCATCATTGAAACTGATACAGGAGTAGAGCATGACATTATCGCAAGTACATCTAGCATATATGATTGAACATGCAACATTCATTTACACGTGGGTCTCTGGTGTGTTGAAAAGCACCGGTCTGTCTTCCAGTAGTGACAAATATGCAAGCTGCAGTGCATATAATTTAAGGCACCCCTGTACAAGCATGTTGCTGCTGGTGATGCACTTTCCACACTCGGAGATGTGAGCAGCTACTTCAGGGACTTCACAGCAGCATACAGACTCAAGCACGGTGTCAATGGCGCGACAGCGACCGCATTCACACCTATAATAAATATCATTATTGTTATTATTACTACTACTATTGTAGCACGCAAATTCTGCACTTGCAAGCTTTCTGACCTGCACCCGAGGCAATTTCGGAAGGACCGCTTTGTGCATACACCGGGTGCGTTTTTGCGAGTTCTCGAATTAGCGCACGCTTCCACGAGGCATGCGACAACCACAAGAAAGTATGTTTCATGGAGCACGATAAAAATGAAAGGAATAAAGGTGTGAATGGCTTGCTGGAGCAGCAAAATTATACTCCTGAATCACGCAAAGTCTACGGCACTATACATGTGGGAGGCATGTGCAAACAGCTCAGAGAGAAATAGCATCCAAACGGCGTAAAGGGTGCTCGCGACACAATATATGCGCATCGTTCATGCAAACTGCAAAGACCGAGCTACAACAGGTGGAGTTGCACTTGTTAGTGGCCTCGTTTTTTCGTCCTTCGCGATGTTTGACTACCAGTGACATAATGGCGAACAGATCGCACACTGCAGGTGGGACGAAAACAAACAAAAATTCCTTAGACGAGCAGCAAAAGAGCACGAAAACAACGCTGCTTACCAGTTGACGCTGTCTATACGCTCGGCGAACGCTGGAACAACCTGAACTGCATCGGGACTGATGCCTGCATCCTCTTGGGATTCGCTGGCCAGTGGGTCAAAAATAAAGTGGTGGTCCGGGTTCGCGACTGCGGCGTCTTCTTCTTCATTTTCTGTGTCGTCCCCCGATTCCTCATAATCAATGTCTTCGCCCTTCACTACGGCGTCTCTCATAACTTGAGACGCTTTGGTACGTTAAACCCCCATAAACTAGACTAACCTAAACTCAGTCTTCGCCAAGATAAAATTCACCTTCCGACACGGAGCTATTTGTTAAAGTGAAATTCATTGCCCCAGGGCATCAATGATGGGTGATGGTGTGATGAATGGTGTATTAGAGATTAAATGAATAGAAAAAGGTTAGCTGATTTGATGAAGTCCAGTAGAAAACGATGGTACGGTCTCTGCGTCCAGACACGGAGCTATTCGCTATTGCGACTTGCCGTGCTCCCGACTCTGTGTTTTCGCGCACCACGTGCGTGCCAAGCAGACGACGTGCCCACTCGACGTCACGCTTTTCCGCGCCACGTGACAACGCATTGTCTGGTTCTTGACGTCACCTAAAAACATGGCAACTACAAACCAAAACCGAAACTGGTGGGTACACGTAGTACGATTATTAATATTATTTTACGAGTTCGTGCTTTTAACATCGTGTACCATGCTTACAGAATTGCTATGCATTATTTACAACCAAGAGGTGCAACACAAAAATATGGGGCATGTCAAGCGTTAGTGCTTGGACGTCTCGTTGACAAAGACGGCGTCAGACCTGACCGAGCCAAGACTGCAGCTGTCGTGTCGTTCAAGCCACCACAGTTTGTCAAAGCTGCCAAGTTTCTTAGGCTTATGCTAATAGTTTCGCCGCTTTATTCATCGCTTTGCGGACATCGCATACTCGCTGACAGGCCTGCTTTACAAAGATGTGGCTTTCCAGTGGCTTCACAAAGATGTCGCTTTCCGTGAGTGCGACTTCGCCTTCCGCCAAATAAAAATTTTTTCTCACATCTTACCCTGTACCTCGCCACTTCGATCCCTCCGCCCCCAAAGAGATCAATACCGACTTCAGCGGTGTTGGCCTAGGCTCTGTGCTTGTCCAGCGCTTCGTCAACAAAGAGCACAATGTTGCGTATGCGAGCCGCTCACTTAGTAAGCCAGAGCGCAGTTATGCGGTCACCGAGCAGGAATGCCACAGCGTCGTCTTCGCCACGCAGTTTCCATTCATATCTGTACGGACGCCCTTTCAGTATCGTCCCCAACCATCATCCCCTGTGCTGGCTCGTTAACATGCGTGACCTGTGTGGGCGCCTTGCACGGTGGGCTCTCCGGCTACAAGAGTTAGACAATATAGTCACCTACAAGAGCGGCAGAGATATTCAACCCTGCGGTCTTTCCTTGCGGAGGCTGAAGACCCCTCCGGTACAAATCACTTTTGCGTGCGAGATGGCCAACTATGGAAGAAAAATTATTCTTGTACAGGCCACCGCTTCCTCCTGGTAGTTCCTGAAAGCCTGTACACCTCTGTCTTGCAATCCATGCACGACGACTCTACATCTGGACATCGTGGGTCGGCACGAACGCTCTACCGTACCCAGGCATGCTTCTATTGGTCGAAAACGTGGGGCGCGACTAAGCCGTACGTCGCCAGCTACAATCAGTGTGAACAATATAAGCGCCCTACTAGCATTGCACCTGGTCAGCTTCACCTTTTACACCACCTGCCACACCACTCGATGGGCATAGACCTCCGGGGCTCATTTCCCAAATCCTATCTTGGGACCCGCTAGAAAGCGGTTTTCATTGATTACCTTAATCGGTATTGCGAAACAACATCCCTACCCTCGTCTACAGCGTGTCATGTATCCTCTTTTATGCCGCACCCCACTGTTATCCACCATGGACCCCCAAAAGTTATCATCAGTGACCGTGGTCGGCAGTTCACCGCTGACGTCGTGGAACAGCCTCTCCGTTACTGCGCATCGCATTTTGACCATTCACCACCTTACCATCCCCAGACGAATGGGCTAACAGCGCACGAGTCGAATGACCATTAACATGCTGCCAATGTACGTTGATTGAAAGCACAAAAACTCGGACAGTGTCCTGACGTTCATCGTGTATGCTTTCAATACCATGTGCCATGAGACTACTGGCTTCAGCCCCTTCTTTGTTCTTATTCTCACCCCACCCCCGCTACACCCTGGACACAATACTGCCAATTTCTGCGAAGCCTTATGAATATCCTCCATCGCACAAACACTATGCTTCCCCGAAGAGGCCCGGCGCCTTGCCCGCCTTCGTACCCTCGCCTCCCAAGATCGATCCAAAGCGCGCTAAGATTCCTGCGCCGTCACGTCATTTACAGCCCTGGTGATTTGGTATTGTTTTGACGACCTCTCAGAAAGGAGGTATTTTCTCAGAAGCTGCTGTGCCACTACGATGTACCCTATGTTATTACTGAGCAAATTAGTGACGCCAATTACCGCATAGCGCGTCTCACGGCAAGCGGCCGTCGTTCTGCACGAACTGAAGTGACTTAAGTTGCGCGGCTGAAGGCCTAGCATTCGCGTGGTGCTTTTTAACTCGCCCTGCGGGCTTCGGCTTCGTAGGGGGAAGTTTGACGCCCATGAGGAGGCGATGCCTATTCAATTTGGACGGCATCTTGGTCGGAATCACTGACTACGGAGTAGAGGAGAACGAGGTGGTAGCGGCTCGTGCTCGGCAAGCGGATCCATCTGCTTTCAGTCGCCCCTCGTGGTCTCAATAAAGCCCTGGTCGTAACAAAATGAAACTTTCTCTTCACTCAGGCTGAGAACTAATGGTGAAAAGTGGTCTTGTTTAGTTCTTTGACAAGTGAAAAGGTCTGGGCTAGTTGGCGACCAAACTTTTGCTCCCAAAAGCATACACTCTATGTCGCCGCTTTTTGTTTTTGTATTCTCTTTAGTTCAGTTCAACGCGCAATCCTTGTGGGAGAGTGTAGACTTTGTAATGTAGCTTCAAAGCTCATTCTGTTAGAAATATTTTGAATCTAGTAAGCTGTTGCTGTTGCTAGGCAATATGTTAATTATGTTATGCACTTAGTGACATTTCACAGGTGATCAGTGATTGTGGTATAGAAGTTTGTCTGTGCTTACTGTGCGAGCAGCTGTCCAGTATGAACTGCACTGCGTCAATTACACTTCCTATAAATACGTGGCAAGTGCTGTAATGAATACAATTTGGATTCAAATTCTGTAGTTTGTCATTGTCAAAATATTACTATTGTTTCTTGAGCACATGTGCTGCTATTATGTGGTTTAATGATTATACAAATTATGACCAATCATTATACTAATGCACTCAAAGATGTCTCTCTTGCACTGCACTTGGCAGTAGGAGGGATGCAAAGACACACAAGCACTGTCACTCCTGGCACTGGAGTTCCACCTGGGTTCTTCAAAGCGGCAATTGTAGTGAAGAAAAGATTTGTTTGGTATTTTATTATGCAATTATGATATTTATCAAGTTCATCGTTGCTTGATATCCATCAATGAACATAATATACTATGTTGTGCAGCTACAGCAATTCTATTACACAAATTTTGGAGCCATTGAATGTTTTGGAATACTCAGTGAATGAATTTTTCATTAATAGTTTAAATAACTGTTATCTCCTTTTATTGCGTGAAGTATCGATGCAGTTTTTTGAAAGGATAGGGCGACTTAAGCAAAGGTACCATATCGAATTAGTTTGAGGGGCACTGCCTGCAATTCATATGCGCGAAAAGTAATAAAATATGACGTAAAGCTATAGTAACCCTTGGCAAGCTGCCATGCTACCAAGATTATATGGTTTGGTTTGGTGTATGGGGGTTTAACGTCCCAAAGCGACTCAGGCTATGAGGGACGCCGTAGTGAAGGGCTCGGGAAATTTCGACCACATGAACTTCTTTAACGTGCACTGACATCGCACAGTACACAGGCATCTAGAATTTCGCCTCCATCAAAATTCGACCGCCGCGGCCGGGATCAAACCCACGTATTTCGGGCCAGCAGCCGAGCGCCGTAACCACTCAGCCACCGCGGTGGCCAATATTATATGATAGCACCGCTTATGCAAGTATAGCGAATTGTAATGTGCAGCTCTGTGAGGCTGTTAGTCTTGTTTGCATTATGCACACCTCCATTTTAAGAAGCAAGGTGGTGTTCAGTGATGTGAATAACTTCCAATAGATGACATGAACCTATATTAGATTTGCATTTTCACAATGAAGTAAACTTGAAATATAATTAAGCTCAGGTCGCCTGCACGTGAAAGCAGATACAGAAGGTAACTTTTTAATAGTCCTTCTTTCATGGTGTCAGGCAGTATTTATAATCTCATTATGCTAAGCATCTGAAAAAAATGTTATATAGAGGTTGCATTCTACGGTTCGAGCAAAAATTCAATTGATGAAATTATTGCTGGTGCATATGCTGCAAACATTCGATGATGCAGCACTAAGTATATAAAAAGTCGAGGCTTGTAATTTGCTCAAGCAAAAACAGTGTTTTAGAAGGAGATTATTTTATGTTGCCTGTGTAGTTCATGTTGTGTTTCAGTGAAGGCTGGTCGAGTAACCAAAGCTTTTTGCACAGGCATAATGTAGAGGTGTAATATAAAACCGGTTATAAACCTGAACTAAACTTACCTGTATTATAATAGTCCCTATCATTTTGAGTCTGTGACGCCACTTCGTCCCCACTTGAGTGGAGGCGGCTCTTTAGATGTGTAAGTTAGCATTGCTATTATTTAACTTTTAGACCAAAGCTTTTTCTTGTTTTCCGGGAGCAGTACCCTAAATTACCAATACAAATGCCTTTATTTCAACATCAGGTGATGTTAAGAGTGCATAAACTATTTGTTATGTCCAAGCCTTTCTCCAGAAATTCAAACTGTTTCAAAATGCAGCGACAATGGGATGCTATCAGAAGCGCTATCATAGGCACAAGCTTCCTGCTGTTTACTAATAGGAAATGAAATCACAGGTAATGTATGCAAGGGAAGCAGAACATAGTGAAAAATAAAGGTGGCGATATCGCCCGGAGACACTAGGTAATCAATGTACACTTCCCTTTTAATTCACCTCATGGGCTACATGACATACAGTGGCATCAGAGACTAGAGCCATATTGTTACGAGGGGCTGCATAAAACCATAGCCACTCTAGAAATGACACCACTGGGGAGGCAAATTCTCAAAGAAGAAATGAAAATTCGCGCAAGATGGAATGAAAAAGCAGCAAAACTACAGCAGAAGTGCAGGCGAGGGAATAAGACATGATTTAACAATGAAGGCAAATGAAAATATGGAGAACGAAATGCATGAGAACGGAGAAAAGTACTTGTTATATTGCATTTTATTTTCTCACCTGTTACTAGTTTCCATTTCATACACGTCTTTCTCTTTTTCTTGACACGACCCTCCCAGTATTCCGGCAGCCGGGATGCCTAAAGTTGGACCCTGCAGCGTTCTAGATTTTTCTGATTTCTTTGTGGTTTCTTGTTTTGTTGGCGACAGCATAAATTTTTTTCATGAAAAGCCAGTGTGGTTGCGTATATGTGAGCATATGCGAGCGATTAAGTAGCTTTCATTTGCGATGCTTTGTTTTTTATGCATACATTTTCTGATTTCTTTTGTCATTAATAAGCAGTTAGATGCCTGCATTTGTGGCAATGTTTTCATGAATCTTTCTTTATTCCTGCCTTTGTGCAGTTTACATTTTTAAACATGAACTAACTAAGCTCATAGCCACATGGTACTAAGCTTTGTACTCGGAAAATTTATTACTTGTTTACTTCTCTGTGCATGTCAAATCCATAGTGCATACTGCCCCTACTTGTATAGTGAACACTGCCAGGGCTGTTGTTGTAAGATAGAGTAGCATGTGGCAAAATAATTATCATGCTATATTTTTCCTCCAATTGTTTCATGAATACTTTGTGTGCATTTTGCAGTAGTACCTGCAATTGAACACAAGATTTCACAGCCAATCTGACATAAAAGATTTGTCTCAACATTTCGACACTGCCTGCATTTTCAGAAAGACTACGGCCTACACCATATGGGTCAACTTTAGTCCTGCAATCAATGGGCATGTTTACGCTACAGAAGGGTAATAGTGCTGTTGATTAGACAGTATATATATACCACCTGATTGCGCATAGATACCCTTTGCAATGTGGCATTACCTTATACTTCTAGGAGGGCAATGCTTCCACCACGGGGGTTCAAACTTTGCGCTGTTTATGTCGGCGTAAGAGTAGTGTTTGACGAAGTAATTTTTCACTTCTAAACGTAGCATAAATTTACCTTCTGAAGGTGCAAACTTGCACCTTTCATGCTAGAAAATGTTTATGCTATCTTCAGACTAACACTTGACCCTCTTAGAAAGGCGTAATTTTATACATAGCTGGCTTAAAGTTACTCTTCTTATTGTAGTGCAAGGTTATGCTACTAGAAGCGTAACATTACACTACGTGCAAGAGCATAAATACTTAGTCGCCAAGAAACAGCCTCCCCTCACGCCAAAAAACGCGTTAGCTCAGCGAAAAGTGACTTACCCCATAAAAGACTAAGATCACATCCTTTTTCTAGAGTGCAACGCACGTGCAATTTTTCTCGCCAACGTGGTATCGACTGGAAGTCGTTAGACTGCGATTGCTCGTAGCATGATTTTGATGATTCCTCGAAGCTTACAAAGCACTCACCGTTCTCAAGGGACACGCTCGAGTCCACGTCGCCGATGTATATGGGTGTGAACGCGATTAGCTACTTGTCCTGCAGTCTGTGGCTGCAATTAGCAACTTCATGTTGTTTTTTAGCCCCAATAGAGCGTATTTTTACCGTACGCGCGCGTAGCAATTAAGGAGATGCAGCAGAACGCAAAGAAACGGACGACATCTGCCCTTTGTTATCCGTGCCTGCCGTGCCGCCGTGATGACCGGCGAGTTTGTTCCGGTGGCCGCAAACTCATGTAGATGTCCACGATGCGCCTTCATTTCAGAAGAAAATTTTTCTTGCAGCCAGCGGGCCGCCCTTGTGCGATAAATCGAAGAGGCCCACTATATGTCTATGTTGCGGCGTTCTGTATTATATAGATAATGTAGGTCAACGCGCCAGAGGTGTTAAGATTATCTCAAACTGCGCAGCTGACATTTCCAAAACATAAATTCGCCCATAATTCACGCAACATCATTTCGTTTCCTAAGGATTTCGCGCAATACATAGGCACCACTCCGTTCAGAGTGAGTGCACGCAATTTAATGCGTGCACGATGTACTTTAAAAACGTAGATAATTCAGAAAAATTGTTTAGTATTTATATTGATACGAGAATAAAAGAAGAGGCGGAGAGCGAGCGCGAGCGGCGAGCGCGCGGCTCTAGCACGAGGGAGATAGAACGAAAAAGCTTGGCCGCCGCCGGTCGTGCTTCGCCGGCTCTCCTCCGTACTGCTGCTATATTTCTCTGGGCGGGCCCGTGGCCACCCCGTGGCATCCCACACCGTAACATTTTGGTGGCAGCGGTGGGATCATGCCGCTCACCCGCTCCCAGAATCAAGCACCCGACGTGCCAGACGACAGGAGTCCACCACCAGCCGATAGCGCCGACGACGCGGCGGCCGGCGCCGCTAGACCTAGGCGCTCGGAGAGGCTCGGCTCTTCGCAGCAGCCGGACGCCGGTGTTGAGCGCCTCCTGGATACAGTCACCCAACGGATGGACGCATGGGAGGCCCGTCTGACTGCCCAGGCTGGGGAGATGGAAGCTCTCCGGCGCGAACTCCGTCGCCTGGTGCCAGCCGAGCCGAGCACAGGTCAGGTGCCTTTGGGCGTCCCCGCCGCCGCTGTTTACGGCTCTGCCGTCGCTGGGCCTGCGGTCGTGGCCGCCAATGGCGTGCTCGGCGCGGGTGCGTCCTCGCCGCAGTGTTCGTTGGACGTTGTGGAATTGCCCACATTTGACGGCACCATCTCGTGGGATGCTTACCGCATCCAGCTGGACGGTATTGCGGCGGCGAGAGGCTGGGACGAGCAAATGAAGGCATGGATGCTCGTTGCAAAACTGAGGGGCCGCGCCACCGAGCTGCTGCAGAACGTGCCGCCCGACCAGCTGGGCTCTTACACTGTTCTGGCGGGCCTCCTCGCCGACCACTATGGTGCCTCAGGTCAACCCCGTGTGCAGTACCACCGCCTGCGAGCCCGCCGTCAAGAGCCCGGGGAGACGTACCAGGACCTCGCCGCCGCCATTGAGCGCCTGGCTCTGCAGTCGCTGCCGGGAGCGCCTCAGAACGCCGTGGCCCTGGTCGGCACCGAGGCGTTTGTCGACGCCATCCGACTCCCCGAGGTGCAGCGCTTGGTCCGCTCTGGCCGTCCTGATTCCGTCCGCGCCGCCATGGCGCTCGCCATCGAGGCGGAATTGACTTTGCTGGCCACGCGGGGGTCGCCACCGTCTGCCGAGCGCAGCGTCCGGGTGCAGGCTCCTCGGTCCGCAGCCCCAACTGCGGCCTCTATCCGACGCCTGCGTAACGACGTCCGCATGACCTGCTTCCGCTGCGGCCTGCGGGGACACTACGCGAGGGACTGTGCCGGCCCTCCAACGTCGGAAAACGATTTGGCGGAACTCCGGGAGCACCGTTCCGCCGAATAAAGTCCGTCCCCACACTCCTTCGTTCTCCGCGTCCCCTCCTTTCGTCGGCTCCGATTACCACTGATGCTCCTTACGTGCTCGTCGACGTCGCCCTGCTTGACCGGCACGTAAAGGCCTTGGTTGACACTGGAGCGGCTGTCAATGTACTGCACAAATCGTTTGTTGCTAACGCGCCCCACCTGCTTCTGCCAGCCGCCAAAACCCGGCTCTTAGCTTTTAACGGCACCCCTGTGGAGCAAGTCGGACGTGTCGTCGTCAACCTGACAGCACTCGGAAATACCATCTCCACCGAGTTTGTTGTCGCAGACAGCCCTATTTGGCCAGTGGTCCTCGGGTGCGGGTGGTGCCAGCAAGCCGGAGTCGTCCTTAATTTTACTAGAACCAAACCACGGGCGAGCCGAACTCTCTGTGGGCCGGGCTGGCTTAGCCGGGTTTCCAGCCTCGGTGTCGCCCTGTGGCAGTCCCTGGTGTCGGCGACCAAGCGTGCCTCAGCATCTCTGCGTGACCTCGCGACGAAGTGGCCGTGTCGAGTCAAGCCGTTCGACGTCACTACCGTGACTGTGGCGTCCGCCGTGACCCTGCCACCGGGTGCGGCAACGTGGGTGTATGCCAAGCTTGACAGTCCGGTCACAGCAGACGTGCTGTTCGAACCCATCCGGTGTTCAGCTCCAGCCCGTCAGATGACCTCCCCTCGAAGCCATCTGCCTGTGCTCAAAGGAGAGGCCCACGTATTTATACTCAACATCAGCAGCGTACCTCTCGCGCTGACTCCCGGCACGCAATTGGGTACAGCCTCAGTTTTGGACCCCGGGTCACCAGTGGCGTCTCTGCAACCTGAAGCCCCGCCTCGCCACCCTCCAGCGCCGGCGATCCTATCATGGGAAGAATTTAACTTTGGACCCAGCCTGACCTGCGCGGAGCTCGCCTCTCTGAAGACCTTGCTGCTCGAGCATCGCAGTTGCCTTGCTCTCAGCGCCGGTGAACTCGGGTGCACTTCCTGGGCTCAACACCGGATCAACACCGAAAACCGCGGGCCCGTTCATCACCAACCTCGCCGTGTAGCGCCAGCCGAACGGAGAGTCATCCAGCAGCACGTGTGCGACATGCTTGACCAGGGAATCATTGCCCCTTCTTGTAGCCCTTGGTCCTCCCCTGTCGTCCTTGTGCGCAAGAAGGATGGAACACTCCGCTTCTGCGTTGACTATCGGAAGCTAAATGCTATTACTAATTGCGACGTGTACCCGCTGCCTCGCCTCGACGATGCGCTTGACCGCCTGAAAGGGGCCCGTTATTTTTCCACGCTAGATCTGCTCTCGGGCTACTGGCAGGTGCCTGTTCACCCCGATGATGCGAAAAAGACGGCTTTCGTGACTCCCGACGGCCTTTACCAGTTCAACCGTATGCCCTTCGGTCTCTCGAACGCTCCAGCCACCTTCCAGCGTCTCATGGACCGAGTCTTAGGCCATTTGAAGTGGACTATGGCGTTGGTCTACCTGGATGACGTAATTGTCTACGCGGCTACATTTGAAGAACACCAGAGACGCCTCAAACTCGTCCTCGAAGCCCTTACCTCTGCTGGGCTTCGCTTAAAACCAAAAAAATGTTTCTTCGGTTTCGCGGAGGTGACGTACTTGGGTCACGTTGTGAGCCGGCATGGCATCCGTCCCGACCCTGAAAAGCTAAAAGCGCTTACAGCTTACGAAGCTCCCACCACCGCCAAGGAGCTCAAACGTTTCCTTGGATTTGCTTCGTATTTCCGTCGTTTCATTCCGGACTTTGCCAAGCGCAGCGCTCCATTGACCGCCCTGCTGAAGAAGAATGCACCGTGGAGTTGGACGCAGGCCCAACAGCTCGCGTTTCTTGACGTCAAGCACGCCCTCCTCGAGCCTCCTACATTGGCCCATTACGACGAATCGGCCCCCATCGTCCTCCACACGGATGCCAGCCAAGATGGGCTCGGCGCTGTCCTCCTGCAAGAAGACGAGTCTGGTGACCACAAAGTCCTAGCTTATGCCAGCCGCCAGCTTTCCGACGTTGAGCGCCGCCGCCACTCTTCAGAACTCGAGTGCCTCGCCGTTGTCTGGGCCGTCGAGAAGTTCCGTCCCTACCTGTACGGCCGTCACTTCACCATAGTCACGGACAATAGCGCTCTCACTTGGCTGCAGTCCGCCAAACATTTGAATGCCAAGATTGCACGCTGGTCCCTGCAACTTCAAGAGTACAATTTCACAATAGTGCATCGGCGCGGCTCTGCCCATCAAGATGCCGATTTCCTTTCTCGCCACCCTTGTTCCGTGACGGCTTTGACGGACCTGAGGACTGCACAAACGCAAGATCCCGCCATTGCTGCCATAATCCACTCCCTTGGCACCGCCGCCGGCGCAGGCCTCCGCCAACTACGCCGGGTCTATCGAATGAAGGACGACCTCTTGTGTCATGTGAAGCGGCTCCGTGGTCGACCACCCGTCTGGTTGCCAGTTGTGCCGGCAACACTGCGGTCGCAAATCTTGCGCGGCTTACACGACGCTCCCACGGCTGGTCACCTTGGTCGCGGCAAGACCTACGCACGAGTGTCGGAGCGGTTTTGGTGGCCTAATATGTCCAGAGATGTCAAGGAACACGTGGCGTCCTGCCAGACGTGCCAGTACAGAAAACCGTCCACAGGTGTAACCAAGCCACCCCCGCAGGCTTTTTCGCCACCAAGTTCACCTTTCGAGCTGGTTGGACTGGATCATTTGGGCCCGTTTCCGAAGACGCGTGCCGGCAACCGGTATGTTCTGGTTGCGATCGACTACTTCTCCAAGTGGGTCGAAGCACTGCCCGTTCCAGACACGTCGTCCGCTCATGCCGTCGCGTTTGTGGAACAGCATCTCGTTCTTCGGCACGGTGTTCCCCGGCGCCTCATCACGGACCGTGGGAGCTGCTTTATGTCCCATGAATTCGAGCGAGCCCTCCGCTCCTTCGGCATTGCGCATTCCACTACATCCGTCAATCATCCGCAGTGCAATGGCCTCGTGGAGCGTGTTAACCGTACCCTCACGGATATACTCGCATCCTACGTCGCTCCGTCCCACACAAACTGGGATCGTTTTGTTTCTGCTGCAGCTTTTGCAGTCAACACTACAGCGCAAGAAACAACGCATGTGACGCCGTTCTCAGTCGTCTATGGCAGAACGCCCTCCATCCCTCTCGACGCGCAGTTGGGCCTTCCCCATCCTACTGCGTCACCAACTGAATCTGCTCAACGACTTCATTCCGCCCGCCTCGACGCCCAGCGCAACCTCCTCACGGCTCACGCGCGTGTGCAAGCGGCCAACGCGGCAGCACCACCACATCCCCCCTTCCGGCCCGGTGACTTGGTCCTCGTTCGCCGCACCATCCGTGCGACTGGCCGTGCCGCAAAGCTCTTGCCCCGATACCGCGGCCCTTACCGTGTCGTTGCCCGACTCGGCCCCGTGACATACCGCCTCGAAGACCTGCCAGAGCATCGACCATGCGGTGTGCACCACATTTTCCCAGAGCATGTTTCAAACATGAAGCGATATGTCTACGGCGCCTGCGGTGACTCCGACTTAGCTACCGGGTCCTCATCAGTGCCGTCGTCGCCTGCTGGCTCCATGCCTTCCCCACGCAATGCAGTCCAATAAACGGATCGCCGCTCAATATGCATAAAACTCCCTGAAGTTAGCCTAACCGGTGTGGGACCTTCTTCGGCGACTGCAGACACCTTCGCCCAGCTCACACACTTCGAATTCAACGAAGAGTGTGACCGTTTCCTATCTGCGAGCCCACATTGCATCGCCCCAGGAAACCCTGCATCAAAGCACGGCCTGACTTCTCCGCCCCCCCCCCCCCCCCGGTGGAAAGGTGATACGGGAATAAAAGAAGAGGCGGAGAGCGAGCGCGAGCGGCGAGCGCGCGGCTCTAGCACGAGGGAGATAGAACGAAAAAGCTTGGCCGCCGCCGGTCGTGCTTCGCCGGCTCTGCTCCGTACTGCTGCTATATTTCTCTGGGCGGGCCCGTGGCCACCCCGTGGCATCCCACACCGTAACAATATATACACATCAGAATAAACCACTATCACGCAATGGCCTTAGAGCAATGGCAGTAGAGTTCAAGTAACATACAGTTACAAAATCAGTTCCACGATGTTCCGACTTTACTGGATACCAAAGACGACGACGTCTTCCTTAACAGAAGTGACTAAATTATAGTGCATGATCGACGACACCAGAATCAGTGGTAGCTCCCGAGAAAGCGTTCGGAGGTGGCGGTGTCCGTCTATCCGTACGCATCTCTCTGCACTCTTCGCAATTTTGATGGTCACGAGCACAAAACCAAATACTATCGTAGCTGTCGCTGCACCGACATCCCTAACGCAAGACGAAACACGATGCCAAAGTGATTGTGACCGGCGACGCAAAAAAGTCAATAGTGCCCGAGATAACGCACCTGACTGAGTTCACGAAACAGGCAAGGATTCGTGGCACCTCCAACGTCCACAGAAATTCAAAAGGGATAGAAGGAGAGAGTTCCCCCTCTCAGAACCATCTAGTGCTTCGATCTTGTTCTTTATTAGTGACGCCAGAGCCAATTCGTCTTTCAGATGAGTTCATAGCGGGCAGAGGCTAAATAACGACGCCAACTGAGGGTTCTCGAATAGACTTCTTTCCGTGTATGTTACGTTTCGAAAGAGCGGTGAAAGGCGTGTGTTTGCGAGTTAGACAAAACATTCTGCTGTTGGCGGCGTACGTGGTGAAGTAGATTTTGTCTCGGAGAGTGATAATGTGCTGTTTTTCTGAATGCCGGCGAGCTCCGTGGTGCAATGGTGCAATGCGCTGATTGATCGATGATCAGCTGCCAATTTACGAATAGCGAAAACCGGCGAAAAACGGGTTTTGAAGCCCTGAAAAGGGCAAAGTGACAGACGTCACGAGCTGTCAGAATCTGCGGCGTGCACCTGATTGTCAGCGAATTTACTCGGCTAGCGCAGCCAGGTATTTTCGCGTCCACGAGAACGCACTTAGACTGCTTTGATATGCTCCCGAACGAATCACACTGAAATCAAAACCGATCCGAGCGCTCAGAGATGATTCTGATGCAGTTGTTTGATTCCCAGTCTAAACCCTTAGTTTTTTTCGAGGAAAACAAATGCGCATAATTGTCTCACTGCGTCAGTGGACACCTCATTCGCTCTAAGGCGCCGGTGGCGCCCACCTACAGACTGGGTCGGTTGTCTGCCTTTCCTTCTCTCAAACAAAACGAGGGCTTAGACAACACCATCTAGAGAATTTGGTTCGGTAGAGGGTGTTGGTTTAGGCAAGGAGGAGGAAAAGTGAGCCACTTCTCTTCCGGCTGGTGGACCCATACCTCTTTGCAAGAATTGCGAAATTAGGGGAGCACCTTGGCAAAGGGGTGCGCCGAAACAATTCAGGTTCGTTTGTAAAACCACCTTTCGTTGTCCAATCTGCCTGATGTGCAGAGCATCGCGGAAATGTCTGATGACGTGTATTTTCTGCCAGTAGTTATAACTGAAAAATACTAGATAAGGCTCATTCATGTATGTGTACACCAGTGCCTGGAGCCATTAGCGATTGAAAACAGTAGAAAATATTTGAAGCTACTGGCAATCGTGCTCTTCGGAGATAATTTCGTGTACCTAGTTAACACATGCCTGGACCATACAGTCCGCAGGCACTGAAATATTAGCAACCGATTGACAAGTATAGGACCTGGCAATGGAAAGACATGTTGGAAATGGGTTATCTCAAACCTCGGCCAAGGGATTGCGTTCTGAAGGCCTCTCACGAATGCGACAGCAGAGCCCAATGAAAGGCACATGGCCGCTCTTGAGTGAAGGCAGCACCGTACGAACGAGCGCCGTAATTGGTTGGCCGATTTTTCTCTCATGCACGGGCGTTTCCGGTTTGTCTCCTTTAGATTACGCTCTGCATTATAAACACCAGATATCATTGCTAGAAAGTATGCGATTCATGCCAAGAGCACTGCGAAACAGCCAATGCAATGCTCTTCAGTAGTAGTAGTAGTAATAATCAAAACAGCGGGAAAATTGACCGCCTTACTACAACATTGCATAATGCTTGTGCACAGCAAACTATTATTTAAAAGCCCTCTACAATTAAGCAAGAAATACCAATTAAGTCTCTTACGAAACAGCGCTTATCTAGTGCGGAATGTCACAATTCCGGGTTGGAATGCTGCGATCCATCCTGTGACAGAAGCTAGACTTCTGAATGAGATCTGTTGCACTGGAATAAGGTACAAATGTTTAAAAAAAGTTTTTAGAGTACTTCCAGCGTTCACATGTAACTTCCTAATTTTCTTTTAAAGTTATTCAAAGTGAATTGTTGTGTGCGGACTCATATATAGCAGATCCTTTTCTCAAAGTTTTTTCATAACCGTAACCGAATTCATCAGGTTTGGTATATGGTCAACAGTGCTAAGTATTTCTAATATGTCAGGTGTTTTGCACGCTGCAGAATGGATCAAACTGCCAAGTTGCGCTAAGGAACGATTCGCAATTGCAGCTATAGAATAGCAACATTATCTATCCTCTATGCAATACTGTCGGTTAAGAGGAGGAAGTTCCAGAACTGTTGTGCTGTCTCCTCGAACACGCGCATATTTCTGGACTACTTCAGTAAGCCAATAAGCCGCCTACCCATGTCCGCTCTTTCTACTTTCACTCCCTTTATCCTTTCCTCCACGGCGCGATTGAGGTGTCCACCAAGAAGTAATACATTTACTGGCTCTGTCCTTGCCTCAAACCAATTTTTTACTCACAGTTTGAAACTCGCAAAAATTAATGTGTGTGCCCACTGCGGTTGCTTAGTTGATACAGCACGCGGTTACTGATCCGGAGTACCCGGATTCGAACCTGACCTGTGGTGGTGGTGAAAAGCATTTATTTATCTATATTTACAGAGAGGTACTTAGGGAGAGGCCGATTGTTCCTGGCAGCCGAGCAGAGCCGCCTCCCAGTCCTCTCGGGTAGGGGAAGGGGTGATGGGAGGGTGAGAATGATTTTGGCTGCATGCCCAAACCATGTGAAAGGTGTCGGCCACCTCCCCACAGAATGAGCAGCGGCCGTCAAAAGAAGAATCAAAGTGGTTGAGAACCGCCGGGCACAGAAGGGTGTTTCCAGAGAGCCTAAGAAGAGTTCGTTCACCAGCTTTACCCAGTCCCTTCATAGGAACCGGGTAGCACCAGTGTTTGACACGATAGTGCTCGGTAATATCTTTCAGAGAAAGAAGAGGGCTGTTACCTGGGTTAAGGTCCTCCCAAGAAACGCCTGCTGTCCGATAAGTAAGTGCGGCGCGGGTTGCCTCAAGGGCTGCTTCGTTACCTGACCGCGGCGACAGCGTTTCGATGGAGGTGAAACGCGAAGGCGCCTGTGTGCTGTGCGATGTCAGTGCGCCTTAAAGATCCCCACATAGCTCTAAATTATTCCGGAGTCCTCCACTACGACACCTCTTCCTTTGTTCTTTCACTCCCTCCTGTATCCCTCCCTTCCGGCTTGGCTTCGTTCAGGTAGCCGCCGAGATGTGAGACAGTTACTTAGCTATTTCTTTTGCACAAAAACAAATTTTTAAGTTTTTTTATTATCGCAGCTCATACAGGATATACGAAGCAAAAGCTTTCGGAGTTCATTGTATTTATTGGCGTTGGCCTTGAGAAACCTTGTAGACGCCGATGATTTTGAGGAAAGGAACGGCGCATAACTAGTTCCGTTGGCCAGTACACGCCTCAATCGTGCTTTGAGGTATGTGGCGGAGGTGAGAGAGATGTGGGCTGCATGCATTGGCCCTGGCAACGTTGAGGCAGACACGCGGCACGGAAGCAATAGACCGCGGCGTTCATAGCGTGACACCCTTCGCGATCGACCATTAACTGCCACCTGTCAGGGTGGCAGGATGAGTGCGCTGCCTATTCAGTGTGCGGAACACAGTCAAAGTGGGTTTTTTGTTGGACAGCGAACCAACCATCATCCCGTTATTAGCACGATGTTCTAACCAACTCAGCTAACAGGCGAGAACTATGTGAGACAGATAGTGCTCCATTTCCTTTCCCCCAAAACCAAATATTATTATTATTGGACAGCAACTCCACTGTGCAGGAAAACGCGACTGAGGAGTCCACTGACCCAGGGGCCCAGTTGTGCGCCTTTCCATTCGTGAAAATGAACAGCTTCTACAATGCTGTCATTGCTAATAAACCCAATGAATGCGGGCGGCTCACTTGTTTCGTTTGGCTTATGAGGAAAGGAAATGGACACCCGAACTGCGCCGTAAGAGAAGGGATAAAGAAGGGAGAGAGGAAGAAAGGAACAAAGAGGAAATTGAAAATTGGATTTTCAGGAAAGGCGCGACGCAGCGGCGGACGCCTGTGGCTTGGCGCAACTAGTGGCGCATGCGCAGTATCGACTAGAGACGCTTACCCGAAATGCTCCACTGACTAGGCTAGTGTAGCTTTCGCTACAAAAAATGTTTTCCTAAAGAAGCGCTCACCCAAATAAAATAACTTCGTAACAGCCTTACGCGCGACTTCAATTACTATGTTCCTTTCTGTGCGCATTTTATTTAGTTCTCAGCTTTTCTTATCGCGATGCTAAAAAGTCATGAGCTAATGCAGTGAGCATTACAACGTCTTGCAGAACGATATAGCGTTGAAGGCATCATGTGCTCTTAGCAACTGTGAAGCAGTTGCTTGATGAGTACCACGACAGCTATCATATGCGCGGTTGTGGTAGCCCGTAACCTCCCGTTAGCCTCCCCCTAAAGACGCTGCTAGCAGGTGGGTGCGCGCAATGTCTGCGCATTCTATTATCGGCATCAGTCTATTGTGAATATAGGCAGCAGTGTGGTCCAAACTCTGGCTCGCTGCGGGAGGTGGGAATGTATCGTTGCTCGCCTGCTCTGAGCGCAGCCGCGCGCGGCACTTTACTTAGGTTTTCCTACTACGCCCCTTTGCTGTTGTTTCATCTTCTGGTCAGCAGTGGTAATCGCAGACCTGGACAGTGTAGCGAGAACAGGGAACATATATCGCACTTTTAAAGCGAAAGTTTTACTACTCCCCTCCCTAGCCTCTTCGCCGTGTGCGCAAGTGCGCAAGTTTGACCTTGAACCGAGGAGATACCACATGACAGCTATGACGTCACTCAGCCGCAACCGATGGATGGATTGATTGATGACAGCATTGATTTCCACTGGAAATGGAGGACTCTTACTTCTCCCCACCCCCGCCATGCAGTCCTGGAGGACGGCGGCCAGAGCCTCCGCTACTAAAGGCTAACAAATATATTTTATTTCTTCGCGGCCTCAGCCACCAGGCCGATCGCTTGTTTGTGCCGAGCGGGATCTTCGCTCCGCAGCAGGACTTCCTAGCTTTCTCTGTAATCAACATCTTTTTCGACTCCTGGGAAGTCGGCGCGTTCCCATATTATGTGGTATATGTGCCCCCTCTCACCGCACGTTTTACAAAGATCGTTTTCGTGTTCTCCTGAGAAGACGTGAAAGGCCAATACTGGAGCAGGCTTTGGCGGAGGCTTCGCACGAGATGTCATCCATTTTAACTGAAAGCTAAGATCCGAAGTCGGCTGGCGCCTGGTCGGCCAGGCTGTAGATTTTTAGGGGGTCCACTGCAGCTCAGGGCTTAGGGGTATAGAAAAAAATTAGAAAGTAACAATGGCGGGTGACGCCAATAAAATGGCCTCTAAGAGGTTCAGGAAGAAAACAATGAAAAAGAATTTTAACACCAGGACTAGGTACATAAACATGCAAGGCGGTAGACAGAGAGTGAAGGGGTTAGAAATACAACAGCGGTTAAAGTACGAAGAAATAGGTGTATATGCGCCATGCGAGACACATCTCAGAGATCTAGAAGATCTACCGTTATTGATGGCTAGTCTGGGAAGGTAACAACAGAAACCCAACGGAGAGAAAGGAAGGAGGAGTAGGTATGCTTATCCTCAGATGACCGAATTGGCAAAGAATAAAGTCAACTTGCAAATAACATGTCTGGGTATCAAATACAATTACCGGTAAAAAGACATGGATAGGGTAGTTTATTTAGCGACAGGGGACAAATGCAGGCAAGAGACCAAGGATCTAGTTGAGTGTCTCAACGACTATATAAAGCATTTTGGAGGAGGTGCCTATATTATTCTCCTGGGTGACAAGAATGGCCACATCGAGGATCCGGATGGATACACAGACTGTAACTGGAAGTTCATGCTAGACTTCTGTGAGCGACACAACCTAGATATTGCAAATAGAGAAACTACCTAGATATTGCAAATAGAGAAACTATGTGTGAATCAGGAAACAGTCAAACGACTATTGACTACTGCTTAATTTCACAGGGGATGTATAGGAAGCTCGCAATATGGGAAACAGGCGAAGGGGAGAATTAGAGCCTTGGATGTGATCATAAGTCTACATTTGGGAGCTATGCTCAAAATAGAATTGCAAGGAAGTTGAAAAGATTACGTAAAATTAAATGGCGAACAAATAACGCAAGTAGCAGCTGGCATAAAGAAAACAATAGGGAAGCATCCCATAGAAAATTGGGATTATAATCGGTTAGAACTACGCATTAGTACAGATGTAAAAGAATTAAAACGAGTAAACCGCTGAATAGGAGAGGAAGCGAAGAAGTTGGTGGAATAATTGTTTAGGGAGGCCATCGAACAACGACGGTTGGGATCACGGGAGCACAGCAAAGAAAAAAAGGGCGCAATTATCTGAAGAGGAAATAGGCCAAAAATAGGAATCTTATCGACAAAAACTAGCAAGTGCAGGTCCTCATCCAGGCTGAAACAAAGAAGTCCTCTGATCACTGGCTGCCTTAAGGTCGCGATGCAACTAAAGGGGGTCAAGAAAATTTTGGAACCACTTAAGCTGGCTGGTAAAGCAAATCACAGAAAGCAGGAAGAGATTCACGATGCCGAAGGAAGCTGTTTAGAGGGTGATGACGCTGGGAACTACATCGCATCACTTACTTACAGCTGAGTCATTTAGGAATGACGATAAGGTAATCGGTCCAAATGAGGGAGCAACATAGGACAGCACAATACAAAACAGCTTAGAACTGACCAATCTTAAATGGCAAAAGGCAGAAGCAAATATTCCAAAATGCATGTCCGCAGCGGCATACGAATTTCCGATCAAGTCAATTAATGAACTTGGCCCAGCAGGAAGAAAACGCTGATAAAAGCATTGGAGGCAGTCATAAAAAATAAATTCCGCGCAGCTAGAAAGAGAGTAAAATAATTTAATTTGATTTATAAATTATTCATTAATTATTTAGTAATTATAAATTATTGAGTAATTTTATTTATAAAAGGAAAGCGATAATACGAACATAAAATTCTTCCGGCCGACTACATTAACATCAGTTATGTTCAGGCTGGCGATGCAGGCGGTGAAATAAGAAATGCAGGCATGAGTAGAAATTATTAGAGTACCGGTGAACTTCAAAACGGGCTCAGAAGTGGTAGACTCTTAGATGATGGCCTGTTCGTGCTTTGCCAGTGCACAGAAAGAGTTTAGGCGGAAAACAGACCTCTATATTTAGCCTTCGTGGACAAAGGCAGTGCATACGACAACGTGAACAGAGAACCCCTGTGGAACATAATAAAAGATGAAAGTATCGATCATGAGGTAAGTGATTTTTTAAAGGAAGTATATCGAGAAATTAAAGTTGAAATAACATTGGAAGGAATTAACAGTACAACTGTCAAGGTACGCAAAAGGGTTGAGAGAAGGTTGTTCTCTGTCACCGCTGCTGTTCAGGCTTAATATGATAAATATAGAAATAAGGCTACAGGGAACCGATCTAGGATATAATCTCTCGTACAGATTAGATGGAAAGGTTGTTAAGGAAATGTTTTAATGTATGCGGACGGTATTGTACTGTTAGCAGATAGCCACGAAGGTTTGCAAACTCAGGTTAATTGCTGTGGAGAAGAAAGAGACAGTCTAGGTATCAATTGTAGCGCAACTACGTCCGGCGTAATGATTTTAAACGATAGAACTGATCAGGAGCTTACAATACATGGCCATGAAATACCTCTACTGGCCGAATACAAATATCTCAGGGTATGAGTAAACGAAGGGCAGATGTACACGGAAAAGCACGAACAATCTCTCATAGCAAAAGGGCGAAGACATGCCGGAATAATGAAACATAAGGCATTTTGGGGGTACAACAGGTCTGAAGTGCTGAGAGGTATCGGGAAAGGAATAACACTTCCGGGGTTTACTTTCGGGAATGTGGTTCCGTGCTTTAGGGCGTAAGTTCAGCAGAGATTAGAAGTAAATCAGAGCTATTGTAACATTAGCACCAGGTCCCCAGGGAAAACCACGAACGAGGAGTAAAGGTGGATATGGGTTGGGAATGATTTTAACTACGAAACCTCAGAGTAAAATGCTATACAAAGGACGCGTAAGGAAATTGGACGATAACACGTGGACAGCTATGGTACTTAAATACCTATACTGAAAGAGCGTTGACTCAAAATGGCAAAAAAGAACTAGGAGTAGAACTAGTAAGTATGCCAGACACGAGCACGGAGAAAGAGCATTAAACGAGAGGTTGAAAACGCGGATGGTAAAACTAGGATAGATTCAGTGTAAAAGGAGCATAGTGTAGAACTATAACGATACTGGAAAAGGCAGATCAGGAAAGAAGCTTTTTATAATAACTCAAGAGGCAGTGCCCCATTCTTTGAAACTAGGTCAGGATGTCTACAAGGTGCAGCTATAAAAAGAAATTTTGCGAAGATGACACATGTGCTGCTTGTGGTAAATCTGTAGAAACAATAGAACTCCTCAAACTAAAATGTGATGGTATCCGTCACAATGTCGATGCTGGCAAGGTCACTCTTCCTGATGCCCTAGGGTTTTGAGATAAAAATTGTCATATAAATAAATCTGCAGTGGAAATGAGGAGAAAGCGTTTGTAAGATTGGTGGCTCAACAGCAGAAAGATGACTTAAGGTTAAAAGTGCATTAAGGCGTATGTAAAGAAAATAGCGGATTTTAATAACTTACAACAGAGTTAAAGAAGAATAAAAAAGTTGAGCATAGTGCAACTGCCATCACCCTGTTTCAAAGGGGACGCTCCTACCTTCTGTACATCCATCCATCCGGAGGGCGCTCAAGCTCCCGGCACCTGGCCAACCTCTGAAACAGAAGGAGGAGCCCGACCCGAGCAGCGACCGAAAAAATGCCAACTTTGTTAGCGGGGTTTCGCAACCTAACGACAAGAAAGACAAGAAAATGGACAAATTTAAAAACAGAATCGAAGAGCTCGAGCAAGTAATTAAACAGCTTACTCAAGAATTACGTCAGCCTGAACAACCTGCAAACGTGGGATCCCCCTGTCACCCCCCCCCCCCGTAAAGAGTACAGGCAGAAACCACGTCGAAACCGAAACCTACAACTCCTCCCAAAACGCCGACTTCATCGACGCCTTTGGGGGAGGAGGCAACGGTAATAACACCAGTTACACCACCCACGATTAAACGCAAATGATAAGACATCGATCCGTCGGTGGCACCAGAAGCCAAATTCGAGCCCAGGCTCACTCCAAGAGTGAATCGAACCCAAATTTGAGGCCAAATTAAAAGCTTTGATGGCAGAAATATTATTTCCAATAAATCAGACCCATGGCCAGACCCAAGTCCATAACGCAGAGGTACAAAGCTACCGAACATAATTGGTCGTCATCGAAGAATGGCAACAGAAATTGGAAGAGAAACTGATTAAGGTGGCCAGAATGAAACTATTGTATTCCTCTATCGTCTGGCAGTGGAACTGGCATGGCCTTCCATACCTAAGGGAGCCCTTGTGCAACAATAGCTTATGCTCACAGATGAAAAACCAATAGCTATCGCTCTCCAAGAGACGGGCAAGGAAGATAAACTAGCTAGGTATCAAGCATACATTAGCGACAGGGAAACGAAATCCCGCGTCGCTTCGCTAATTAAGAACATTGCGACCATAGAGCACGACGTAAACTCTAAAGACGTGGAGGCAATCTTGCTAGAAATTTTGGCCAGGAGAATGGAGGTACCCAGCATCTTCCTCCTAAACCTACACACCACCGCACAGTAGAAAAAGGTACGCGTCAGAGCCCTCTTTCGCAAAGCGATCACAACGGCCGGAGCTAAGCTCGACGCAGAGGCAGGCAGTTATGAGAGACGTGCACGTGCTAGGACTAAACCTCCACACGATCCTCGAAAGGGTGGGGAATAGCATTAGCGTAGACCCCTCCCGAGACCTAACCTTCTTCAAAAGTACTACAGGCCTACACTGGCAACATACGGAACAGACCTTCTGGACCGACCACATTATCCTGGCCTCTACCCTTCGAAAAGACGTGAAGACGCGCACAAACCGCCAAACGAAGGTTACAGGTTCGAAAAGACCAGCGCGGAAACAGACAGGGACACGAGAAGAAAAAACACTGACGACAGGACGAGCGCTGACTAACAACTCTTTATTGTCGAGGAACACCCAGCACAATATATGGCAAAACACCACGTGACAGTCAGGGGGCCAAAGTTTACAACCTAATCCACAGTCATCGAGGGGCGGCCAACACATGCTTGAACCAGAAGGAAAAACCACAAAAAGTGAAAAAAGGGGTGAAACTTTACGAAGTGAGCATATCCCAAGTACTTTAATCAGCAAAAAACCAAGAAAAAAACACAAGTGCCAAACAACATCGTGGCCAAAGGGCGGTGTCAAGAACACTTTAACAACAACAAAGAGCGAGCCTAAAAGGGCCCAAGCAAGCGAAGCAAAAGCAGAGTCAGTGATTGAAGGTTACAGAATGTGCCAGCTTTCGAGAAGTAAGAGTCAGAAAGAAGGCCAGAGGTAAAATTGCGGGCATCGTGGAATTGGCGGAAGTTCTCAAGCGGTACGTTGGAGCGGCATAATAAACGCTAGAAGGCGACGATGCCCACACATAGCAGGAAGCAAACAACTCCAGGTGTGGGAGGCGAAACACAGTATGGAACGTAGGCTCAAAAATCTAAAACAAAACAGTTCTCTCGCAGAAGGCTAGCTAGACACAACCAAGAAATCGAAAATTATGTGATCAAATTGAGCGAACAAAATTGGTACTAAGGTGCGACGAAGTGGAAAGAGGCATGAGCCTCTCTAAGACATGGGGCCTAGCTGCTACGTCACCCAGAAGACCGACAAACTGCAAACCAAATCAAGAGTCAGATTGACCAAAGCTACACACGCGCATGTTGGCACAGACGTCGAATTCATGGATAAACTAAGAAAATATACATATAGACCACCTCCTCCGCCTCCCGGCGCATAGGCCAGCGGCAAACGATATACTTGACGCCCCCATCACGGAGGCAGAGGTAAGGAATAAACTATTCAGCCTTAAAACTAAATCGGCCTCGGGTCCTGATGAGATCACAAATAGGATACTTAGAGACATAGACAACGACTCCGTCTCCGCTGTCATATAGAGAACATGAAGGAAGTTTGTAACAACAGAAAACTATCCCAGCAAAGGAAGCAGACCAACGCGGTCCTACTCACAAAACCGAGCAAGCCCCCAAAACTGGAAAAACTCAGTCCAATCTCCCCAACCTTCTGCGTAGGGAAGCTGATGGAGAGAGTCGTGCGCAGGCTATGCTCACAAAGCACATGAAGAAAAATGAATTGTGGCCTCACGAAATAGTTGGCTTCCGACCTGGATTGAGCACTCAGGACGTGATGCTCTGACTAAAACATGTTATCTCGGATGCAAAATCAACAGACTCTAAACTGTTCCTAGGGCTACACTTGAGAAAGGCGTTCGACAACGTCAAACACGGGGGTTATACATCAGGGCGTAATAGACATAGGTGTAAGAGACAAAACTTACAATTACATAAAAGACTTCCTGACAGCCAGAAGCGTCTGCATAAAGTGCCAAGACATCGAGGTCCCCGAAGTGGAGCTAACGAGCAAGGGCACGCCGCAAGGCTCCGCGCTGTCGCTTTTCCTCTTAAACATGTCCATGAGGGGACTTTCCACGGTCCTCAAGAAAATCGAAGGCCGACAATTCACTATGTACGCGGACGACGTCAACCTCTAAATCAAACAGGAAAACGACGCGAGCATAGAACGGCGCTTGCAGAAGGCAGCGGACACGCTAGTGGCCTATGCCGCCAATGAGAGCCCCTCATGCTCATCGTGAAAATCGGAACTTTTTGTCTACAATCCCAAATTCCTCAGGAGAAACAGGGACTCAAAATTCGACATCAAAGTCGACGGTAAAACCGCTCCTGAAGAGGAGCAAATCAGAATCCTGGAATTCTTTACACCAGAAAACGGATGCAGCGATGGCGTCATAAAAAATCTAGACGCCTACTCGTCGCAAGTCCTATGCATCTTTAGGAGAATCGCCCTCAGGGCTACAGGCCTTTTGAGAAAAGCCTACTAAAATATTACAGGCTCATAGTTTTAGTCGTGTGTGCTATGCGACACCCTTCCTAAATCTGAGGTCGGAAGAAAAGAGGAAAATGAACTCCCTCATCCAAAGATGCAACAAGAGAGCCCCAGGACTCCCGATGTGACCTCTACGGAGAAACTTCTCTCCATGAGGGTACACAATAGCTAAAAAAATACGCAGATGCACTTCGAAAGGCACAGCTAGAGAGGCTTAGGAGCACCACCACGGGCAAAGCGATGATGCAGATGGTGGGATTGCATACCGACTGCGAGCTGCATGGTAAACTGGCTTCCCCCTTAAATGTAGGGAGAAAATAGCAATACCCCCACTCCTGAGGAGCACGCATCCGGAGCATAATACCGAGAGGACGAATAAGAGAGTAGGCTCTAGAAGTTCGCGGACAGCTGGCAATATATTGCAGCGAGGAGACGACGACGACGACATTGAGTGAGTGAACGAGTGAACGAGGAAGAAGACGAGAACTCATCTCTGGCTGTGTTCTGAGTGCCGCCCGTAGCTGTTCGTTCGTTTTTGTAAATAACTGTAAATATATTCTTTCCCGCAACATATTTGGTGGAGGTGCAGCTTTCCTCTACACCTACCGAAGACGGAGCTCCGCAGCGGCCGCCAGCTGACTTCGCTCACCATGACCCAAGACGCCTCCCAGCAAACATCACAATCGGCAATGCCATCGCTCGTTCTTTCTTCCCCTCTTGACCCTGGGACATTTTCTGGCACCGACAACGTTTACGTGGACGACTGGATCAACATGTATGAACGCGTGAGTACGTACGACCGCTGGGATCCGACTCTTATGCTCGCGAATGTCATTTATCTAAAAGACACCGCCCGCGTCTGGTACGAGACTCACGAAGATGATTTGACCAGCTGGGACGTCTGCAAGCAGAAACTGCGAGAGCTGTTTGGACGGCCGCTCGGCCGAACACTCGCCGCTAAGAGGGAGCTTGCGTCAAGAGCTCAAACGTCTACGGAATCTTATGTTTCCTACATTCAGGACGTGTTGGCCCTCTGCCACAAAGTTGACAATAACATGCCCGAATCTGACAAAGTGGGTCACGTGTTGAAGGGGATCGCCTACGACGCCTTCAACCTGCTCGTCTCCAAGAACTGCACAACAGTCGACGGCATTATTAAGGAATGTCGCCGCTTCGAGGAAGCTAAAAGCAGACGTATTAGTCAGCCGTACACACGCCTCCCCAACACGGCTGCGACTTCCTCATGTGAAGACCTGCTGCACCGGCAAACTCCTGCGCCTCCAGAAAATGTGACCCGCATCATTCGACGCGAACTCGAAGCTATGTCCCCTGCCTCCCTGCCTCTACGTGATAGCGACAACCACTTGCCCACCATCTCGATGGTACAAGCCGTCGTCCGTCAAGAGCTTGCAAACCTTGGTCTCCAGTCCGTCAGCCCTATGCGTAATTCATCACCACACGACATCACTGCGATTGCTTCTGAACGACCTTCCTACTTCGCTCCACGTCGCCGTAACCCTAACGACTGGCGGACACCCGACGACAGACCCATTTGTTTCCTCTGCCACCGCATTGGCCACACCTCCCGTCACTGTCGCAATTATTGGTCTCGTCGTAGCACATACAGTCATCTAAGCTCTCACCGCAACGATGACCAGCCCCGCCACTTCACGCCCCCTCCAGCCCAGCAGAGTGCTACCGTTGACGGCCAGATTTCCCGCTCCAGCCGCTCCCCGTCCCCCCTGCGTCGGCAGTCTCGTTCGCCCCTACACCGTCGCTCCTCTCCTGGCCCCTACGGACGCTCGAAAGCGGAGAACTAGACGCTGCAGTGTCTGGAGGTGATGCTGCAGTACAGCCCCAGTCCCAAAATCCTCGCTTAGCCCTTCGCGCACACCAAAGTTTGCTCGCTATTCATGTCGATGGAGTCCCTGTGAGAGCCCTGATCGACATGGGTGCGCACGTGTCCGTCATGAGTTCCACCCTACGACGCCGCATCAGAAAGATACTGACCCCTACACCCACAGCCGTTCTCCGCGTTGCTGACGGCGGAACGCCTCCTGTGGTTGTACTATGCACAGCCCGTGTGACCATATCCGGCCGCCATACATCCGTTCTATTCTCTGTTCTGGACCAGTGCCCTCATGACGTCATTCTTGGCCTCGACTGCCTGTCTGAGCATTCAGCCCTCATCAACTGCGCCACCAGTGTTGTCCAGCTTGACCTTCCTCTTTCTGCTGAGTCGCCGTCCCCAGTTGTACCTCGTCTTTGTGCTGACGACTTTGTCCGTCTACCGCCTCAAGCCGCAACTTACATTTCTTTCTCATCTGTTCCCCCTGTCCCTGATGGCCCCTACGTAGTCACTCCGGACCTTGACGTTGCCCTCACGCGAGGTATTGCGCTTGCGCACACTGTCTTTACAATGTCGGCAAACCATGCATACCTTCCGGTTCTGAACTTTGGCTCGTCTATCCAACCGCTCCCGCAAGGCATCTCACTCGCCACGCTGTGCCCTGCTGCCGAATGTGTCATATCAGTGGTGGACAGCTGCTTACCTTCCACTCATCAATGCCTGTTGCCTGCGGCAACATCACCAGAGAAACCAACGGATGACTACGCCAACATGATCTGTTCTGACCTACCAGCGATGCAAGCTCACGATCTTAGGTGCCTCTTATCATCTTTTCGCTGCATCTTCGACTTTGATGCCCGTGTTTTGACTCGTACCTCTGTGGTGACGCATCGGATAAACACCGGTGATGCCGCTCCTCTCCACAGACGACCGTACCGCGTGTCCAGCGCTGAACGCACCGTCATAAATCAAGAGGTCGATAAGATGCTCGCAAAAGACATCATCGAGCCCTCGTCAAGCCCTTCGGCTTCTCCAGTTGTCCCGGTAAAAAAGAAGGACGGCAGCTGGCGCTTCTGCGTTGATTACCGGCACCTAAACCGCATCACAAAAAAAGACGTATATCCTCTCCCGAGGATCGATGATGCATTAGATTGCCTCCACGGCGCCAAATATTTCTCTTCAATTGATCTTCAGATCAGGGTACTGGCAAATTGCCGTAGATGAAAAGGACCGTGAAAAGACCGCCTTCGTGACGCCTGATGGCTTATACCAATTTAAAGTCATGCCATTCGGACTCTGTAACGCGCCGGCTACCTTTGAACGAATGATGGACTCCCTTCTTCGCGGCTTTAAGTGGTCTACCTGCCTCTCGTACCTAGACGATGTTGTGGTTTTCTCGCCTACTTTTGCCACGCACCTCGAACGGCTCTCTAGTATTTTGGCAGTGTTTCGTAACGCCGGACTCCAGCTGAACTCATCGAAATGCAAATTCGGTCGCCGCCAACTCACTATTCTCGGACACCTGGTTGATGCTTCTGGTGTACGCCCAAATCCAGTCAAAATTCAAGCCGTGAAGGAGTTTCCTCTTCCTAGGTCGTAGAAAGATGTGCGCAGCTTTGTCGGCTTGTGCTAATATTTTCGACGTTTTATCAAAGATTTCTCCGGCATCGCTCGCCCCCTCACCGACCTTCTTAAGAACAACACCCCCTTTATCTGGGGCCCTGCTCAAGAAAACTCATTTTCCTCCCTCGTTCATTTGCTAACCTCTCCGCTCATCTTAGCCCATTTTGACCCGTCGTCTCCCACAGAGATTCGCACCGACGCCTCCGGATATGGGATCGGTGCCGTGCTAGCCCAACGTCAACAGGGCCAAGATCGCGTCATCGCTTATGCCAGCCGCCTACTTTCCGCCGCAGAGCAAAATTACTCCATTACTGAGCGCGAGTGTCTCGCCCTTGTCTGGGCTGTCGCTAAATTCCGCCCGTACCTGTTCGGCCGCTCATTCACTGTCGTCACTGATCACCACGCTCTCTGTTGCTGTCTTCATAAAAGATCCCGCCGGTCGCCTTGGTCGCTGGGCTTTGCGCCTTCAAGAGTATTCATACTCTGTCGTGTACAAGTCCGGTCGTCACCACCAGGATGCTGACTGTTTATCCCGATACCCTGTAGAGCCACCTGACCTCGAAGACGCTGAGACCCTACCCTGCCTCTTAGCTATCGCTGCTCTCACCGATATCGCAAACGAACAGCGCAACGACTCATCTTTACAACATATCATTGATGGCCTCCGCTCTGCAAGCCGATCTTCGTCTCTGCAACATTATGTGCTCCAGAATGGCATTTTGTATCGCCGCAACCTACGCTCCGACGGTCCTCCGCTGCTCCTCGTCATACCCCAACATCTACGTTCTTCTGTGCTTGAGGAATTGCACGATCTGCCGACAGCCGGCCACCTTGGCGTGTCCCGCACGTACGCTCGAGTGCGGCACCGCTTCTTTTGGCCTGGTCTGTATCGTTCCGTTAAGCGTTACGTTGCTGCTTGCGACATGTGTCAACGCCGGGAAAGGCCCTCCACTTTGCCCGCCGGTCTTCTACAACCGATCGACGTACCTCTGGAACCTTTTCACCGTGTTGGCCTCGACCTTCTTGGCCCTTTTCCCACGTCTCTCTCCGGTAACAAGTGGATCGCGAGAGAGAGAGAGAGACTCTTTAATGAAAAAACAGAGAATTTAGCCGGCGTTTCAATATCGCTGGCATGCTACTCTGCGTAGGGAGGGGAATTTGGGAGATAAAGACTGAAGGAGAGCAGCGTGAAGAGGTGGAAGGAAAAAAGAAAAAAGGAAAAAAACGAAGATAAAATGCAGCCATGAAATGGGTACTAAGGATGCAGTGGCGAGTATTGATGTAACCTATGGAATGATGGAGTGCATAGTCCGACAAATGGGCTGACGAAGTTCACTGCAAGAAGAATGCATGAAGGTAACCTGCAAGTGAATTTAGAGCTTATCGAGATGTCCAATGTCTTTTAAATATGTAAAAAGAAAGTTCATTGCAAGTCTCTGTTGCCTGAAGCAGGCTAAGGGGCCTAAAACTTTGTCCATTGTTAGGGGCACTGGGCAGAGCTTCTGCATGCAATGTTCATAGTACGCACGCTCGTTAGCATACGCAGGGCACACAAGCAGGATATGTTCCACAGTTTCTATCGAGGCACAGTTGTCACAATGCGGACTGTTCATTTGTCCAAAACGGTATCGCAGGCCGTTTGTATATGCAGAATTCAGACGAAGTCGGTGATAAAGTGTTTCGAGTTGTCGAGGAATTCTGGGTGAGAGTCTTGATCTAAGATGTGGGTCGATTGAGTGAAGAAATTGGTACTGATGTGTCGGCAAACTCCAAAGCCGATACGTTTCTTCGTACGCAAAACTTTTAGCCATTTGGGACGCATCAGATTTCGTGAGAAAACTTCGAATGTATCTCTGATGTTGATGGCCCTTACGGGCCGCTTCATCTGCTTTTTCATTAGCCATAATGCCACAGTGAGCAGGTACCCACTGAAATGTTATGCAGTGGCCTGCGGCAATAGCTAAATAATGGATATACCCAATGTCCAGGGAAACTGGCTGGTGATTCGTTTTCTTCAGCAGGTTGGCCAGGATCTGCAGAGATGCTTTTGAATCGGTGAAGATAACCCAACGGCCGGCGGTTCGGCGCAGGATGTAAGAAACAGCTTCCTTAATGCCGTGAAGCTCAGCTGTTGTAGAGGAGGTCCTCCGCTGCAGCCGGTAAGAAAGGGCATGGCCTGTTGAGGGCACATAAAGGCCACAAGAAGAAGTTTCTTTAGTAGTTGAACCATCGGTGAAGATATGAGTGTGCTGCGTATATTCTTCGATTAAGTAGGCGAGAGTAGCTTGCAGAAGTGCTGCCTGTGGCATGCGGCTCTTTGCATTCACACCTGGAACAGACTTCTTCACCTTTAGAGGAGAGAGTGTCCATGGAGGAAAGGCCAGAGGGAGTAGTTTCTGTGGCTAATTAATAGTAGGAAGGGGCAGGAGCTGCACTGCCTGGCCAAAGCTAGAGTTGCTGTGAGTTAGGTGGACACGGTGTAGGAAGTGCTTCTTCCCTTGCAGGACATGGCGGAGATGGGTACGCATAGTTTCCTGGGCGGCAATTACCTCTAGTGGGAGACATCCTGCCTCCGCTACTGTTCCTGATCCAGAGGAACCCTTTGGGAGGCCAAGACATATTCGCAGGCAGTTGTTCCGTGCGGCATTTAGAGTCTTATTGCTTGATGTAGATAATCTTTGAAGCACTGGTAGACAGTAGCGCAAGGTTCCTTCAACGTAGGCTTTTTCAAGCAGAAGCATTGATCGGCAGTTGCTACCCCACCTTGTTCCCGCTATGAACCTGAACACTTGCGATGCTGCAGTAATCCTCTCGCGGAGTTTTTTGATCTGAGGTGACCATGACAGATTATAGTCGATTACAACACCCAGGAATCGCTGAGATCGTACATATGGCAGCGATCGTCCGCCTAGGAGCAGCGATATCGGGTCATCGTTTTTCTTGTAAACGCCATTGCAACACTCTTTTCTGGCGAGAGACGAAGACCTCTGGAAGCCAGGTACATCGAAATGTGCAATAGCGCTCTCTGAAGACGTTGCTGGGTAATATAGCGCGAACGTGACGCGGTCCAGATGCAGATATCATCAGCATAAATTGTTATGCGGACCCCTCGCGGAAGGTGTCTTCTTATGTGAATAAGGACAATATTGAACAGGAGAGGGCTGAGCACCGCTCCCTGTGGTACGCCCCTCTCCACTGCGTGAAAGCGTGTTGGACCGTTTGGAGTGGTAAAAAAAATTTGTCGTTCTTTTAAATAATGCCTAATCCACTTGTATAGCCTTCCTCCAAGGCCAAGACTGCCAAAGGCTGCGAGAATTGCGTGGTGAAAGACGGAGTCAAAAGCAGCCTTGATGTCTAGGAAAACGGCTGTTGGGATGTACCCAGCATGAAGGTACTCCTCAATTGATGAGACAAGGGCGATGATATTGTCAGTCGCAGACCTGTTTTGAAGGAACCCGTTCATTTCTTGGGGGAACTCATTTAGGCTTTCTAGGAACCAAGTTATGCGCTTGCAGATCATGCGCTCCATGAGCTTACCTACGCAGCTCAGTAGGGCAATGGGCCGGAATGATGCGTAGCTTGTTGACTGCTTACAGGGTTTCAAAACGGGCACGATTTTCGCCAGCTTCCATTCCGTGGGGACCTCACCAGCCATCCAGGAAGAATTGTAATACTCCAGGAGTCGAAGACGGGAGGTGTGGGGTAGTTTTGGAATGGCGTCATAGGTCACCTCATCATGACCCGGAGACGTGTGCCTGTTTGTCTCCGCGATAGCTGCGGATAGTTCTTCCATAGTGAAAGGCAGGTCTAACGCTGGCACTGCCGCCTTTGGGATGCCTGTTTGACCATCTGCGGAGAGTATCGAATGCCCTGACCCTGCCGACAGCAGCTTGCAGTATTCTTCTGAGACTTCTTTTATCGATTTTTGTTCGTGAAGGGAGAGTGCAGCGAAGGGGTGGAGTTGTTGAAGTGGCGTGCGCATACCTCTAACTATCCGCCAAGTATTGGTTACTGGTTTGCGCACATCCAGCGTATAACAAAAGTCACGCCACTTTTGCCGACTGAGTTTATCCATGTAGCGTCGAATGTGACGCTGTGCCCGTCGGCATGCACGTAGGTCATCGAGGCTTTTTGTGCGCAGAGCTTTCCTTTCAGCTCGCCTGCGTATAGCGCAAAGCCTTTGGAATGTGTCATCATTTGAAGGTAGGTTATTATTTTTAGCTGTAATTTGTGTACTCGCCCTCAGGCAATACGCAATTGTCGATGCTAATTCCTCATTGCGAGTTGCCGCAGTAACTCCTCTGCTTACAGCGTCCTTGTATGCGTCCCAGTCTAGATTTTATAAGGAATTTCTTTGGGTTCCTCTGCACATGGAAAGCCGATATGAGGATTGGGTAATGGTCGCTTCCACGTGTCTCCAAATCAGTGCACCAGCCAAAGTAGTGGGCGAATGAACTTGTGACAAATGTCACGTCGATGCTGCTGGTAGTCGTCGGGCCTCGGAGGTAGGTGATGCTGCCGTCATTTAATGGCTGAACTGAATGCTTGGAGAGTTTTGCAAGCTTGGCACCTGGGGCACATGTATGTGAGCTGCCCCAAATTTCATTATGAGCATTGAAGTCTCCGCAAATAATATGCGGAGAGGGCGTCCTTGCTATCAAGTCTTCAAGTCTCAAAGCATCAAATGGCGTGCCTGGCTCAAGATATACTCCAATCAGAGTGTACTGTTGTCCGGCAATAACTGTGACAGCGCATACGTATTCATTGTCGCTGTGAGGCGGGACATCAATCGGTGAGGCCGGGATATCCTTGCGAAAGCCAATCAGCAATCTGCTGACGTTATGTGGTCGTTGTGAATGATGGAAATAGTATCCATTGAGTCGGAAAGTTTCCTCGACGCGTGATTCACAGATGACTATGAAGGGGGAGCGGTACGCTCGCACGAGCTGTCGGAAATCTGAGAGTTTAGAACGTAGCCCGCGAGCGTTCCACTGGAAAATGGTGCATGTACGAAAGATGTTGTGGATTGTCAGCTGCGGTGAAGTTCTCGCTGTGGAAGCCATGATTACTGAAGTGTGGTATTACGCCCCTGCGGAGCGTAGGAGACCGACACCAACGGCTCCATTGCAAGGACAGCTTCTACTTCTGGGAGTCCTCCTGACGAGGGGTTTGCACGGATAAGAGCCTTGATGGCTGCAAACAGCATCGGAATCAGTAGGCATGTGACATCTTGTTCAGAGCTACCGGTTTGCTGCCTGCCGCTGATCTTCTTGTCATGTTGTGGCGCCCTAGGGTCAGAGCGAACGACGCTGTTTGTCGGGTCTTGTGTAGTGCGTTGCAGTAGCTTTGATGAAGGAGAAGAACCAACGGACTTCCCACGCTTCTTTTTTACCGCATCTGCGTAGGTCTTGTCAGCTGCTCTGCCACGCTGTGTTGACTGATTCGCGGAAAGAGCTGCCGAAGTCGTGAAAACCACGTCGGGGTTAGGTGGTGGTTCATGGCGCTTAGGGGGTTTCCCTTGTGTTTGCTCTGCCGTGCGAGCAACTGTGGCTGCTTTCTTTTTATAACACCCTCCATAGGAAGCAGGGTGTGGGCCACCGCAGTTAGCGCATTTAGGTTACGCTCTCGAAGTGCAATCTTTGTGCGAGTGGGGGCCAGCACACTTTGCAGCGCACGGGGCCGTTACAGTGTCTTGATATGTGGCCATGCCTCTGACATTTATAGCACTGAGTTGCTGTTCCGACGTATTCAGTTACAGGGTAACTACACAACCCCAGAGTTACTCGTTTTGGTAGCGGCGCATCTTTTGCGAATTCCAATATAACTGTGCGACGGCGTACCTCTTTTATCTTTCCGCCATCCTCAGGAGTGTAGGCGGTTAGCCTCCTTGCTGAGAGGACACCTTGGTCGCGTAGATAATCCTGCAGATCTTCGTCTGTGTAGGTGACAGGTACATCTTGTATTTTGCCATAGCTTGCCATGTAAGAGTATGGGACTCGGGCCTCTACAGCCACTCCAGCCAGCTTAGTTACCGTGAGCAGACGGTTGGATCGCTGTCGCAACTGATTATACGACTCGGTACGCCATCACGCGTGCTTTGCCCACCAGCTGCGCTACCGATGTCGCCGATTTTCTTCTCCAAGACGTAATTCTTCACCATGGCGCCCCTCGTCAACTGCTCACCGACCGCTGTCGTTATTTTCTGTCCAGAGTGATTGATGACATTATTCGTTCGTGTGCCACGCAGCACCAGCTCGCGACAGCTTACCATCCACAAACCAACGGGCTTACGGAACGGTTCAACCGCACGCTCACCGATATGTTAGCAATGTACGTCTCACCGGACCACCGCGATTGGGACGCAGCCTTGCCTTATGTGACATTTGCATATAATTCTTCACGGCATGACACAACAGGCTAATCCCTTTTCTACCTTTTGTTTGGTAGGCACCCCCTATTGCCTTTGGACACACTCATGCCGCCTTCTTCAGTCCCCACCACTGCTTACGCTCAGGACGCCATCGCCCAGGCCACGCTGGCTCGCCAAATAGCCTGTAGTCGGCTCCGTGCCTCTCAAGCTTCCCAGAAGTCCGCCTACGACCGCCGGCACCTGGCCGTCGAATATCAACCCGGATCACTCGTCCTTCTCTGGACTCCGTCGCGCAGCGTCGGTCTCTCCGAGAAGCTCCTTTCTCACGAACTATCGTGGCCCTTACCGTGTATTGCGCCGAGTCGCCGACGTGAACTATGAAATTGCTCCCCTTGCGTCCTCGCCATCGTCCTCTGGCCCCTCTACCGACGTCGTCCATGTATGCCGCCTCAAACCTTATCACGACGCTCCTACGCCACCACTCTAACGCCGAGACGGTGTTTCATCAGCCGAGGGTCCTGCAGCGGGTAGACGACGACGACGACATTGAGTGAGTGAACGAGTGGACGAGGAAGAAGACGAGAACTCATCTCTGGCTGTGTTCTGAGTGCCGCCCGTAGCTGTTCATTCGTTTTTGTAAATAACTGTAAATATGTTCTTTCCCGCAACAATATTAACACCACGCAAATTCGGGTTTCCGAAAAGACAGTGTATACAATTTGAAACACAATTTGAAAGGAAGGGAATTCTGACTGGCTTAATTGTCGACTTTTCTAAGGTTTTTCTCTTGGTTAATCGTGAAAGTTTGCTGTTTAGGTTGGATATTTATTGTATACATAGGTGTGTGTTGCAATTATTACGGTCATATTTATCCTATTGGGGACAAGGTGCCCAAATTCATAACTCGCTATCCGGAATCCTGCCGCTGTTTTGTGATGTTCCGGAAGGCAGCACTTCGGGTTCCGTTCTTATTAATCTTCATATAAATGGTATTGCTCATACTAATGAGAATGCGAAATTTATTATATATGCAGATGATATTAGCATATTTTTTCTGGTACATGCACCGACCAACTTGTCTACAATATGAACAACATATAGTTTGGTTACAAAAGTGGCCCACATCTAAAGCTATGAAGATTAACGAAAATTAAACAAAAACAGTTACTTTTCGACAGAAAATAAGCCCGTCCTTCTTAAAGTTGATGTTTTAAACTGTCACCCTATTGGCATTGCAGGCCATTTCAATTTTCTTGTGATATTTATTGCCCACATCCTGGGAATCTCTTGTGAACTTAACAAAACTTAATCAGCCGAGAGAATGCCTCCACTCATCTGAAAGTATCTTGTTAGCATTGTCTGGCTAGCTGCTGAGACACTGATGGAGCATACATTTCTGTGGACATAAACGGTGCCTTGCAACCGGTCCTCACTCAGCGTTCAGAAAGGCACAATTATGTGAAAGCAGTGTGTGGTTGAGGTATCTCATGTGTCAAAGAGAACATAGCCTGCCATCAGCAATCTGCTCCAAGGCCTGATTGCAACATACGGAGCAGCATGAAAACTGGTGTTAGACAAGGGAAAAATGTTATTGTCAGAGGATATGAAGCACCTTTGCATTTACGAGTAGAGGTGAACATAATGAGTAGTTTATAATGTTGAATTGTGTGGAGAAAACATGGAAGGTAATAAGGTACCTTGCGACGATGAATCTGAAATGTTGCAGTCGTGAACCTGTCTGTTTGCATTAAGAAACATAAAAGGAGTCCACCTTCTGCAGGAATACCACATTTCAATGGGTATGTTTTCGGAAGTGTGACCTATGTAATGTTCCAAAGCCCGAGGTTGAACAAGCATTCAGAGAAAAAGTCAGGTCCGGGAATGTACCACACGGTTGTTTTTCAAAATGTGGAAATACGCACGTTTAGAGCCAAGCAGCACTAGAATGGAGGCACCATATTTACAAAACAGAGGTGCCTTCGTCTAGAAGGACACATCACAGCTGCCCATCTTGCTTTTGTGTAAATGCCTGCTTGGTTGTGGAAGTCTGATTATAAGGACCTGAATTGTGTTTCATCGTTTTGGTTGGAAGGTGGTTTGCTTCTGACCTTAGTACCTAGGTAATTGCACAGAAGAAGCAAGTTATGCAGTATGCAAAAATCATGTTAATACCTTCTATGTTTATGGTTGTGTTATTAGCTTTTCTTATTTGTTAAATTGTGACAAAGCGCAGCATAGAAATGGCACTATGTTTGAAAATGAGTGATCTGTCTTAGTTGTATTTATGAAATTCATACTGTAACTTTTGGTGAAAACAATGAAAATAGTCCCTCCACCTTGCACGACAGATTTACCTTGAAAAGTAAGCACGATACAGACCGCCGAAAACTTTAGTTGAGAAGGAAGTTATTACGAAAGTTCTATTAGGAAGAAGAACCATGCGCTGCCTTTAATGCGTGCGAAAATCTTTCGAAAACACCATGACCAAATGAAGAGAAACAACATGGTATGAACGAATATTTTGCACAGGTAATTAACCTTCATGGGCAATTCATTGCTTGTATTGATGTCTACCCTGACAGACTCCTGTTTGCTGCTGAATGCTTTGCGTGTCGCACAAATACACAGTAGAATGTGTTTATGTTAACAGCGGGGTTGTCAGTGCACTTTAGCAACGGGTGTTACATATATGGTGCAGATGAATCACCCATGCATTTTTATAGTGTTTCCGGTTTGATAAGCTACTATGCATCCACTCTAGTTCGTGAGTAGTATTTGTTAACTAACTGTGGGCCCCCTGCAATTCCGAGCGAGTTGAATGCGTCCCAATAATGTCATTATTGCAGAAGTGGTGTGTTTTTGATCCGATATCTATGAGCACTTCGGCCACGTGAGTACATTGAAAAGGTGGGTATATTTAAGAGTTATTTTAATATGGTTAGTGTTGACAGTTTAGAGAAATAAAGGAATGCGTCGATTAAAACTTTGAGTCGGCAATTCATTGACATTGTGAAAATGAATAACGTTCGCCTGTGACAAGAAAACACATTTAATTGAAGGTTAATTGCAGTCACACATATTTATGATCAGCGACTAGTGCAGACACTGTGTGTTTGCAGCAGACTTGGTAACGACACGGTAGATTTTTTTTGACAGGCATATGTTACAGCTGTCTATACATGGTCACACATGCATGCATCATCAGCAGTATGTCAGCAGTACAGTGGTGGCTTTGAACCATTCAATGCAGGGTCAGACAAATAGCATTGACCTGAACACTTCACCTCAACTCCGAATTGACATGAATGAAGAAATGCACATGCACTGCTGTTTCCATTCTGAAGGAACTGTAATTTGCCAAATGCAGCGTTCTCTCAGCGCTGCTGAAAAGAAGGTAAGTGGTGGAGCATTAAATATTTTCTATGTTAAATCTGCACATCCATGCAATTGTAAAAGACATCTGCATAGTAAAAACATAAAGCCCACTGCATCCTATAAGGATTTTACCCAGCAAGCAATACAAGGTCACTCACTCTTTTTGAATGTAGAGGTTTGGCGCCATTTTATAAATGTGTGCACTTTTCTAGCATTGCTTTATATATAAACTAGCACACTTGTGACGAAAATGAACATCACAGTTTGCATTCATTGTAAGCATTGTTCGCGTTATAAGAATTTTGGCATTTAGAAAAAGTTGCGAATATTTCTTAACACGTTAATTGCAAGCGTGTACTTCAAAGCACAACCATTTCTAGCCACTTTTCAACTCTGCCGTGCAGTCCTGTTCTGCTTGCCGAGATTCGTGTAGTCAACATCATGCATCGGGACGTATCGTGAATAAAGTGCACCCACCAGCATGTGGCAGGTTACGTGCCTCATACAGATTTATGGATGGCGAGGAGTCTTCTTACTTCATATTGGACACCTCTGTCACAGTGCACCTCGGCGATGTCAGTGCACATACAAATGAAGTGATCTGCAGCAGCCTGCAGACAGCTGTTTTATTGACACTGCTGCAAAAGCACATTCTTTTAATGGCATATGCTTTTGACACCAGTACATGTTTTGTCGGGGCTCATGCAGCAATGGAGGCAGCTCAAAGCTGCACTATCTGCTCTATGCACTCTGCCTCAGTGCAGTACGCACACTAAAAGTAGCCTGAGCAAGAGATGCATACCACATGACCTATGCACTGAGCTGGGCATTTCAACTTTTCAGATAAGAGCCAAGACTAGGCGTTCATTCAAGATTTGGTGCAGTGCGTTGGTGTTCAGCGCTGCCTGCAGCACGTCCACCTTGCTTATGCTTCTACTTTAGATCCTTTATCTGGCAGGCACATACGTACAGTGGCGGACCTTGTAAGTCATCAAAATGCGGTTTGCTGGCATTTATCTACTTTCTATGCCGCCTTTTTATAGCCTTTTTGAATCACCATTGCTCTATCGCGAAAGGGATGCAGAAGACAGGATATTAAACACATAGTGACCATTAGGCAAGCAGTTCTGTGTTTATTACCTCTGCGCGTTTGCAAGCATCACAAAACTGCAACTTTTTCATAACGGCCATACTTTATCAAGGTGCTGTAAGGGCCTGATAGATGATGTTCGGTCTCTGCACAGGCTGGATGGAAACCTTTGCGACCTTTGTGGGTGTGTTTACAGTGCTTCCGCATTAAGTTTAATCACCTGGCTGTACGTGCACATGCTCACTGCAGGTTCCAAAATTGGCATTGACGTAATGTACACATTAATGGTTCGATTGCCATTGATAATATCATGGAAGCATTCGCTACATATTCAGGCAGTACAAGTGGGCTCGACTGCATGTATATTATTGTGAAAATTAATGCTTTTACTTTGTGCCGGCAGTAGAGAAAGCAAACCTTCCGCATGGCATGGGCACTGCGATAATGAGCTGGATTTCGTAGGCACATGCTTGAGTGCACATTCTTAGCGTAGACATGTAAGTCACAACTCAGAAAAAGAAACAATTTTTTGGAAAGTAGAAAGTGACAAAAGTGCTCACTGTTTTTCTTTGTTACGTTTTGCCTTTATTGTATGAGAAAACTGGCAAGGCTGCAGCGGACTTTGTCACAGGCTGCCCTCCTCCCCAGGCTTATCCACGGCAGCGGCGATGGTAAGTTTTCTCAGAAAGGCGCCAGTGCAGAGCTGCCAAGGACAACCGTAATTGACCGTCCTGAGAGGATCCTGGGATCAGCGGGGTCCTCATCAAGTTCGACAGCGGCCTTCGTCTTCAAAAAAGCTACCAGCGAGCGATTTCTCTACCCCGCATGAGCTTTTGCGTAACGCGCGCCGTGCAGTAATGAGGAACACGTGCGACCATCTGAGTACCGTGAGAGCGCTTCTCACAGACAATCTGGCATCGGCACGAAGTAGATGGCAATCTCTTCTCAAGCTGAGCACATGACAGGGGCGTGTTCTATAAGGAGTGAGTGCGTGATGAGTGCCACAGTGAATGTTTCAGGACACGCCTTCCTGGGATGACCCGGCCTCCATCTATGAATTTCAGGGAAGAAAAAGTTATAAAACTCGGCACCAAGTACGGTCGAGTAGCTCTCACATCTACAGCTCCCTCTCTTTGAGATTGTTTTACTGAGAAGCACTCTCAGTTGCTGTACTTGTGTGACATTCCGTGTGTGCTACGAGGATCCACGTTCGACGGCGCGGCGTAGACGGAGACCCGTGACAGCGGCATCATCAATTACCCAGCCATGCTCTTTGAGTGACGACCAGAACAACCGGACCCGCCGCCGCCCCGGGGAAACAGGCTTTATCCTCCCCAATTTCCGGGCACATTCCAGGACAAGGGAGCTGTCAGCGGGCCAGAGCGCGCCGTACCACAGCCGACGCTATGCGCTACCGCGAAGACGACATTCTTTCCCTCCCCCCCCCCCTTTGTCGTGGGCTATCGCCGGGAAGGCACCCACAGCTTCCCAGAAGGGCCGCGACGGACACCTGTCATGGCGGACAGGCAGTACTCGCCAAGAATGTGGAAAGACAGGCGCTAGTGAATTAGCTCCGAAGAGAGAGCCTGTGTATACTCTCACTTGAGAGAGAGTGGTGGCGTTTTTGTTGTTTATTTAGTTTGTATTGTTAACAGACTCTGGGTTCGAGGCTAAGCCCAACCCAAGGGGTGGTCCCCATCTCGCATGTTATTTTGGATTGGAGAATTGATGCTTTGGGCGGGCCACTGGAAATGACCGCCCTTAGTCCTTTGTTAATCAAGTGCTTAAAAGCACATGTAAACGGATGCAGTCCAGTCTGAGCTGGGGCTCCATGCTTAGCATGTAATGTGATGCTACTTAGGCACTAACCTGCCCGGTCGATGAGTAAAGTAGTGCAAAGTTTGTTCTTTTGTAAATTCAGTTCTGCTTTTTCCAGTTTAACTCTCTGTATATGTATGTTGTAAAATTATGCTCTGCTGTCATCATCTACAAGCTCGCCTCCTGTTCATCTTCCAAGCCGAACGACACTAGAGGAAGGGTTTGTGAACCATCCTCGAAGAAACGGACGACTATTGAAATTCTACTGCTGAGCTGAGGACGACATCGTTCGCCAAGAGGGCCTTCAGCGCCGAAGCCCGACGGCGTGCAGCTTCTGCCAGCAACCGCTCGAGCCCAACTCCGGAGCCACTCCATCGCCCCCATGAAGTCGTCGGCACGTAAGCTCGGACGCCCCAGCCTCTGATGTATAACCTTAATCATGTGTAATTATTGAATATACCTGTTTGTTTAAACTGAGCCATACGGTGTCTCTTTGCCTCTCCGTCCCGTGTGGACCTGCGCATTATGGGGGTCATCACACTGGTGTCAGAAGTGGGGTCTCAAAAGCAAATGTCCTCTGAATGCTGTGACATTCATGACTTCAAAATTGTAATCAAAAGGGAATCACGGGACTGATTGTGGGACTTTTACCCCCATTTGAGAGGCTTGAGGCACTGGAGGGCTTGAAAAAAAAATGACTGTATCTGAGGGAGCTCCCACTCCACAGCCGTCGCTCGGAGCAAGCATGCTGGCATTAGGAAGCGTCATTCCGACGTTTACGGGAGATAAGACAGGGGTTCCAATCTGCGATTTCTTTTCCATGCTAGAAGAGATTGGGAAAATGGGGGGATGGTCCGATGCTCAAATGCTGGGAATGGCGAGGTGTAAGATGGCAGGAGCTGCTCATGATTTTGCCTGGCGAGACGAAAAAGTAAAATCCACAAAATCATTTGCGGAATTTAAGAAGCTCGCGTTTGAGCATTTCGACACTGAACCACGTCACGTGCGGGTACAGAGGTTCCGTGACGCCGGACAGATGGTAGGGGAGGACGTGCGAACATTTGCGTCGCGGCTTCAGCGCCTAGCACGCGATACGTTAAGCAGGGAGGAGGAAGGAGACCAGCTAAGGAAGAAATACGCGGAGGATATACTTAAAGAGGAAATGACCGCTTTGTTCGTGGCTGGTCTGCAAGACCCCGTGCGCCGGTTCGTGCTCTCGCGCAAGCCGAGCAATTTCGACCAAGCCGTGGAGGCCGCATTGGATGAGGAACGAAATGAGGCGTTAACGACAGCCGCAGCGAGAGTACGCGTCATAGAGAGAGCGGTGCTCAACCCTGAGGTTGCTCTCTTGACAGAGCGGTTAGATCGCTTGGAACAGCTGCTAACTCAGCAGGTAGAACGCCAGGTTGAAGCGCGCGCTCAACAGCGCCCATTCGCTGGAAACCGGAGACCGCCACAAAGCTACAGGCGCGGTATGCGAGATTTTGAAGAAATCGTATGCTTCGCTTGCCAGGGTCGCGGACACATCGCCAGGTTCTGCCAAAACGTGCGCCGTGGGGAGCCACAAAGAGAAGCAGGCGAGACACGCCCTAAGCAAGCCTACAGCGGGGCTCCAGATACCGAGTCAAAAAACTAGTTAGTCCTCCCCAGCCTGAGGAGCGTGGGGAGGGAGCAGTGGATGATGAGGTGGTGGTAGTTTGTGTGGCCGACGAGGCATGCCCTGTTGTGCGTTGCAAGTTAAATGGTTGTTGCATGGAATTGTTGATAGATACGGGGTCAAAGGTGACATTGCTTAAGGAGAGCAGTTTTAACACGCTTCGAAGGAAGGGGGACCGCGAGGTGTTGGAAGCGTCTGGTGGCATGGCAACCAAATTTGTAGGCATAACGGGGGATCCTCTTGGCATAAGTGGACTCTACCGGTTACACTTCTCTCTCGGCGGAATTGCATTGGAGCACCCCTGCTACGTATGCCCGGACACGGTGTCTCTGCCAAACGGAGTGTCAGGTATATTAGGGCAGGATTTTTTGAGAAAAGGGAAGGTAGTAGTCTCATTCTCTGAGGAAGAGGTTAATGCGGGCGGCTCAAAAGTTCCGTTTTTGAACAGGAGAGGGGCTGAGATTCGCATTACCGATATTGACACCCGTCAAACAGTGGGATCATTGGAGAAGGTATATTCGCGGGTTGCCGTCCGGCTGGTCGAGGAGGCGGTTGTCCTTCCTTGGTCGGAGCACATTTTGTACGCGTTTGTGCCTTCAGATGTAGAGAGCGGCGCCGTGGGAGTGCTTGAGCCGGTCGACTCTCTCAGCAATGGCCTGAAGGCAGCCGCGTGCCTCGTGACAGTTAATGACGCCCACAGAGTGCCCCTACGGGTGGTTAACTGTAGCCAGCAGCCACTGAGCCTTCCCAAGAACAAAACATTGGCTTTCTTCACCTCTGCGATAGAGAAACGTGAGCCCACCGATACGGTACTCGCAACTGTAGAGCATGCTAGTCCTTCGGCTGCTCCAAAGGTGTCGTTCGATCTTTCTCACGTAAAATCCAGGGAGAGGGAGGCTCTGGCTGGTTTGCTGAACGACTACTCGGAAGTATTCGCCGCGTCCAACCTGGATTTGGGCTGCTGTGGCGTTATAAAGCACAGGATAGAAACCGGCACTTCATCGCCCGTTTACCAGCGTGCGTACAGGATTCCTTACTCCCAACGTGAGGAGATAGAGCGACAGGTGCAGGACCTGATTGATCGCGGCATTGTCGAACACTCAAAGTCACCCTGGGGAGCACCAGCATTATTAGTGGAAAAGCCAGATGGCTCGTATCGATTGGTAGTGGACTACCGCAAACTAAATGCCGTAACTCGCATCGATCCATACCCCATCCCCAATATACAGGAGACGCTTTCTCAGCTGGGCTCTGCCAGGTACTTCACGGTAGTGGACATGGCGGCGGGATTCTGGCAGATAGCAATGGATCCGGCAGATGCCGAGAAAACGGCATTCAACACGCCCTCAGGGCACTATGAATGGAAAAGAATGCCGATGGGTCTGGCCAACAGCCCTGCTGTCTGGCAGAGAACCGCTGATGTTATCTTGGCAGGTCTTCTGGGGAGGCTGTGCTTCGTGTATATGGATGACATTATCATATACAGTGACAGTTTTGATAACCATTTGCGCGATATTGAGCAGGTTTTGGTGCGACTAAGAGCAGCGGGTCTCAAGCTGAAGCCCTCTAAGTGCCAATTCCTCAAAAACGAGGTGAAATACCTCGGGCACGTTGTTTCAGCTGACGGCGTGCGACCGGACCCTGAGAAACTAAGGTGTGTCTCGGATTTTCCATCCCCGACTAGCGTCCGCCAGGTCCGGCAGTTTCTCGGCCTGATCGGTTACTACCGAAGGCACATAGAGGAGTTCGCCAAGCTCGCTAAGCCGCTCACCGCCTTAACAGCCAAAAATGTCGCCTTTCGCTGGGACGAAAACGCGGAGAATGCTTTTGGGGCCCTGAAAAGGAAGCTAATGAGTGCACCGCTGTTGCGCCACCCGGATTTTAGTTTGCCCTTCGTTATGGCCACAGATGCGTCAAAGTTCGCAGTTGGTGCCGTGCTATCTCAGGTTATCGAGGGCAAAGAACATCCCGTTGCTTTTGCTAGCCGACAGCTGAGCCCCACAGAGCAAAAGTACGGAGCTACGGAAAGGGAGTGCCTCGCCGTTGTCTGGGCAGTAAAGCACTTCAGATGCTACCTTTACGGCCGCAAATTCAAGCTAGTCACAGACTGCCATCCTCTGAAATGGGTGATGAGTGTCAGGGACCCTAGCTCGCGACTCGCTAGATGGAATCTACACCTGCAGGAATACTGCTTTGAAGTTGAGCACAAGTCAGGAAAGACACATCTGAATGCTGATGCACTCAGCCGCACAGCTGCCGTGGCAGCTATAGATGAGTTTGTCCCCGTAGTCGACCCCGCCGAATTACGCACAGAGCAGTGCAAAGATCCTGACCTGAAGCGAATAATCGAAAGCTTAGAGGGCGCACCGTCTCACCCCGAACAGCTAGGTTATTTCATTGGCAAAGACGGCACCCTGTGTCGGCGCACGAGGCCAACCAGGAAAGGGAGACCAGAGAAAACCGCTTGGGAGAGAGTCGTCATACCTCGGTCGTGGACAGAAAGGGTTCTTCGCGCGTTTCACGATGCGCCATGCGCCGGTCATTTTGGCGTAGCGAAGACACGCAGGCGTGTGGAGCGTTTGTACTTTTGGAGTGGCATGCGACAGGATGTTAGAGACTACTGTGCGAAGTGTCATTCCTGTCTCGAAAGAAAAACACCCAAGGGACGAAGACCAGCTCCAATTCAGCCGTTCCCTGAGGTTTCGGCTCCCTTCGAGCGGACAGGTATGGACATAATGGGCCCATTGCCCACGACCACTTCCGGAAACAAGTACATTTTAGTATTTGTCGACCACCTTTCAAAATACGCGGAAGCGGTAGCACTCCCAGATCAGAAGGCAGACACGGTTGCAAGAGCATTTGTCGAACAGATCGTGCTCCGACATGGACCCCCGAGGCAACTCTTGACAGATCGGGGAACGAACTTCGTGTCGCAGCTAATGAGGAGAGTTTGCGAGCTGCTTAAGATCGCTAAGAAGCAGACAACACCGTACCATCCGGCTTGCAACGGCGCGGTGGAGCGACTGAACCAAACCGTGGCCGGGTTCCTGTCGCATTTTGTTTCGCGCGACCAGCGGGACTGGGACTTGTGGCTCCCGTATGCAATGTTTGCCTACAATTCCGCAGCACACGAGAGCACGGGCGAATCGCCATTCTTTCTTCTCTACGGCCGAGACCCGGACCAGCCTAGTGAAGTGCCAGAGGGCCCCCGTCGTGTCCCATACGCTTCACTGGACGACTATAAGGTTGAGCTAGAATCGCGCTTGCAAGTGGCGAGGGACATCGCAAAGGAGTCCTTAAAGAAAGCGGCGAAGCGCAGGAAGGAGGTGCACGATCGCAGTGCTAGAGACGCGCCGTTTGATGTGGGGGACAGCGTGTACATTGAAAACTGCCAAAGGCAGATTGGGCTAGCTCGTAAGTTCCAGACGAAGTGGAGAGGACCGTGCGAGGTTGTCGAGAAGCTTTCTCCGGTAAACTTCAGAGTCCGAGACGTGAACCGGCGTTTGATAAGGATACACGCAAATCGCCTCAAGTCGGCACCGGTTCAGTATTCACGAAATGAGGAAAGGGAAAGCGCGGATTTTGATGGGGACAGAAGTGAAGCGGAGCGCGCAGATAGTTCGCAAGAAACGCCCTCTCCTGCATTTGTTCGGCAGGCGCCCGAGGTGACGGCCGGAATGCCACCGGATTTACTTCATGCATTGCTAGAAGAAGAAGCGCGCGAGGTTGCCGCGCAGATAACGCCAGGAGAGGCTCCTGCCACGAGCCCTCGCGAGTCCCAAAGCAGACAAAGGGGCACAGACTTACTTAGTATGACTCATGAAGGCCGATATCCGCTGCGAAATCGGAAAGCTAAGTCGGACTAATGGCGTAAACAGAGCGGAGTTGTGAACTGGTTAGAATTGTGTAATGCCGCAGCTCATAACATTGCTATGTGCTTATGTGTTAAGTTATCGGAGTTGGTAGTTAAACCTTTCTGTCATTAAGTAACACCTTCACAGGAGAGCATGCGGAGCGCATGCAGAACCTGCCCTACTTCCTTTCGTTATCTATATTTTTGTCTGTGCCGTGATCGTGCTAGAAGTGGGAGCTCCTTTGTAACTGTGGTAAATTTATTTCGTCCAGTTTGGACTAGAAAGGAGAGGCTTGGGTGCTGAGTTTCATGTTTATCTGTAAAAGAAGATCAGTGCTGCCCCTGGAGACGCCAGTATTGACAGCGGAGGCATATGGTGTTGTGCAGTGGTGTTGAGTGCAGCGAAAAGTGTTTTGTCGGACGCACTGTGCGAGGCGATTCAGAAAGACAAGGGGAGCTGCGTGGACTCAAATGTTCGGAGAACATTCTTCTGGAGGGTGAGCGAGTGTGACATTCCGTGTGTGCTACGAGGATCCACGTTCGACGGCGCGGCGTAGACGGAGACCCGTGACAGCGGCATCATCAATTACCCAGCCATGCTCTTTGAGTGACGACCAGAACAACCGGACCCGCCGCCGCCCCGGGGAAACAGGCTTTATCCTCCCCAATTTCCGGGCACATTCCAGGACAAGGGAGCTGTCAGCGGGCCAGAGCGCGCCGTACCACAGCCGACGCTATGCGCTACCGCGAAGACGACATTCTTTCCCTCCCCCCCCCCCCCCTTTGTCGTGGGCTATCGCCGGGAAGGCACCCACAGCTTCCCAGAAGGGCCGCGACGGACACCTGTCATGGCGGACAGGCAGTACTCGCCAAGAATGTGGAAAGACAGGCGCTAGTGAATTAGCTCCGAAGAGAGAGCCTGTGTATACTCTCACTTGAGAGAGAGTGGTGGCGTTTTTGTTGTTTATTTAGTTTGTATTGTTAACAGACTCTGGGTTCGAGGCTAAGCCCAACCCAAGGGGTGGTCCCCATCTCGCATGTTATTTTGGATTGGAGAATTGATGCTTTGGGCGGGCCACTGGAAATGACCGCCCTTAGTCCTTTGTTAATCAAGTGCTTAAAAGCACATGTAAACGGATGCAGTCCAGTCTGAGCTGGGGCTCCATGCTTAGCATGTAATGTGATGCTACTTAGGCACTAACCTGCCCGGTCGATGAGTAAAGTAGTGCAAAGTTTGTTCTTTTGTAAATTCAGTTCTGCTTTTTCCAGTTTAACTCTCTGTATATGTATGTTGTAAAATTATGCTCTGCTGTCATCATCTACAAGCTCGCCTCCTGTTCATCTTCCAAGCCGAACGACACTAGAGGAAGGGTTTGTGAACCATCCTCGAAGAAACGGACGACTATTGAAATTCTACTGCTGAGCTGAGGACGACATCGTTCGCCAAGAGGGCCTTCAGCGCCGAAGCCCGACGGCGTGCAGCTTCTGCCAGCAACCGCTCGAGCCCAACTCCGGAGCCACTCCATCGCCCCCATGAAGTCGTCGGCACGTAAGCTCGGACGCCCCAGCCTCTGATGTATAACCTTAATCATGTGTAATTATTGAATATACCTGTTTGTTTAAACTGAGCCATACGGTGTCTCTTTGCCTCTCCGTCCCGTGTGGACCTGCGCATTATGGGGGTCATCACATAGTTATGGCGTACCCTTCAAACGCAAAGCAAAATGTCACTTGTAAAATGCTCTCTGCTCACGCAGTGCCTAGTTCTCACAGCCATGAAATGCAATGGTCTTCTGCAAACATTCGTCTCGACCACGGCTAATATGGGTGTTTATTGCCATGTGGCTCAAGGTGGCCGCTGGCAGACACGCAATCAAGAAGCGTTTGTGCAGATTTCCTGCGCTTCAAAGATCGGAATTACAATTCACGCGGATGTGTAAGGCCTCCATTGCTATTGGCGCCATATTCCACTCATGTCTGCCGAGTAGGACTACTGGGCCGCTTCCCTCGAACGCGGCAGTAAATTCTGACCCTCGACTAACTGCTGATGAAGTCCGTATAAAGTTTAGACTACAGAACACTCCAGTATTGGGCCGATTCGCACACTTCAGGCAAAGCGCACCGAGCAGGGAAAGCTCATGTTGGCTAAGACTCACAAGGCTCTCCACACGAGTAGGTTGTGCGATTTTCTGGACGCCTTTAGCAAAGCAAAGTAAATTTCCGCACTGCGGACCTGAGCATCGGGCTTTGAGCGCGTACTTTTACGGGCTGAGGAAAGTGTCACATGTGGCAGCTGGCACGTCACGTGACCATAAGCTGTGATAGCCCTCGAAAAATCAGCGAATTTTATACCAAATCACGACGCAATTTTTTTTTGTTTTGAGGCTTGTAATGCTACAATTACGAAAATTACATCACAAGCTGGGCTTCCACTTATACTGACATTAAGAATTAGCGGAAACGTCGTACCAATGTTTATCCGGCCGCCGCGGCTGAGTGGTTATGGCACTCGGCTGCTGACCCGAAAGCCGCAGGTTCGATCCCGACAACGGCGGTCGCATTTTGATGGAAACGAGATGCTAGAGGCATGTGTGCTGTGCGATGTCGGTGCGTATTAAGGAAACCCAGATGGTCGAAATCTCTGAATTCCTTCCCTATGGCGTTCCTCATAGCCCGAGTCGCTTAAGGACGTATATCCCCCATAAACCAAACCAAAATCGAACGATATTTAGCCGCCTGACCTTCCCTTGCAGAATATAAGACGTTCCAAAACAGTTCTAAGTTTTCTTCTTCTTAATTTAGTTTGTTGATGTCGTCAAGTGGAAAATATTCCAGAATTGCCAAGCTGAGGGAGTATATAAACCTGGAGTTGTTAAAGAGAAATAATGGAAGTCTATCATCTAGACTGAGAGCGTTTTCCTCCCTGAAAGCTTTATTTCAATAATAAAAAAGCAATAAATCCAAGCGATAGTATGTTTTCTCCTCTGCGCAGGGATATTCAGGTGATAAATGATCTTGGTTGTGAAGGCTTATGTTGATAAATGAACGCTTGAAAGCAATCTCTTCAGCATATTGCCGAATTCTTCTTTCTGTGTCAATTACTAGTTCCTCAGACACGTTTTTTTTATATATGGAGTTCCTAGATCAGCTTTTTTAATGATCGGTTCACATTTTTCGGGGGTATCTACTTAAAAGCGGCCAGTGGTGAGGCAACTAAAATGAGTTAGTTCTGTCACAACTAGCTCCTGGAAAAAAAGCATATATATTAAATGGAAAATTTTCATGCACTCACAATGTGCTGAAATTCCAATACAGCACCTGGTTCTTTCACGTTTTTTATTACATGAGCGGTCGCTACAAAAAAAATGCAGCTGGATGTAAACTTGGAAAAGAAATACAAATTTGTAATTTAAAATCTACCAGAACCTCTCTATCTTGTCAGTATGAAGGTACATCTCTTGTTCAATGTGGTATTCACAAAATAGCTTCTCAGCGAGTATTCACGTCACTTAATCTATACACGTCTTCAGTAACTGAAAGAAAAGTCTACCGGTGACGTTTGATGCAGTTAGTTGCATGGCGTTTTATTTTTGCTGGTCGAGAAAGGCGCAATGATTTTCTTTTCGTTTCATTGATACTTTAACTTGCGATGAGCCAACGGAAAAGACTAGATTGCCTCCAGCCAGCTTGGCGATTGAGAGGTGTGGCAGATTGTTACGTAGCATTCACAATATAGCAAACCGATTACAACCTTTTGTGCTAGAATTCAGGTTTACGAGTTAATGCTCGCAGTTGTTTGAAGTGGTTAGCACGAACAATTAGCAGAATTTCCTGATTGTTATCAATAAAGTGTCACTTTACCGCTACTTCAATGTATTTCTCTCCAGTGGGCACCCCATCCCCTGTTTTTCTGAGCCAGTAGCTCCCTCGTTCCCCCTTTTTTACCTTTACTTTCATATCAGGCTGCGCAATATTCAGCGTATTTAGAAACATTCATATCCTAATAGTACTGCACTGTATGTGTGCTTATCGAAATAGTGCGCATCATTCAAAAATGGCTTACATGAATGGTGATTATATTTAAAGCAACTTAGGACATATTGCAAAGTGAAAACAATCAGCATACAATTTAGGGCGGAGAAAAAACTTTGGTCTAAGCACTTAAATTTGCATGACGGAATGGTCAAAACTCATTTGGAGCATGAAGGTCCTTACAGATAGCTTTTAACACGGTGGCAATTTGAGGGACATGTTTAGGAAAAAGTCAAGAAACATACAGACGCACATCTTTAGACTTTTTACAGATGCGCTCATTGAGCAAATAATAAACCGACAGAAATACGACAGATTTCGTGCAACAAAATGACCCAGAAAAGAAAACTCCTAAGCAGCGCATGTCATGGAAACCCAACTCGGAACAGAATTTTTACGCTTTGTGTAATCACTGCACACTATACTATGTAACAAAGCCCACCCATCATATGGAGCAACTAGCTTTTTTTTTTGATGCGATGTTTATTGCCTCAGGGCATAAAAAATATGAAGTGAGAGATGAGTGAGATGCTTAAATAAATGAAAAAAGGTGGGCTTTTGAGTGCACACATATGAAGAAAATGATCATAATATCAAAGATATATCTTCCTCATAGGTTATACACGTTTTTACTGTGCGTAGATACTATTTAAATGGCCTTAGATGCCCTACGAGGCCTAAATGCGTCCTCGGGCACAAGATTCGCTCGCTGGCTGGCGGGCAGACACGTCAAAAAACCGTAGCATTCACATCAGTTCCAGGGAAGGTACCTCACCAAACCAGTGCATACATTACCTTAGCTTGGCTGGAGGGAAGTGGAGTCGCCAGACCAAAAGTGACATCACTTCTGGTAAAGACATCACCAGCTGTTAATGCTACCACATTGCCAACATGTTGGTATTATGTGTCCCTGTGAACGTTTCGCTCTTACTCATATAGCTGAGGCTGACAAAAAGATCTCTGGTTTGCAAATGCCAGACTGAAATTACCTTCCGGCAAAGGGAAGGGTAAGAAAGAAATGCTTACCAGGCGGCCGATGCTTACCAGCCAAAGAAACATCTTTTTTCAGTACGCGATTTTTATTGCATAATGCCGACAACGCCTAGCCAGAAAATGCAAGAAAGCAGATTTGGCCAATATAAACATGATGTCTACATTTCAGCACGAAAGCAGCATGTTACTTTGGGTGATCGCATTACTTGCAAGACATTAAGAGGTCGGTTTCGTAACCTCATCTTAGTCGTGCGGAAATACAAGTTGCTTTAAGTGATCCGTAGCCATTTATCGGGCCAAAAGAAGGCTCCTCTGTGTGCTGATACGACAGAAGCGATTAGGGAAAGCTAGCAAGAAGAATTCTTTCTCTGTTAAGAAAGAGACGTCTGCACGATGCCCGCTAGGTGAAAATGCCCATCGCTTCCTAGAGATATACGACACTGTTCCTCAGTCAGGCTTGGTTATGTTGTTTTGTGCATGCGTGGCTATGAGCGTGAGTCACCGGGCCACTGTGCTTTGTTAAATTTATGCGTAAAGCGCACGCTGTTGTAATTCCTGATCAATATGAAGCATCGCTTTTATAACCGGAGCCTTCGAGCCTGCGGTTTTATTAGTTGCGCCAGAATCATTAAATGCATTGCCAAGTGCTCCACGCTCTAAAGCCACTAAAAATTCTACATCAACGCAGAGAGCCATCAACGCTGAAAGGACAACTGTTCCGAGCCTTGACTGTACATTTATACTCAATGTATTAGGCGTGTTGCATGGTGTTTTGCACTTAGTCTGAGGAGTAGCAGGTTTCATTCTCTTAGTTTCTAGTAGTTTCGCTCACGCATATGCACACTTGATGTGAAGAATTCAGCGCGACAACTGCGAGAGCAGTGATCAGAAGACACATAAGATATTCCTCGGCGCTTCTTTTCTGTGTCTTTGTGAGGGGAAATGGCCCCCAGCAGGTTCGAGCGTCCTCCGAGGTGGGGCCCCGGAGGATCCAGAAAAGTCGTCCCAGACCGTGCACGTCCGTAGATGTAATAAAAATGGTTTACTTAATATAGGAGAGCAGTCACTGATGAGTATGGAGCTGTGCGGCCGAGGGTCGAGGAGTGGCTCCGGTGTGAGGTTCCGCGGCCCGTCGCCGGAAATGCGCCGGGGCCAGGTACCTCCGCAGGGTTGTTCTTCCTGCGGCCGGAAGCCGGGCGCGGAGCACCAGCACCGGTGGCGCTGACGACGCACCAGAAAGGTGACGGCCGCCCAGGTCTGGGCACCCGGGCACGGCCAGGAAGGCACCCTTTCACGGCAGGAGGTCCCAGCCACGGGACGGCAGGCACGATCCCACAGCAAGGCCGGCAGGATCTCCGGGCAGGCAGCACCTGCCTGTTCCCGGCACGGCGCCCGCACTCCGAGGCAGTGAGCGACAGGCAGGAGACACGAGACAGCAGGCTCCTGGTTGAGCAGAACTGGGCGAGGACGGCTTCCCCAGGCCTGGTCACCCGGGTTCAGGAAGCCGTTCAGCCGTGACCTCGCCTGCTCCGTTGCTCGAGCTCGTCTCCTCGTGCCGTTCGCGCCGCGCCCCGCGTCTCACTTCCTTTTCTTCACCTTGCTTCTCCCGCCTGAGCGAGCGTCAGGCCGCCGCTAGAGCTGAGGGCGCTGGTGGCGCATCACAAATATGCCCCCCCTTTGAGAAGTTTTTTTTTCCGAAAAAAAAAACTTGCACCAAGCACTGGTCGGCGGACTGCACCACACCACACTGAACACTTTCCCACGCGCACCACCGTTCACTGGCTGTCATGTTGCACACACACAAAACACACAACAAAAATGTAACTACACAGGCACCACCAAAGGAAGTTCACACAAAAAGATTGGTTACCCGACCAGTCAATAGAACGTCACAGCGATAGAGTTCTCACAGGGTCATGACCGGCTTAAATAATCTGCACCAACGTTATCAGAGCCTTTAATATGTTCAACCCGGAAAGTATATTCCTGTAGCACCAGACTCCATCGTAGCACACGGCTATTTAAATGCTTCGCCTGCGTCAAGTATTGAAGGGGCTGATGGTCTGTCTGGATAGTAAAAGTGCGACCATACAAGAAAATATGAAATTTGCCGACCGCCCAGATTAGTGCTAAGCATTCTAGTTCGATGGCGGAATAGTGTGTTTCGCGCTGAAGCAGCTGCCTGCTGGTATACGCCACAGGATGAAGCGTACCGTTGTGTTCTTGCAAAAGAACTGCACCTAGACCCTTCCCAGAGGCGTCGGTACGGAGAATGAACTCCTTTGCGAGATCAGGCGCCCGCACAACTGGTCGGGAGGCAAGAGCTTTTTTCAAGGTTTCGAATGCCTTTTCGCGCTCGGGAGTCCAATGCACATGATTACTCTCTGCTTTCCGTGTAAGTTCAACCAAAGGCTGGGCCTTGGCAGCGTAGTGAGGTTATTAAGCCCCGGTAATACCCAGCCAAACCTAGAAAAGACCTAACCTGCTTCTTAGTTTCCGGTTTAGGTGCCTGTTCCAATTTGGTGACAATTGACTCTACTGGGCGAATCACTCCCTCACCCAACAAATGTCCCAAGAAGACCACGCGACTCATACCAAGCTCGCATTTTTGAGGTTTTACTGTGAGGCCTGCCTGTCTGATACGCCTGAACAATTCTCGGAGAGTATTCAAGTGCTCCTCCCACGTCGAGGTAGCCACCAAGACGTCATCTGTGTAATGGACCACATTAGGTAGACCTGCCAGAAGGCTTCTCATAAGGCGGGTAAAAATTGCGGACGCGGTCTTAATTCCAAAGGGCATGAAGGCGAACTGATAGTGGCCTGATTGGGTGGAAAATGCTGTAACTGGCCTGGACGCAGTACTGAGTGGCACTTGCCAATAACCTTTGGTGATATCTAGTTTTGAAAAAAACGTCTTGGTGCCGACCTCGGCAAACATAACAGCAGTGCTTGGAATGGGCTCGCCATCGTCCACCAATATGCTATTAATCCGACGAAAGTCAATGCACGCACGATACGTTTTGTCAGGTTTCTTAACTAAGACAAGTGGAGAGTTGTAAGGGGAATGGGAGCGTTCTACAACCCCAAGCCTCAACATGTCTGCTACCTCCTTCTCGACAACCTCACGCAAATCAAATGGTAATGGATACTGCGGGGTGTTGACAGGCGCACTCGTCGTTAATTCCAAGTGGCACTCAATTAAATTAGTATGGCCCGGAACCTCTGAAAAAAATGTCGCGGTGAGCCTCCAGCAATCTATCCAGTGCAGCTAACTGCGTCTCATTCAAAGTTTGAGCTCGCTTGATAGCTCCAATCCCAGGACCAGGATTCGCACTGAAGGTTGGCACTGGAGTTTCTGCCTCCACTTCCTCAACGACCACGAACGATGACGCTTGGAGGGCATTCACTGGCTGGCGTTCTTCATAGCGTTTCAACATGTTTATGTGAAACAACTTTTTGCTGGGGCCCACGTCAAGCCAGTAATCGACTTCGTTCTTTTTGCCGGTGACCGCAAAAGGGCCTTTCCAATGCATGATGAGCTTGTTATGAGAAGCGGGTAGAAGGATTAGCGCTCGATCACCAACCTTCAGTTTCCTATTAGAGGCGCGCCTATCGTGGTACATCTTCTGTGACCTCTGCGCCCTCATTAAATTTTGGTGTGCGAGCTGCAGCGTGCCTTCTAGACGCTCCCTCAGATCTAGCACATAACCATACGTTGTCCTGACAGTGTCAGACAGGTTTCCGGCTGTCCAGAGCTCTTTTAGAATGGTAACTGGCCCTCGGACTTGGCGACCGTAGATGAGCTCAAATGGGGAAAACCCCAGGCTAACTTGCGGTGCTTCTCTGTAGGCGAAGAGCAGTGGAGCAAGATAACGGTCCCATGCCTTGGGGTGTTCTTGGCACAACTTCTGTAGCATGCTCTTCAAGGTCCCATTAAACCGCTCCACAAGCCCGTTGCACATAGGATGGTATGGTGTCGAACCTAAATGTTTTATAGCTAGCAAATCGTTCACTTCTCGCATAAGTGCAGATGTGAAACACGAAGCCCGATCACAAAGGACCTCCAGTGGGAACCCAATACGGGAGAACATCTCGAGAAGGCCTTCCGCCACAGTGGCTGAATCGATGGCAGGAAGGGCTACCGCATCGGGATACCTGGTGGCAAAATCCACCAACGTGAGGATGTATCGGTTCCCTCTAGATGAGGTTGGAGTCAAAGGTCCAATGATGTCCACCGCCACCCACTCAAAAGGTGTGGAAATAATAGGCATACGTCCTAATGGAGCGTTGCCCAGCTTTCCTTTCGGCACAGTCCGCTGACAGGCGTCGCATGACTTCACAAACCTTTTGATGTCGGCTTGTACCCTGGCCAGTAGAAGTCACCCAGTACTCTCGCCGTAGTTTTCTTTACACCCTGATGACCGGCAAGAGCACTCTCATGCGCCTGCACAAGGACCTGATGGCGCAAGCTCTTCGGAACCACCGCCTGTTCAATCGTTTTGCCAGGGCACACTTGATACGTCCGGAACAATACGCCGTCAACCAGATGGAAGGTGTGGGAGGACTCGGCTTTGCCGGGAAAGGTTGTCCCCAGTTTCTTCCGACACAGGTCTAAGCTAGTGTCCTCTTCTTGTTTCTTGCGGAACGCCAGGCGAGACACGTGGACCGCGCTCTGAGAGAGATCCAAGATAGTCTCCTAAGCTTTCGCCGCCACAGCTGTGCAAGGAGCGTTGGCCTGCGTAGCCGGTGCAGAATTGGTCCCCTGGTCCGCCGAGACTGATGAACAATTATTTGAGTTCTCCAAGAAAGGAACACGTGCACCCGGGACATTGCCAATTAACACGTCGTACAAAGGCGTCGGTAAGCACCTTGCAATAGCCTTGCCCGTAAAGTACGGTGATGTGACGATCACCTCCGCCTCAGGAGCTTCTATGGTGGAACCATCCGCCAAAAGCAATGTCGCTCTTTTCCCAGTATAAGCTGCCTCGGGCACGAGGGCCTGGCGTACGACGATGCTGTTACTTCCAGTGTCCCGTAGCACTGACACTCTTTGTCCAAACACTTCCCCGTGCACCACCGGCATGCTGGCAATCGGTGGAGAGGGTCTGTGAACAGGATCTGCCGCTTGGACATCTAAACGCTCTCTTCCCGGCTGTGAATCAGGGCAAGAACCTTGGGGTGACATGAAACATGCGGATGTCTCCCGGTCACTTGAACTGCAGCGCCGGCATGATTGTAAGTCGTGTCCAGACTTGCGGCAGAATGTGCAATATGGGGCCTTCGGCTTCGAACGGCAATCGGAAGACCTGTGTCCGACCTTCTCGCAGATGAAACATCGAATTTGTGACTTGGGATTAGGAACCGTGATTGTAGGCTTCACTGAACTCTGCTCACTCCGGTCTTTGAAAGTTGCAAGGTTATTCTGTCTCTGAGCCTCCAGGAAATGGTCGGCGGCCTCAACAATCTTTTCAACCTTTTTACAATCCCTTTCTCGTAGAAACAATACTAAACGATTGTGGCCGTTGCTTATAAACTGCTCAGCAACAATCATATCGTGCACCGCCTCAAAGGTGCGGCCTTCTCCCCGCATTTCTACCCAGCGGTCAAAGAAACTGAAAAGCCTCGTGGCGTACTGGGAGGCTGTCTCGTCATCGTGAGGCTTGCTCTGCCGAAATCTCTCCCTGTAGCCTTCAGCGGTAAAACGAAATCTTCGTAGCAGGGCAAGTTTCGCTTTCTCATAATCCATGGAGTCCTCTGGAGATAGCCGACCAAAGACTCTAAGAGCTTCCCCGCCGAGACAGAGGCTCAAAGCCGTGGCCCACTTCTCCTTCGGCCATCCTTGCCCTGTGGCGACATGTTCAAAACGCTTCAAATACGCGTCCAAATCATCTCGTGCCTCATTAAACGTTGGTATCAGGCCATGTGGGCTAATGGGAAAAACGGTTGAAGCACTACGCTCCGCACTTTCAGCGTTTGGATTAGGAGGAGGATTTTCTCTTTCTGATAGTTTAACTCGAAGCTGTAAATTCTGCGCTTCTCGCTCTAAGTTGTGTGCTTCGAGCTCCAAACGCCGCTTTGTGGCTTCCCGATCCGCAGCTCTCTCCTCTCGTGCCTTGCTCAATTCCTCCTCTACCCACTCGCGCAACTCGCGTCCCTGCAAACCCAGGCGCTCTCCTACCGCGAGAAAATCTGCAGCACTCATTCTGTCTTATGAACTCTGTTAACTGGTAAACGCTGCTCGGCCTGGTCCTGTCGCGGACGCCAAATTTGTGAGGGGAAATGGCCCCCAGCAGGTTCGAGCGTCCTCCGAGGTGGGGCCCCGGAGGATCCAGAAAAGTCGTCCCAGACCGTGCACGTCCGTAGATGTAACAAAAATGGTTTACTTAATATAGGAGAGCAGTCACTGATGAGTATGGAGCTGTGCGGCCGAGGGTCGAGGAGTGGCTCCGGTGTGAGGTTCCGCGGCCCGTCGCCGGAAAGGCGCCGGGGCCAGGTACCTCCGCAGGGTTGTTCTTCCTGCGGCCGGAAGCCGGGCGCGGAGCACCAGCAAAGGTGGCGCTGACGACGCACCAGAAAGGTGACGGCCGCCCAGGTCTGGGCACCCGGGCACGGCCAGGAAGGCACCCTTTCACGGCAGGGGGTCCCAGCCTCGGGACGGCAGGCACGATCCCACAGCAAGGCCGGCAGGATCTCCGGGCAGGCAGCACCTGCCTGTTCCCGGCACGGCGCCCGCACTCCGAGGCAGTGAGCGACAGGCAGGAGACACGAGACAGCAGGCTCCTGGTTGAGCAGAACTGGGTGAGGACGGCTTCCCCAGGCCTGGTCACCCGGGTTCAGGAAGCCGTTCAGCCGTGACCTCGCCTGCTCCGTTGCTCGAGCTCGTCTCCTCGTGCCGTTCGCGCCGCGCCCCGCGTCTCACTTCCTTTTCTTCACCTTGCTTCTCCCGCCTGAGCGAGCGTCAGGCCGCCGCTAGAGCTGAGGGCGCTGGTGGCGC
>JARKHS020025512.1:0-45426 GCA_030143305.2 Amblyomma americanum
AGCAATCAGTGGAAAAGTGAAAACTTAAAAATTCATACTCGAACTTTTTTTCCTCCTTTTCCTCGTTTATCACCTCCTTTGGCTTTCGATTTTGGTCCGAGGTATCCCGCATATTTCTTCCCCCTTCGCCTTAATACTAAGATGACACCGCTCGGTCGTCGGAACTGCGCGTAATGCGTGGTGCACCGGGACCATTAGAAGAACGATTCGCTCGCAAGTTTCGACGACCGCATGCAAAGAATATCTTTTTCTCATGAAAGCTTTTTTTTTACTTCGTATGTTGCTGGAGTCTTTCCTACGAGACCGATGAAGATATTATAACTACGAAAAAAGAAGGTGAAAAACTGAAAATTATGGCCAAAGATTATGGCTATAATGCACGGTTATATTTTTTACCATGGCTCATGTTACGAGGGACGCTGAGTTGAGTCTTCTTCCACGCCATGATGGTAAGAAGCTGCATTCTGCGGCGCTGAGGTCTGGAGGGTGTCTACTACCATGCTTATCTCCGCACAAGCTCAGGCTCGTTTGCAGCCTACCCCGCAAGCAATAATTGTTAAACGAGTACCGTGCCCTGTAGTTGAAACCAATGCTCCAAGTTCTTTTTGCAGTGCAGCGCCGTGTTGGTAAGAATATTATGCTTTTGTTCACTCACTTAAGCGGTATCAGTAATACTCGTTTTTTTAATTTTGTTAAGCGAGATACTGAACTTTTTACTATTACTCTTACTGAAGTTAAGCAGCCTTGCGTTGTTGTAGAAATTCTCACTCCCAAACACTCATTCCCGTTGATCTCATTTTGATATTTTTAGAACTTATGTCAAAAGTGTTTAGCATCCACTACATTGCCCAAAAGGACATATGAATGCATAGACAACCATGAACCCGTGTTTATTTCTGTACTGTCGCAGATGTAAGCGCCCATAACGTTACGGGTAATGATCAACAACACGCCTAGCATAGTGAAGATCTCAAGGATGCCTAGAGTCAAACCTCATCTGAAGCAGAATCCATTGGGCCTTTGCACAGCAGCAAAGGTTGACAGCTCAATTACCGGGATGTCTCAGCATCCCAGCAGAGCTGATTTATCGAGGAAAGCCTTTAACACCGTCGTCACGGCATGCGCTGCTTCTGGTCTTCCTTTCGCGACCTACCCCACTTTCATCTCGATCATGCTACTCATAAGGTCGGGCCGTTATCAACCTAAAAGAAATCACGCGGAGAAAAAAAATGTTCTTGATCTCCCGAGGCTTTTCTTGCCTTTACTTCAGAGAACAGCTGAGCAATCTGGCAACCTGGAAGAGATCGATAAGATGGCTACGCAGCTTACAAGGTATTGATTTTGAAAGTTGCTGTACCTTCATCATCATCATCAGCCTGACCACGCTCACTACAGGGCAAAGGCATCTCCCATATTTCTTCATTTCACCCTGTCCTGTGGCAGCTGCAGCCACCCTATCACCGTAAGGTAATGTAACCACAGGCTTATAATTACGAGCGCTTACACTACATTTCATAGAACAGTTGTAGTTTCTTGCTGCAATAAAAACTATGTAACCGCACGTTTTGTCTTGTTTAGAACATCTAGATTTAAAACCATTAAAGATGAACAAATGTTTAACTAGGCATTTTTGGACAATTAACCGTTGAAGGAGTTAGGCCGTTGAATTAACCACCGATAAACGGGCTAAAATCATTGTCGGAGCCCGAATGTTTCAGAAGATTTTAACTTCTCTTCGTGACCTGAAATGCGATAAATTAGTGCATTTTATTTTACGTTTTGTATCTCTTCTTTTTATGCTTTGCATAGGCGCCAGTTCTTTCCACCGATGCTGCGTGCGTGGTATCTGGCGGTGTCCCGATTCGTTTCAAGCGACCAGACAGGAATTTTATCTTTTTATCGAAATTTTTCCACGGCGTAATTGGTTCCGCCTGCAGAAGACAGGAGGATGCTAGAAAGGCTAGGAGCGTCTCAGGGAAATTATAACATTCAATCCAAAAAGTGTTGGCGGGGTGAAAGGATATTATTAAGTTATTTTGCGGCGTATATGAGGCCAATAGAAAAAAGAAACGATTATTACAGTTGTGACAGGTTGGACTGAACAATAACGACTGCAAACGGATATATCATACGACGGTTGTCTTCTTGTGCAAAATTCTTTTCTCTTTCATGCGGCGAATCTTCTTATGAGAGAACATCACTCCCTTCTCTTTAAACGTGAACTTCTGTTGCGTGTTTATGCTACCCCTTCCAACAGAGAAGGATAGCCAACCTACACTTACCTAGATAGCCTTCCTAGATTTCTGGTCCGATTTCTTTTTTGCGTTCAAAAGCTATGATCACGCATACAGTGTAATAAATGACCGCTGACAGTTCCACCACTGCACCGGGAAATTGCTTGAATTGAACGCTTTAATCGACGCAATAAGCGTCCGAAATACGCCGCTTGATATGCAAATTTTGTTACTAATATAGGCACCAGAAAGGGTCCTGATTGTTGCGTGTTTTGTGGCGCAAGAGCTAGATACCTCCTCATTGCGATTGGTCTCACTGCTCGTTAGCGTCTGATTGATTGGGGAATTCGGATCGACCAGCGAATAAAGCTGCGAAGCGCAGGGATTAAGCTAAACTATTCTTTCCAGCTCCTTCTTCGTTTTTCAACCCCTAATGGCCGAGGACCAGCCTACTTCGTGGGATTAATTAGCGAGGGCAAAAAACGCCGGGACCAATTGCGACTGCCCGCAAATGAGCCACAAGCCAGCGCCAGGGCTATGCGCAATCGAGCAATCGAGTGCAACGTCAGTGGCGGGCAGGTAAGTGCTCGAGTACCTTTGGCGGTTGCGCTTAAAGAAAACTGCGAAGACAGCATCGTGCCAGGTGTATAGACATCTCAGGCAAGAGGGTGTGCCGTGGCCACACATTTATAAGATATGGGACTATCCTTCAGTTAGGAATGAGAGAGCGCACGAGAGCTGCCATAAAGGATAACGTGAACATTTTAGTAACGTCCAGAGCCGCAGTGCGATGGCCTGCAACAGATCTTATTTTTTTAGTACAAGATGAAAACGGCACACACAGAATGATCCTAACTACAATAAACACTGCCTGTCCAAACAAAAGTAGCCAATTGATCATTTAGAAGCAGCTTCGAGATGTCTGCCAATATAGCTAAGTGCTGACAAATGCAAGTATCAATCACACTTTCGCAATGATTGCCTTCTCCAACCATTTGACGTAAAATCGTATTAAAGTAAAAAGTGGTCATCTGAAACGTCAATAACGTGAGATTAAAAACTGCTGGCAGATGAGCATTGCGAAGCTCAAAATATTGTGCGAAAGCTGTTTTTTGCAAGTGGACACCACCCCGACGTACCTGAAAGCTCGATTGAGGTTTCCACTAATCTTGGGAGGCAGGTATGCGCGTCTTCTGCCTTTTAATCTTCAGTGCCAATTTACCCAATGTACGCAGGCGGCCTATGCTCCAGTGCCGCGCTTCTGCAGCAGTGTTGTCAGTGCCAGCGCGTGTTGCTCTAGTGCCTTGTTTCTGCCACAATGTTGTCCACGCCAACGCATGCAGCGCACACCCCTCTGTCACTACCGCCACATAACTCAAAGAGCGAATATTTGTATTAGTATTAGCGGACGAATAAGACAATGTGCAATGCACAGCGCGAGTGTGTGGTGCAGTTTAGCACGAGGCGCGTTCGGCTGCGGCCACAGCATAGTGCTCTCATGCAGTGGCCGGCGACGCTATCTCTGCGCAGCTGCCGGTTCGGATCCGAATCATTAATATTTACTTGATTTATTTTTCGATCAATTTCACTTGGTACAAAGCCACAAACACCTCAAACATGCAAACATCACAAGATCTTGTTCGGAGTTGACGGGTTGACCCCTCGGACTAGTGCTTTCGCAATGAAAGATTCAGTCTGCAGTTATTCTTCCTCTTTCAAACTGGGCACATGATGGGCTGCAGGTCTTCAAGAAGCATTGATAGGACGTATAGTCCGCATGCACCGGGGAATTACAAAGAAACATAAAGAGAATATGACGCTATCTAAATGACGCAGCAATATGATATCGTGTTGAGATATTTTTGCTGCAGTGCTACCTTACTCATTCTTTGCTTGGCTTCTTCAGCCGTCGCACCAATAAGTGCTTTCTATTTTTTAAGCACATCCCTAATGTGAGACAGCAGATCAGTGCTCTCATTTCCATAATTCTCCCCGTTTCAGAAATAGATGAGAGACGCGACAGCAGACGCAGCGATCGGACGCGTTGCACATCGGCTCCGTCGATTTTCGACTGGAACCGCGGCAATCTGGTGTAACACCTATCAAACCTGTGCGACTGCATCTGTGAAGTCAGCAGGATCCTGGAGACACCGATCTGACCCAGGTACGCCCAATTTTCGGCCATTTCGAGCAACCCTCCGCATCACCACGTAGCGGTCGAGCTAAGCCTAACGGCTTCGGCTCCCCCGCCGCTGGCTGCGGAGACGCCCGCCGGTCAACCGCTCAACATGGCTCTGCCTGAACAACGCGGATACGACCCCACGACTCTGTCGTGGTCGTCTGTCCCTGCAAGCCAACCAGAGGATGGCCCATCCACCATTTCGGCGCAGCAAGCTGCCCTTTTTCAAGTCGTTGAAAGCCGGCGCCGCCGCCGGCAGAACGCACGAGGAGCTGCAACGCCCAAGACTCCTCTCGACAAATCAGCAACGGGAGACGCTCGCGCTCCGTCTTCTAAAGGTCCACAAAAGTCATTTTCACCAGTCTCCAAGTGGACGCCGAAGCCGACGGTCAGGATGAACCCTGACGATTACGTGATCGTGCTGCGGCCACGCAGTACGGTCGCCCTCAAGACAGCATTCCAGCAAGGTGAGCTCGGCGCTGCCATTTCGGAACTCATCGGCAGACAGCATATGAATGCGATTACAATTTCTCCCAATTGGGAGCAAAACATTATCGTCTGCGGCACGCAGAACCCCGAGGTAGCTCAAAAGCTTCTGACGGACATCCAAATTACAACCAGCAAAGGATCGCTCCCGCTTCACGGACACCTCAAGCTCACCGGTGATGTGTGTCGTGGTGTGATTTCTGTGCATAACCTTGAAACCAGCGAATCCTTGAAACATAGTGTGCAGTGGCGCGGTGGTGATTTAGTCCATGTGCGCAAGCTGGGAAAATCGAATGTAGCTGTGTTGACTTTCGAGGGACGCAGCGTTCCGCGTTACGTCCATTATAATGCAGAACTGACTCCCGTCAAGGAGTATAAAAAAACGGTGCCAGCGTGCTACCGTTGCGGCACACTGGGGCACCGGGTGGACAACTGTCCCACCCCGGTCAAGGAAAGATGCGGCCTTTGTGGTCAAAACGTGGGGCTTGGTACTGAGGGGATGGCCCCCCACGTCTGCAACCCTATGTGCTTAATCTGCGGGGGCCCGCACCTCACCAGCTCCCGCGAATGCACCGCCAAATTCATCAAGCTGCCGCAGCCAGGGCCCAGGACGCCATCCAAGGGAGCCAATTCCGGCGCTACACGGGGAGGGCGGCAGCAAAACAACCAGAAGACGCCACGACGTGGCGTGATGCCTCCCCCAGGCAAGACAGCAACGGTAACGCCACCACCCGGAGCAGCGGAGTTCCCAGCTCTCGGCGCTTCACCTGGCGGAGCCGCCTGCAACCAACCCAAGGTAGGCAGCTGGGCGAGGGTCGCCTCCTCTTCTTCCCCTCCTCCCTCCTCCCCCACCAGCACCGCCGAGACGCAAGAACTCAAGCGCGAGCTCGCCCTCTTGCGAGCTCAAAACGAAAAACTAGCCAGCGAGCTTAACTCGCTCAAAGCCAAATTCCCTACTCAGCCCGCGTCGAGCGAAGAGGAAGAAAATATCACAGACAGGGAGATTCCTACTAATGTGGAGAGTCGCGCCGCGGCCCTGGAGAGCCGGGTGACCGCAATTGAAACACAATTGGCTGACCTCCCCCAAATTATCCACGATACCATTGCGCGTCAGGTGGAGAGTGTCATCGCACAGGTGACCCAAGCAGTAACTCACATTATCCAAAAATGGATAAAAGACAATCCGCGCGTCCTTAAACGCGTAGGGCCCATCAGGGACGATAACCGCCCCTCCAAATTCAACAGAGTTATTCCCGATGAATTTGACTTCTCGGAAGACTCCTCCACGTCTGCGCCGGGCACTAGCGGACTGGGGAGTCTTAACAACGTAACCCCACCCTCTGCCTCCGACCATGGCCCCCAACCCTAAGTCGCGAGCAAGAGCAACTCAGCCGCTTACAATAACGCAGTGGAACTGCCGAGGTCTCAAGAACCGCACGAAGCGGACTCATCTGCGCATCTATCTTGAGACCTTTGAGTTTCTCGTCGCCGTGGTTGCCCTTCAGGAACCCGGCGCCGGTGCCAAACTCACAAACTACACTACATTTCAACACAACCCGCAGACATGTATACTTGTTCACAAGCAGTATACTGCGCAGGAAGTCACGCTCCCCACAACACCGCCTTTCCCATACACGATGGTGTCCGTGCTGCCCCTAAAGCGGTCTGACCCACCTGTACACATTCTAAACATTTACTGCCCACCTAAACTTAAGAACGTCACGTTCAATGAAATTTTCACCCAAGCAATGCAGGTGGCGGGAAGGGATCCCCTTCTGATCGTCGGCGACTTCAACGCCCCGAGCAGGCTATGGGGGTACCCCCGGGAGGACAGACGTGGGCGGAAGCTTGCGGAACTTCTTTCCACACTTGGACTTACTTTACACACTGATCCCGCCAACCCAACACGAGTCGGAAATTCGATTCAACGAGATACTTGCCCGGACCTCACATTTACACGCAACATACGCCATGCCGACTGGCTGAATACAGAGGACACTCTGGGTAGTGATCACTGTATAATCAACACCACCATTTACATGCGTCCCCTGAAACGCCCACTAACACAAGCTCGTGTACCGGACTGGACGACTTTCCGCACATCTCTACCTATCGTAGATCCCCTCCAGTCGGGATACGACGCATGGTCCAAATCGCTCACGTCTACACTCACGCAACACGAGAAGCAGATACAGCTCACAGAAACACAAACGGACGTGGACAACCACTTGCTCCACCTTTGGGAGGCCCGCCGCAGCCTCACCAAACGATGGAAGAAACAGAAACATAACAGACGCCTAAAGAAACGCATCCTCGAACTCACACAACAAGCAGCGGAATATGCTACTCAGCTAGCCGACACTAACTGGGTGGACCGGTGCAACGCGGCTGCGCGCCAGATGTCTGGCCGCAACACGTGGCGCCTATTCCGCGCTCTCATCGATCCAATACAAACACGCACGGAAACCCAACGCCACTTACATAGGGCATTGCACAACTTTACAGGAACGACAACACAGCTAGCGCACACGCTCAGGGATCGATACCTTTGTACCACTAAGGACCCCCGGCAGGCGGCGTACTCGTATGCAGGCGAAGAGAACGCGGAGCTGGACAAGCCGTTCCAGCTCCACGACCTCCGGGCGGCCTTAAGCAAGATGAAGCGGGGCACTGCACCTGGGCGCGACAAGGTTACGGTCAAGCTTTTGGCCAACCTTCCCGACGCAGCCTACACCGCGCTCCTCAAATACATCAATAGCATTTGGGACGGAGAGACTCCTCTCCCTCTCGATTGGAAATCGGCTCTCGTGACCTTCATTCCGAAGGCCGGCAAACCTATCGATGTGGAGAACCTTCGCCCCATCTCTCTGACGTCTTGTGTCGGCAAGCTGATGGAGACGATGGTGCGCGACAGACTCTCCGATTATCTCGAAACACAGCACATTTTCGCGGACACCATGTTCGGTTTTCGTCCTCACAAGTCAGCACAGGATATACTTCTGCAGCTCCACCACGACATCTTAGATCCTGTCGAATGTCCCCAAAACGACAAGGTGGTCCTGGCCTTGGATCTTAAAGGCGCATTCGACAACGTCAAACATGCAGTAATCCTGGACCACCTCAGTAACACCAACTGTGGCCACAAAACATTCCATTACATAAGTCAATTTCTTACAGACCGTCAAGCCTATATACGCATACAAGATGCGGAACACGGGCCATACACCATCGGCTCGAGGGGAACACCTCAAGGCGCGGTCCTGTCTCCCCTGCTCTTCAATTTGGCAATGCTTCGCCTTCCCTCCAAATTGTCTTCTCTGCCCGGGATACATCACGCTCTTTATGCGGATGACATTACAATCTGGGCCACGCAAGGCAACCTGGGCCACATGGAGTCCTGCCTGCAAGCAGCAGCGACCCTAGTCGACGACTACGCGGCCTACTGCGGACTCCAGTGCGCCCCAGCTAAATCAGAATTTGTGCACTTACGTCCCTCCCCCCGGGACACAACTCCGCTTCGCATCAGTCTCCCCTCGGGACCGATCCGGGAGGCCAAGGAGATCCGCGTCCTTGGCCTCTTCATACACCACCAACGCAGAGTCGACACCACCATAGCCAAACTTCGCACGGTGGGAGACCAGGTGGGCCGAATGGTCCGCCGGGTCTCAAACAAGCGGGGCGGATTACGAAGCAAGGATGCACTGCGGCTTGCCCATGCTTTCGTAACGAGTAGAATCCTCTACTCAACTCCCTACTTGCACCTGCGCAAACATGATGATGACCAACTGGAGGTCATCCTGCGGAAAGTCATCAAGCGGGCTCTCGATCTTCCGATCGCCACGTCCAACCAGAGGCTTCTGGCCTTGGGCGTGGTGAACACATTTCGGGAGCTTCGAGAGGCCCACTTATGCAACCAATACACGCGTCTTGCACAGACCACGTCCGGTCGCCGCCTCTTGGACCGGCTACACATCAAACACGACTACCACATTGAGGAAAGGGAGAGAGTGCCAGAACCCTGGAGACGCGCCCTCCGGGTCCGACCCCTTCCCCGCAACATGTCCAGTGAAGACCATAGCGGTCGTCGCCAGGCGCGCGCGGAAGCGTTGGCGCGATACTATGGTAACCAAGAACATGTGTATTACGTAGACGTTGCCGGCCCACACCACGGGGGGTGGTACACGGCCGCAGTCGTACACAACACAAACACAGTTAACGGGCTCACTTTCAAAGCCTACAGCGCAACACACGCGGAGGAGATTGCCATTGCTCTGGCTCTCACGAATCCCAAGTCAAAACACATCATCACCGACTCGCGAGGGGCCTGTCGGAACTACGAGTTGGGCTGGGCTCCCCCGCTTGCCTGGCGCATACTGGAATATCGCTGTCGATCTGAAGATCCAACTCCACGCAACCTGATTTGGGCCCCCGGTCACCAGGGCCTCCAGGGAAACGAACAGGCCGATCAGGCCGCCCGCGCACTCTCTCCCCGGGCTATCTCCCTGTCCTTGGAAGGGTACTCCCAATCAGACAATCTGGCCATTACATTCAAACAAATCACCGATTACTACAAGGAGGAGCACCGGCGCTACCCGGCCCCTTGTAAGGGTCTGGATCGCGCTGACGAGCGCCTCCTCATCAAAATTCTCACTAACACTGTACTGTGCCCGGCGGTGCTTAAACACTTCAATACATCCTTTGATGGCACGTGCCAGTTCTGTGGGGAGGTGTCTGACACCTTCCACATGGTTTGGGCGTGTCAATCTAACCCATCTATCCCCCCCAACCCCAACCCCACCAGAGAGGACTGGGAGGCGGCCCTGCTCGGCTGTCAAGACCTGAAGAGCCAAAAGGCCTTGGTTCAACGGACGCGGGCGGCGTTGCTTGCCAATGGGGCCCCGGAATAGGGGCTCCACCTAGTACTGTGAGGGGAAAGGGCCAATAGGGTCCTACCCCAATCACCTTTCTGTAAAAAATTTATTGCTTATAAATGTTTTTCACCACCACCATCCCCGTTTCATTCCTCCCATCTTTCTTCCTTTGTTTATTTCTTCCCTTCTTTTTTTCTTTCTGGATTTTCACCTTCCTTTAATTTTTCTTTCCTCCTCACTTTATTTGGTTGCTCTTTTATTTCCTTTTTTCTCTGACTCTTTCACTGCTTAGTATTCGCGCACCGCTACAAAAATAGAATATTTGAGCATCACTGCCATAATAGCCCGAGAAGTGGAGCATATGACATATGCTGGCCAGAAAGAGTAGACGAAATTCGTGACGCAATCATCAAGGCGTTCACTTGTCATGGCATGACAAGCATTATTAGTTGTAGGAAACAAGAGGAGCAAAACCCAACTGATAAACGTGGCAGCAACAGAAGCACGGGAACAACAGCCGTCAGTTATAATTACAGCGCCGACAGGCTCAACACCTCTGGGACTGTAAGCCTCTCGGTTTGCACGTGCGATGAGTGCAGTTCTGCCGACATTGCTGCTCTGACAGCGCCGTCTATTTTGGTGGCTCTGTTCAGCGTTCTCGCTGGCCCGGAAACATGTCCCAGGCTTAATATGAGCTCGCAATTGTAATTCAAATGGCGCAGCTTTGATACGTGCGTCCGCATCGCAAAGCGGAAGGAAGAGGTGGGAAATATAAATGAATAAATGTCAGCTCAAGTTGGGATATGTTCTGATTCTGAGGCTAGGGGTTCAGTCGTTGTGTACTATACTGCAGACGAAGACTGCGCACACAGCTGACTGAAGGGTATGCAGTCTTCGCTTGTCTGCTCGATAGCTTGAAGAGGGACACACACACACACACACACACACACACACACACACACACACACACACACACCACACACACACACACACACACACACACACACACACACACACACACACACACACACACACACACACACACACACACACACACACACACACACACACACACACACACACACACACACACACACACACACACACACACACACACACACACACACACACACACACACACACACACACACACACACACACACACACACACACACACACACACACACACACACACACACACACACACACACACACACACACACACACACACACACACACACACACACACACACACACACACACACACACACACACACACACACACACACACACACACACACACACACACACACACACACACACACACACACACACACACACACACACACACACACACACACACGCACGCACGCACGCACGCACGCACGCACGCACGCACGCACGCACGCACGCACGCACGCACGCACGCACGCACGCACGCACGCACGCACGCACGCACACACACACACACACACACACACACACACACACACATGTGCACGCACGGAGAGGTGCAATACTGATCGATCGTGGCCAGAAAGGCGGCCACCTTGCGGTTAGGCGAAGCAATGGTTGGCGTACGACGGATCGTGAGAGACAGGAAATCAATTCTGGTTACACGTGGGGCAAACGTACAGGAAACGCGCGCGCTATGGTTCTCGTCTTCGAAGTTCCTCCATTTCGGCGGATGACAAGATGTCGGTTTTTTTTATGAAGCTATAAGTCAGTTTTAAAAGGTCATTTTTTCAAACTGTTGGCACATCGCGTTTGTATCTCGCTTATCGTCTAGAATATTTTTTATTCATGATTTCACGAGAAACTATATTGAAAATATGTACCTGTTTTCGATATCCAACTAGGTTTGTTTTTTGCTCTTCTTTTTAACGTTTAGATCTCCTTGACACACTTATTATGTCCTTGATGACTTTTCACCTAAGCAGCCGCGCATGCTCCCGCTTTTTGTCGGTAGGGTTTATCTTCTTTAACATCCCAAACCGACTCGGGTTATGAAGGCTGCCGTAGAGAAGGGCTATTACCAAAATGTTCGACCTCCTGCGGTTCCCTAACGTGCACTGATATAACACAGTAAGGACGCTTCTTGCATTTCGCAGCCATCAAAATGCGACCGCTGCGCCCGGAATCGAACCCATATTTTCGGGTCAGCAGCAAAACTCCATAACCACTGAGCCACCATTGCGGCTGTTCCGCTTTTTATTAGAGGTTCGTGTGCACACAGCGCTTCTTGTTCTTTTTGGTTGCCATTTCTGGTTGAGCAAGCATGAAGTTTTCTTGCAGTTCGTCCATGATATCACTGATGGAAGAGTTTTTGCGAACACAACACGTGGTTTCCTTTTCCCTCATTCACAAATAAAAACTTTGATTCTATAGAAGTAAATATTAGTCTTGTAATTCCTGAAAATATATATTATTTCGATCAATCAATCAATCAATCAATCAATCAATCAATCAACCTTTTATTTCAGTTTGTACATACAAACTGGGGATGATGAGGAAAAAAAAACAGTGAATGATACACCACTTGACGGGCCTCACCACCCTTACAAGTCAGCAGTTGGCACCAGGAAAAAACAAACCACTGATAATAATTGAATACAAGTGTGCTAATAAAGTACAAATTTGACCAAAACAGATACCTAGTAATTGGCAGCAATAATTGTTAGCAAACAAAAGACAGTGAGGCTATGACACAGAGTGGCACAGCACACGCAGACACTTGACATCACTGTAGCACATAATGCTGAATAAGGCTTTTCGGGATGGCAGACAGAGACATAATATTCACTTGGTCACTGAATGAGGTATTCAGGAACTTTGGCGCAATATACCATAACATACAAAATCCATGGTTCTGCATTTTGGTAGTGCAAACCTACACTGCAATCTTATGTCGTACGATGAGTGGCGACATGTAATTGCTACAATTTGAGAAATGAATGAATCACCCTTTTTTATCGCTGTTTTATAAAGCATGCAAATCTGTACTCAAATATTTTTGTTGACCGGTAGGATATTATAATGTAAGTAAATGTGTCTAGTAGGCAAATCATACGACTCGTTGACAATTGCACGACGCATTTTCTTTTGCCCGACGTTGTTTGAAAAAATTCAACGATTTTCTTTATTTAATACCTAATGCACTCAACAGAACTATTAATTTAGTGCCTGTGTTTGCGCATCTCAAAATGTGTGTATTGTTGAGACAAAAAACAAACCCCGATGGCCGTTAACCAGCAAATCCACAGCTATATTCTTTCGCAATCTCAGGTACCAGAAAAGTTCCAGTATGTTCTACTACTAGCGGCGAAAAACAAAACGAAAAAGTGTGAAGTTGGACTATATGTGCTTCCGAAGCACTTGCGGCAAAATTATGCAATGTTTTCTTCACCGGTTTTATGTACAGCTAGACTAACGACAGTAGGCGCTTTCATAATTTATGAACGTCCACTTTTATGCACCACTAAACATTCTAAAAACAAATTAACTAGTGACCTTTCTAGTTTTCTCACTCCGTAAATTTTTAAAAATAAACTTTATCAACATACCTTGTATGCAATGTGCACGGCAGCACAGGATCTCCGTCTCAAGTGTATGTCTTCGGGCGCAGGCGTATCTTCCCTGTCTGTTAATTTCACTCAGAGCTGCCGTGAATCGTGGATGGTAGAAGAGTTTGCTTGCACCGGGTCCAGCCGTGACAAATTAAGCGTTAAGTTCTGTATGCCTCCCGCCTCCGTGCCCCCCGTTCCGCATTCACTGCTCTTCTCTTCACAATCGAATATTCAAAAGAAGTACTCAAAAACCTGTTTTTGAGTCCAGTCTCACCCTGTTTTTAACCGATGTACTCAACGAATAATTGTTACAAAGCGTTTATTTTATTTATCATCACAGTACAGGGAGGGATGTTCGCCAAGAGGCATAATTTGAAATGTTGGTTTGCTCTAAGACGGTGAGAATTGTGTTGGGATGAGCACTTATGAATGACATTTGTGAGGTCTGTTTCGTCATATAATACGCGCCAAGCTACTGCGCGTAAGCTCTAGCACCACATTTGCTGGTATAGAATTTCACAAAAGGGTCGACACAACTAAGCATATTCCGTTGTTAAGGGATTTGAATAGCGCTTAGTCGCCGCTAATAGCAGCAGCTCCTTGTGCACGCCACGACTTTAAAATTGTGCAAAACGGAGTCGACTACAGAAGCATTAAATTGTCTCCTTTCCTGAACGCCTGGTTACAATCCGCTGCAGTGCATTCGTAGTTTAAGTTTTTTCAGAATTCCACTTTCTGATTCCCGGTGTAGGACAAGCACTGACGACCACACGGCCACGAAGGCTTCTTTCAGAAAACCAAAATGTTCTAACAAAAGCAAGATATGTCGTATCATCATCGCTCCCATGTGATATTATGGCGCCTTACTATCGCTACGAAGTCGGCGACGTACCATATACTTTGAGGCAATAAATTGCCTCTGTCAGGCCAGAAATCACTTGCCAGCAGAGAGCTATGCTGGATGATTGCTTCGGCACGTGTGACCACGGCCTGACACTGAGTTGCTGCACAGACGAAGAGGGAAAAATATTCTCGGCACGTGGCGTTATGCCAGTTCTTTCGTAGCGACTCAGAATACTGTCTTCCAAAGCAATCATGTGGAGTCGCCCTTTTTGTATTGCTCTATCAGCCGCTACACACTGAATGTCATTATGCCAAAAACTTTGTACACGTCGACTGAGAGAAAACTGGGAAATGTCCTGAACGCTCGTACATTAATGATCATAGCAGTTATTCCCTTGTCCAAGGCCACAATGTAACAAGAAAACACAAAGGTCTTAGCTCTACGAGGCATAATACTAGCGTGAATGGACAATTTAAGGGGGGGGGGGGGGGTGTTCGCTGTAATCATCTTTAAGTTTCCGCATTTATTTTCTGTCCTTAGTTTTCTACGATCATTTCTTCAGATTTTTCGCGTTATCATAAATATCTTTTTAATGATTTATTACTGGCAGGTACAAGTTCCTACTGTTTACGAAAGACGTGAATGAAATTTATCGCTGATTAGTAAGGCAGCCACCTGAAGTACGTAAAACAAAATGGCTGTAGACAGGTCCGCTGGAGAACTCATTTCGCAAGAGCAGAGCCTACTAGACCCAATGAATTAGTGCTCATCATGTCGCTTTGAGACTTTAGACCCTCATAAACTATAAACCAATCATAAATTGGCTACTTTCGTACGTACCGCTGAGACCAAATCCGGAATGAGCATCTACACGACATCAAAAAATTCAGCTCTTTAACAAGGCTACTGCAGGTAGCAGCGCTGATTTTTAGATCCCTGCCCAACTTAAAAATGGGGATAGGCGCATTTTTACCTGAAGAAGCTGAGAATGCTCAAATGTATTTCATTGGAATTGGGCAAAAGCGCTACTTCCCAGTTGAATTGGACTGCTTGTTGGAACAGGACTTTCCCTCCGGGAAGCTTGTTAGGGCAACTCAGGCTGATGTTCGACAGTGAAGGCTTCTTACGAGTCCTAGGAGGAGCACAGAACATAGACGAAGCGCATGCAGCCATTTGTCCTATTCGCCTTCCGAAGAATTCGCCGTCGAGTACGCTTATTATCTAGAAACCTCACGGAGAGGTTTTTCATGCCGGCGTTCGTGACACCCTTACGCAGGTCCATGAAAGATGTTGAATTCCTCGATGACGGAAGTAGGCGAAGAAACAGATACGCGGATGTTTTGTTTGTCGGAAGATGCGGTTTGCGCAATTTTATGGAGAAAATTCACCATTACCTCCGGACCGTTAAAAGACTCCAATTCTCTTCCTCGTCACTGGAATCGACTTTGCAGGACATCTTTTTGCCCGAAAAGAAGATCAGGCGAAAGTGTACATCACACTTTGTACTTGCGCTGTCTCAAGGTCCGGCTGTTCATTTGGATCTGGCTGACGACATGACGGCTGTCAGTTTCCTTCAAGCCTTTTGCAGATTTGTGTCCAGACCTAGACTGTGTCTCAGGCAGTCTACACTGACACACACTAACTTTCGTCATGTGCTAGCAGAAGCTCAAGAAAATGTGGAGCACAATTCAATGTCCCGAAATAATCTCCTTACTCTCGGTTTCCATAACACAATAGAGGGTCATTTTTCCAAATGTCCTGTGCTGGGGCGGGTTTTGTGAAATACTCATGCAGTCAGTCAAATATTCAGAGAAGGACATTTGAAAGACGAGATGTCGGCGAGAATGAACTCATTACCATTCTTACCGAAGTAGACGCAATGTTTAATTCTCGTCTCTTCATCTACGTTTTCAACACTTTTGATGAATCTTGCCCTCATTCCCTTGCGTGTTTTTTCGTTGGACGACAGGTCACGTCATTCCCTCGGTTTAGCGTATCTTACACTTCCTGCTCCTGGTAAGACCGGCAGAGGAAGTTATGGCGACTCACGCAGGACCAATCACAAACAAGCTTTTTGGTTCCTCTTGATTAAAGAATATTCGAAAGAGTGTAGTAAATTTTTAATGAACCACTCAAAATACTTGGATCTCCTACAACAAAGTATAGTGTCGTTCTAGTCAGCGACAAACGCCCAAAGCTGCTTTGGACGCTGGCAAGAATAGAAAACCTGCATCGTGGTCCGGACAGAAGAGCTAGATAGTGCTCGTTTCGAGTCCCCTGCCTAACCACGGTGAGATGTCCCATTCATCACTTATGTCCCATAGAAATCACCTAGCGCCAACTGTCCGGCAGGGAGACTGTTGAAACTTCCTCTTCTCAGCACTAAAACAAATCTCCGCCATCATCATGACTGCAAGTTCTCTTGGGGGCTGCGTCTCTCGCGAAGCAGTGCTCATCTTCATCAGCCATTACTTGTCGCAGCAGTCTCGGCTTCGCTCTTTGAGACGCCCACGCTGCATCGCGTGGACCCTGTAGTCCATCACACAGGTTACATAAAGGCGCAGTGCGCACGTAGGTATCATGAAGATTCTGACGCAGGTAGGTGGTCGCAGCGATCTTGGGGCTTGTCTCTAAGCTCAAATGGCTCTTGTTGCTTGACGAGGTGAAAAAATAGACACATAGAAACAACTTAGAAAAGAACATTTCTGAACCTTGCGCCGGGCTTTGCAACGACATGAGGCGCAATATAACGATTCCTGAGCAAACTACGAATTTGGTTTTAATTTCAGGTTAGATTTGGCAGGCTGCCAATCAGGAAGGATCACGGTGGCTTCCTGGAGAACGTTAGGAAAGATTTGTGCACTAAATAGAAAAAAATTGCTGGCGGCGATAGCACTCTTTGTCTTCGGCATTGAAATTACTGAGGCTGGCAGCAGCGCATTGTACAAACAAGATTCAGAATATTGTAGATGACCGGCGCCAGTCGCAATATAAAGTCACAAAAATGACAGAAGCAGCTGCACTCTTCGCGGATCTCTGCAAGAATTTTAATTACTTCTAACGGGCATATGTCATGTAGCTCAGTCCGCGTGGCAAGCATAAAATTATAAAATCTGTGCCGGCTTCGACCAGAAAAAGAAAATAAATCAAATGAAATAAACATAGCATATATGTGCGTAATATAACACGCATATTTTGACAAATATAGTGTGCGGCCACCGCGATAACTAAAGGCTGTTCAGCATTGCGATGGAACACTTTTTTGAAACAAGCAAAGTCATGCTTTTTTGTGAGAAATAGCACACCTCTGGGCTTTCCGAAAAGAGCTACTGACTAGCGCCACCTTATCTTGAGCTCAGCCTGATTAAAACAGGACATAACACAAAATTCGTCAAAATGCTAAAAATAGAAAAAAAAGAATACGAGTCTGCCCGAGTACCCAGAGCGTAGTGCTTAACGTTGAGTGAGGAAATTCGTTTTTGCTTCAAAAAAATTGCCTAGATAAAAATTTGGGAGTGAGATAATTGCTTAGTTTGCCAGTACATTTAAATTTCTTCTATAATAGAATAAAAAAGTGATACTAAGAGATATACAAAAGCTGAACATTTTCACTGTAAACCTAGAAATAAGAATGACAACCTGCCAACTCCCACTTTACTAAAGCGCTCCTTTTAAGTATGAAGAGATCGAGGCAACTACGTTCCATTCGGGAATACTACAATGGAGTATTTAAGCATGACCAGCTTTGTCTGTAAATAAAAAAAGTTTTTCAGATTGATAGTCGCCTCCCACATTCTTGCCTCGAAAAGCAATATGTGCAGCAATTCGCCAGGCGCAGCTATTATAAAAATACTTAATATAAAGTGCTTTTGTCTTCCGTCAAAAAGCTACCACGCTTTGATGTGACCTATTAGGCAGAGCTCATGCCACCTGCACGGAAGATGCATCTACGCGGCGTGTTTAAAAATTTACCGCACAGACGCACCGCATTCAGGTCTGCTTAAAAGCTTCTTGAGTCCAATTTTGTTATTTATTCGGCACATCCTCCTATTGATGCTGCTCTGTTCGATAAAATGGACTAGCTTCAGTCCCAGATATTGCCGTGATTTTGTCTTGAGCTTTTTACGACAGTGTCACATTAGCCATTTACACGAATTGCCGAGATTTTCAGAGAAAAGGCGCACTTTGAGCCGTCAAGAACCTCTCAAAGAAACAACGTCCTTATAAATGTGCCAAGTACGACAAAAAGAGCTAGATAATTTAATTTCAGCAAGCTTAAGTTATCTTTTTGTAATACCTCAAGCATTTTGTGGAAAGTTATATGTATAGAGTGATGGGAGTGAAAGTGAAAATGTGGACGGCTGACAAGAGCCGAGTAGGGGTCAATAGCCAGCTCCGTAGCTTGGCGTTGGCCGGAACTTGTAAGCTGGTCTAGGGAGCACGGCTCGAAGGGCAACTCATGGCTTAATAGCAGCCGCCGCGGCGACTTGATACTGTTGACCTTAAATAAAAAACAACTTTCACGCTTGCCCGCAAACTTGCGCACGCTTCGCCTTGTTTTTGTCATCAACGGCTAAATCAACATAATTGCGTAAAGAGCTTTACTATTTACCAATAGTCGCATAGGATGGTGGAATAAAATTAGGCAGAAGCTGACCTAAATTCTGAACTCATCTCAGTGGGAAGCTGTCTATGCCTCATAGGTATTACATGGTAACGAGCCACCTATTCAATTCACAATTAAAAATTTCAGGTACACGCACGGCCACAGTCTAGCAATGCCGTTCAGTATCCGCTTATGTAATATTTAGGATAGCCAAACGAACTCGTCAACATCACTACGAGTAGAAGAAAAGAAATAAGTACGAAACTCGCCGCTTTAAAATTTGCAGCCGAGACGGAGAGGTAGCGGAGCTGCTCCTGGATCTTTTCCGAGAGAAATAATTTGGATCCTTTCTTTCAGAAAAATTGATTGTGAATGGGTTAGCTGCGGCCAGTATACACAAGAAATGAACGTTGAGAATGTGAAAGGGAAGATAAACATTATCCAGCAGCTACAATGCTTTTCGAGTATTTACTGAATAAAGGCCTAAATATGGTGCAACAGGCATTCACCAAAGTGAAAGCAGATAATTGTTCGCGCAGCGTGCGTTGCAGTACTCCGCAGCAGTTCCATTACCCTAGAATGCAACTGATCGAAGCGGCCAAATGATCCTCCGAATTCTCCCACACAGCTAAGAGGGGAACAACCCTGGCAGGAGAAAATAACTAACGTGAACATCTTTCGAATGTGCATGCTGCGTAGAGACTGAGAGCAAAGAAGGAAGGAATTCAGCAGCGAGGACAATTTGAGTGGGATGTGTAATAGTGGCTTTTGATGTACGAATAAGCGAAACGAGCGCCATCTAGGAAACCTTATCGGATGTATCGCTTATGGAGTGTATAGGAGAAGCGGGAAAAGAACTCTCACAAGAAAAGGAAGGAAGAATGAATGCATGAAGTACAGGTAACTCAAACTCAGCTCCGTTTTTTTTTTTGCGAATTCGGCGTGTATAAAAATAATTTTCAAGAGGGCATGAGCAAGGCAAACCCAGGCCGTTTCCGGCATTCTCTTTTTAAGTCACTCAGAGCGGCTGACAGTAACACTGACTGCGGGGGTCCTTTGTAGCGATCAATGGACTGCAAGGACACGTTCGCTACTACGGACTCGAATTTATTTTCCTGTTTTGTTTCGCTTCCCTTGTCCCCCTACTCATGTGTAGGGCAGCCAAATGGGCATGTCGTGGTGAACCTCGCTGGCTTTCTTTCCTTCTCTCTCTCCTTTTAAGCCTTTCGTTGAATGAGCTCTTAAATGAAAGGAAACTCGATAGACTTTTTATTGGATCTCTACGAAAATTGCTTATCGTGCGGTGCAGGATAAAACTGCAGTCACGGCAGTAAATGCTGAAATAGGCGCACACGGTTCAGCGAACGTTACATGAAGATTTTTTTATGGTGTGATATAAAAACACGTGGCTTATTCAACGCAATTTTAGTGACAAGTAATAAGCAGCGAATACTAACCCTGTTTACCGCAAACGTTGAAAGATTATCACTCAGCAAGGAGGTCAATCCTGCCATTTTGCACACCATTGACTTTAAAGTCCTGATGAACCTCCATATCATTATTCTCAAAATTAAGTTGAAAAATAATTAAACTTTTCAGCCATTGACGGCACACAGTGTGTTAATATTCGTTTAGTTTTATCGGGTCTGGGGGGGGGGGGGGGAGGCGCTAGATTCCACAACAGCTTTTCTTGGCGGTGAAGGGAGAACTACAGAGCCAAAACACACCCCTTTGTACCACGCAGTGTAATATAGTCCCCGGGTGCAGTCAATAGTTAGCTGTTAAAATAAATGCGCTCTGTAAACACTTATTATTTACAGCTTATTCTACACACAGCTGTGCATTTTCTACAGTAGAAAGTCAAGGAAAAAACTTGTTTTGGTTAGAAGAAACGTTTTGGTACGTCCAGTTATACTAAGCTTACATAGATAGCTCTAGTTACACCGCGGATGGAGAGAAGCAAGCGCGCAGCAAGCAGCGTGTCAGGCGGCCGTCTTGCGCCTGAACTATTGGCATAGTGACACAGTTACACGTGCTCCGCTTCTCAACTCTTCACTGCGAAAAATGTGCTTGCCCAGTTTACCTTGTTCACGTAGTTATTAACACGACGATGACACCTCGCAAGAGTGTCGCTGTCATCGAACTAGTTTGCCGCTGCCACTAACTTCCGCCAATCGAACACAAATATGTTCAGTAGCCAATTAACGAGGATAGGTTTACTCGGTATCAAGGTCTGTGTTAGACCACTTGGTTGGAAATCGGTTTTTGAAGCTAGCGTTGAGCTCCAGCACGGATAGAGTATTGTAAGCTGACCATGGCTTAGTTTACAGGTTTGTACATATGTATCCCCTTGCCAAAAGTAACCGAGCACCTGGTTTTTGCTTCTGAACCGTATAACGGAGCCTTTAAGGCAGCCCTAAAGATCGAAAGGTGTCGGAACGTGAGGATAAATGTTGACCTCACTTTACACAGATTCATAGATTAAGGGCTGCCATAAGTGTTTTGCTACGCGACAAAAAAAAATAAACCACCGTTGCCCGGTTACTTTTGGCAAAAACGGTACAACTCTTGCCCTCTGGCTTCGGAATCAGTCGTGCGGACAGGACGACGGCGACACTTACATCGTAAAGCCCGGAGAAGCAGGCTTATGATGCCATCTCTATGAAAGAAAGCACAATTGGGTAATTCTTGAAGTAAAAACTTCATCGCAGAAGAGCACTGCACGCGCTTAAGAAAGCGTGTCGCGCCTTAAAGGCCTATCTTACTCTCTATGAAACATCATTCCATCATACCGAAACACACGGACATCTTTTGTGATGCTCTAAACATTAACCGCCTAGTACACAACATAGAAACAAAATCCTTGGGCTGTATAATGTAGGCATAGAGTTAATGTGCTTGAATTCCGAAGAATAGGTCACAAATGCAGTGCGCTCTCGGTGCCGTGGACAGCCACCGTCGTTGTCGTTTTAGATGTTCTTCACGTTAAAATCTCGAATGAAAGCGAATGCAAGTTTCAATCGAAGTAATTTCTCGTTACATGGGAAGAAGTTCTAACAAATGTTTCAGATTATTTTAAACACCCAACTTCTCGGACCATTGTATTGTAATCATAATGTTTAATGTGTTAGAACCGCTTTTGTTGCTGCGACACCCGAGCCTTACGAAGCGATAGTTTTACGTCAACCTATTTCCCAGAGGCCAGTGAAGACTTGGCAAATTAACTTCTAAATATTCAGAGAATAAGAGCAAGAAAATTCTCTTGACATCAAGGTTCAAGTAATGATGGAAAATTGATTTTCTCTTGTGCTTTGAAGAGCGCGAAAAATGCTGTAGTACACTTGTCTGCGGGCTGGAATAATTTACGGTTAAAATTGACAATATTACTCTATCCACACATTTATAATGGCTATAAATAAACTAAAAATTAATCGTTCAAGTCATACGAAAGGAAGAAATGAGAGCATAGCAAAAAAATTTTTTCTTGCTCTAGAGGTTTGTATTTTTCTCCTTTCAGAGTTTATTTAATTATTTATCTGAGAGTGTTGGTAGTACAAAGTATTCTAACATAAAGCCTCAGCGGTATTTGTAGGAATGCTTTTTTTGGCGTAAAGTTCCCTCGACCAAGCAAACACGGGCCTATCGATTTAGCGTGCTCACTTTACTGCCTTTCCGCTATCAGGCGCCTAGTGACTGACCCTAAGTGGCACGAGGAGGCACTCTGAAAGCTTCGACCGCTGAGAGCTGCTGCTGCATGCAGGCTCTTCCGACGCGTGGCCCCCATCGATTCCCTACCTTCGCAAGATCCGATCTCCTTCGCATGTCATCGTTTGCCCTGCGAATGACTGCCAAGCTCGGTTGACGTCGATTCGTGCTCTGTGCAACCAGAGCACTTATCCCGCCTCCTGTGAACCTTACAAAAGAAAATACCTTGGCATGAAGATGGGCACTCGGCTCGTGGGAAGTCTATCCGGCCGAAAAAGAAACTCAAGTGCGGAGATGTTTGTCATGGAGAACGGTGCACCTGCTCCCAGGCATGTGCACCTAGCAAAGATAAACGAAACAACCAAGAAGGAAATCATGCCAGGGAACTGCGAAGACAATATGGTATTGTTTGCGTCTTCCTTTCTATATATGGTTCAAGTTTTTTTCCTGTGAGCCTAATTGTTCTCGATCATTAAAAATAATAAATCGAGATTTTTCCTTTGGGCCTTTTTCTCCTTCCAGGCGATGACTACGGAAGATTATAACCTACTAATGCACTTTATGTAAGGATTGAGAGAATTCAGTATAGAGGAGCACTGGCCTAAGAAAACTATGTTAATGTTGCACACGGGTGATTATGCAGAGTGTGCTTTTATTCGCGACTAAAATTCCGGCGTTTTATAATAGTTATATAAATTGGTTGCTCTGTTTACTGCGAGAGTGCCAAAATTATAAGCGGCGACGTAGAAGAGTCATTAGGGGCAGTATTCTAAAGGAGCGAACTTTGCTATAAGGGGGCAGATGTAGGATAAAACGAATGAATGAGATAAGGAAATGTGCTTTATTACAGTGGCTGTGGAGTAAGAATCAATGTTGTAAGTCACTGGGCGATACCATCCTTCTTCAATGAACTTGGACTTGCTTAAAAGGATGATAATCGCCGCAAACTCTATGACTTGTTTCTTTAAAACCAAGCATTTCGACAAAATTGCCTCTCTCGTTGCCGGGATTATAATTTCAAATAGGCTTAGTTGTTCAAGAGCAGAAAGCAGCCGGTCCTCTACGCTTGCTTTTTGTTATGACCATAAACAGATGCATTTATTGCAAAAAAAGAGAATTTCCTCGGTGTGGTTAAAATTTTCTTCTGGCTCTGTTCATCTTGTGAAAGCTCTGAACGCCGCTTTTCCTTTTTCGCGTGCACCTCTGGTAAAATGGTAAATTAAGTACGCCAACGACCCTCGTGATCGATGCGACTACTATCAGCTGAAGCTCTGTGATGTCGTACAAATAGAAATTCAGTCCGTATTCTTTTTATTCTACATAATAATAACAAGCCTCTTTAGCGTTTATTTAAACTTCGTATCCTTCGATTACTGAATAGTAATCCCTTGATAGGCTTTATTTGGTTCCGCAGTATGCCGTTCATTTACCAGATGATGATAACGAGGAATAATTGCAAGCTCCAAGCACTAAACAGTACTGACGTAAAAAATAATTTCCTTAAAAATATGTGACTCACTGGATGGTCTGTCATTCCACTCTTGAGTTCTCTTATGGTTCTTAAAGATTTCCAAAAATTACCATTACAATTACCAAACTCGTTATTTATTTCAATGAACCGCGCATAGAGGTGTTAGATAAATTCTTGTCAATTGTTTTTTAGGATGCTATTGAGAAAACAACATGCAGAAGCGATGCGACCAGCATCAGGTCCTTCCAACTTGAACGCATACTCTTCGACCGCTATGCTGAGATCTTTGGCCTGGAGAAATGTAGGGGATCTATAAGGAGCTATTCCCATTGTCGATAGTTTTGCTATTGATGCATCCACGTGTGTTCATACTGACGGTGCCAGCAACGTACCAAGTATGCCTCCCACAACCAATATACCCTGAGCGGTGGAAGTGAAGCGCATTACAAAGCAGCGCTTGGCACTGCCGCCGCAGTCCCACTCACCAAATCATCCCATCGTAAGCGTTGGTCACTGTAGTTGGACAACTCTTACAGCGGCACATCAAAGTCAGGACTGGAAGAGAAAAGAAAAGTTGATGATTATTGATTTTTATGGCGCCAGGGCATCTGTGACCAAAGAGCGGCATGGCACAAATATTTTCGACTTCTCAAGGTGGGGTCAAAGACCAATTTCCCAAGCATTTCACCCTAAATAAGCCGAGCACCAGACAAGGGGACCGCTTGTACCCATTGTACCACCGGTGGGTGCCCGGCTGCACTGGAAATCGAACCCCGCACCTCCCGCATGCGAGGCGGGTGCTTAATTTACTAGGCCATCGCTGCGGTGGCGGGAAGAAAAGTTAATGACGCCGGACATTACGTTCCATGCAATGGTGTGGTCTTCGAGGCATGACATAGGAGAAGGATGTGTATTAACTCCTTTGACACGGAGTTTATTAACGTACACCATAATCACTCGGTAAGTGGATTTTGACTTTAGTCTTCATCAGTATGCGAGCTCTTTTTATTCACTCCCTGGAGCGTCTTTTCTTTTTCCGCTTAAGCTATCGATGGTAGGCTAAAGATCGTCAGTCAGTTATTATTGATAGACGGTGCCTCCAACATTCAGAGCGCCACCCTGTCACCGTTCTTTTTTAGCCCAATGGTATACCCTGCAGAAGCGCCGTGCAGCGCCTGTCGCGGCTACAAATAGCCACATACCAATGTGCCTTTTTATCGAGCAGCGCGCTGTAGAGCGGGCGGCTCATACATAGATCTCTTTTTGTTCTTCTATAACCCAATTTTAACCAATTCTTGCCCCCAAAAATGTTTCCTAAAAATCAGGTTAAACCACATTCCTTCTAATAATAATAGTAATTAATAATTGGTCTTTGGGGAAAGGAAATGGCGCAGTATCTGTCTCATATATCGCTGCACACCTGAACCGCGCCGTAAGGGAAGGGATAAAGGATTGAATGAAAGAAGAAAGGAAGAAGAGGTGCCGTAGTGGAGGGCTCCGGAATAATTTCGACCACCTGGGGATCTTTCTTCCCGGAAATGCTCCTTCTAGAGTAAACAAAAGGACAAGAGAAGAAGGGGCTCGTTTTGATACACTACATGTGTGAAAGGCCATATATAGAGAACGCACGTTTCCTGAACAAAGTTGAAGGCCCTGCACGGAAATTAGCGGAAATTCTCTGCCTATTCTAGAGCAGTGCTCTTTCAACTGGTGATATTAGAACTCTCTTAACGCCCATTTTTCATGACGTGATTTAATTTAAGGATGTCTTCGTAAAGTAAATTCAAGATGCCAAAACTTGAGTACGGACCAGGAATTTATTAGGCATCAAGTACTAAGCGCAATTCACGCTAACGCCAACCTGCTGTAGGGCTCTTGTCCGTTAAAAAAAACGATATAATTGGGAATGTTTGCTACAAATAAATCAGTGCGAAAGCGCAGATATGTGCCACGTAGAAGAAGACGAAGACCTGGATTGCCCCGGGACGGAGCGCTCGCGTTTCTCGGACACGCAGTCAGCAGGAGAGGATTTTGCTAGACTTCGAACTTCCGGATTAGTGCTTTAATTCGCTCTAATAGCCGCTGTGTTGTTTACTGACTGTTTTCGCATTGTACAAGACAGGCAGGTCTAGCATGCGCGCGAGGTAAGGCGTTGGAGATTGACAGTTCACGCGGCGAAATAATTGCCTTCTTGTCAAAATAATTGCAAAGTTAATTGTGAAAAAATCTAATTTTATCAACTCTTTTTTCTGCGCAACCTGCCATTTGCACGTTTTTCATGTTGTCAAATATTTAGAAAAAAAAATTGCGTCCCGCACATAAACATTTTGCTGCAGAAAAAAAAAGGACCTGAAAAGCCTTGAATTATGTATATTTTTACTGAACAACCCGATTTGTACCGGAATTTGAGCTAGAACCATATACTTCCCATCTTAACCCTCCCCCTCTCCCCCGCATTTTTTTTTTAAAAATAAAACCCGAATACGAAGTGCACTACTTTTACAGCGACAAGTTTGGTGATATACGTATCTTCGCCCTTGACTCGCGGATGTATCACGCAAGACATTCTTCTCCTTTCATGGAGAAAATTCTCAGAAAGTGGCGCATGCAGTTTTAACGCCACCTAAGTACAGCCTCTGTCTCTTAGAAGGAAGAATAATGCTTATTCTAAACGTTTAAGATGCAGAGACACAAAGCAATGCATTAAAACCTGAAATTCATTTTAAGGAACCAGAGTCTACCTCAGACCTCAGGTGCATAGAATTAAGTTATAATTTAGTTTGGGTTATTTTAGCGCGTGTGGGCAACACACAAGAAACGTCGGAACATTTTTATGGACGCCCTGAAAGTCCCCGTAAACCACACAATATGGAATGTAGGGTTCAGCATCACGACCCTGCATGTGCACTACGAGCAGCTCTGCATTAGGAGATTGCGAATTATTTTTGGCCACCTCGTGTTTTCGCCTTTCTCTAATTTTGCAAGCCCACACCTGTTCTGCTTTTACTTTTCATCGAACCATGACCTTGTTCTCTGAGGTACCAGGTCTTGGCTCATGCATGGACATGGTGGCTTCTTGCCAGCCGTGGCCTCAAAGGAACGGGTCTAACCGCTAGAGAGTTGGTAGAAGTTTGCAGCAAGCAAAGAGAAGGCCTATTTACTTCAGCAGCTTGAGTGTTTTGGGTACTTCCGCTACATTTCGATTCAAGTATTTCTTACTCTGTTATTCTGTGTAGCACCTCCCACTTCGCATTCTTTTAATTGCCTCTGTATTTTTTAGATGGCCATGAAAACTTTCAACGTCATCGTTCAAATTTTTCAGCGACCACCGCCGAGAGTAAATGTCGCCTACAAATAGGAACCCAGACCATGTGCTCACGCATTAAACTTTTAACTACTCACTGAAGCTGTGCTATACGTTGTTTTCAAGGTGACATTGATGGTCTCGCATTATAAGAGTCCCGCTTCATCCACCCTTTAATGCTAAATTTACAAATTAATCGAAAGAAACTACTACCGGCCGTTGTGGTAGCTAATGTAGAAACATATTTGAAAAGCGAACGCCAGAATTCTTTAGCCCCCGTGAAATTTGAGAACTCGGAATCTCGCCAATTGAAAAAAAAAAAGTTGGATTCGGTCAATTTGTTGCAGCTAGCGCGACGTACGGGAAAGGCCAACTCGAAGGACCATGGACCGCAGGTAATTTCCTATGCAGCGAGTTTTTTCCATTTTAGTCGCAAAACCTGTCCAAAAATTAGAGACGAGAATTTCTGAACGTTGGCTGAAGACACACATTCATACCCCTGTTTTCTTCGCGCACTTTCCTCATAGGGATGCTAGACATTCGGATCATAAGAAAGTGGCTTCTGATAACATGTTTCATCAAACGTTGCAATTAAGGTCCAGGTAATTATGAGTACATGGTGTGCAAACTGCATGCCGAAAATTTGCGACACTGGACGCTATAAGGTTAAATACTGGCACGAATACTAACCTCCTGTATGTGATTTTTTTCCACCGTTCCAGACACAAGGAGAAAAATTCACTTCGTTCAATCAACTTGACCTAATAAAGTCTGCGTTGTTGACAAATAAATACAGTTGTTACTAAAAATGTTCCACTTTGATCTTGTCTAACTTGGACTCATATTTAAAAGCAAAATCACATCCTCTGTGCACAGAATTTACTTCGGGAAAACCAACAAATTGCGCGTCCGCCAATGAGAAATATTTTAAAACAGTCTATATAATAGCTGCACCTTAGAGAAGGAAAAAAAATGGCAAAATTGAAACCAAGCGGAACAACGAAATAAAGGAGGAAAGAAACGTGCAATAAGAAGAATGGGTCGGAAAGATAAAAAAAAAAGATTTCCACCAGCACGAAAACACCAGTAGCCTAGTGAACGATGGGGCCGCCGAAATAGGAACCGCTAATCTTGCGCCGTTCATCACGCAGCTCCCTAGTGTAAGCGCGCTCGGCACCCTATCGACCTGTTCGGGAAAGAACGCTCTATTTCCCCGGCCTCCAGAGGTCGCAATTAGAGGAAAGAGAGGATACCGTCCCTTTTTCTACGAATTGTCGCCTTTGAATCGCGATATCCAGCGGAAGGAAGAGAATGGGTGTTTAGAGCCCTCACACGTAACACTAGCCTTTATACATATCAGTCCCTGGTGACTTCTGATATTTATTTATAATTATTGCTCTATTCGCCACTTCGAAGACAAGACGTGAAAGCAGCTTCAGGGATCTCAAATTTCTAGAAATGCCACCAGCCATGTCGGTAGCAATTCTTTTGCAATAAGTTATACCCCAACAGGAAACATTTTTTGTCAATTTTTTTCACCGACTCTGTCTCATTAACAAAAGGGAAGAAGCACCGAAAAGAAAATAGGAAGCTGAAGCATGCCAACGTGCGGTTTGTTACATCGCAGGAAATATGCTGTTATTTATTCGTGCACACCTGTGCATTTTTCTTACGCTACGTTTGATATGTATCGCAATATTCGAATACTCAAGGTGCCTGACTCACATGAAAAATCCTCAAACAGTCCTGAAAAGCTGACATTCTGGAATTATTATTAGCAACTCGAGGACAACGGAGATAAAGAGTACATGTTCGTCAGTGCATTTCAGATGAATCCGTTAACCAGGTGATAGATGACAATGACAGCAGCAGTAAAGTCTAGATAGCGAAATGTTCGGAGGAATGAACGAAGCAAGAATAGAGATAGCGTACAAATATCCGCACGGTGAAGTCCGCGTTCTCATTGTCAGCGCTGGCGAGCTTGGTTCCTGGTTTTACGTTTGTTATCTTGTTGTATGCTTACCAGAGTGAATGAAAATATTTTGCTAAGTAAATAATAATGTTGGCGAAATAGCTCGAAACATAAGTTTGTTTAGCTCCGTTTCCAAGAATCTTCTAATCTGACGTGATTAGAATGTTCAAAAAATTTTAATGGCTTTTATTCACTAACAGAATTCCAGCAACCCCAACCAACTATCTATCCCTGGAATAGTCACAAGCTAAGCCTAAATTTATGATGGTAAGCCGCACTCCATACAATTTCCTCGAAAATTTAAACGCCTTGTTGATTGATACTGATGAGTAAGATCCCAGTTTTCGTTTTTCCTTGTCAGCGGAGGCCGGGAGAAATTTGATCTACACGCCAGAAATACCAAGGCGTGAATCTTCATCTTACCTCGCACGGCACCAAACACTCCAGCTGGTCTAGCAGGTGTAATAGGATGACATTTTACAGCGGTCCCGGCTTCTACCGCTGGCGAGGATGCTATAGGCAGTTCTAGCTGCCTAATCATTGCACACAGCTCCCCTGCTGTCAATGTTGATTTTGCACTTCCCGACGCAGTATCAACACTCATGAAGGCCCACTGGGCTCCTGTCCCTCCCCGAAAAAATTGGCAGTTGACAGCTTGGTTAGCCTTGGTTAATCTTGATTGCAGGTCCAGGTTAGTCTGGTTGTCTGGCTAGTTGTTGTCACGTGGTTCATCACGTGATTGGTCACGTCACCAGTGACGTGGTTGGTCACGTGGTGTCGTGCGACCACGGTGGGAATGCGAGCACGGCGAAACTGCGTGTTCGTGGCTGATGTAGCTTTCGCTACAAAACTGATGAATCTCCACGTCTCCCGCGCTACGTCCTGTAGGATGAAGCTGCTGCAGTGCTGAGTGGTATAATTCTTTTGTTTTCGGTAAGTCTTGACGACTTCTTGTAAACACGCTTCCATCCTCTGTTCGTATTATGTCCGAACTGAGCGCCACTTCTGTGTCCCACTTGTTCCCAGACCTAATCCGAACTCTGTCCCCAGGCCATAGCAGCAAGACCTGCTGTTCTGTGTGCATATTTTCTTGTGGTTTCGGGGTTTTCAGAGTTGCTGAGATGAGTCTGAGCAAGGGCCCAGGAGTGGCATCCTGCTGTTACTACTCGTCAGATATTGGGGTGGTGAGACATTATCTTACAGCGAAGACGCACGGTAATCGAGAAGGCGAAACCAAAACTCCTCTCTTTGTGATCCTACCTTTGTCAGCAGTGCTTAGATTATTTGTACTCATTTTTCTGCGGGTCTATTCTATTTCGGAGAACAGGATCTGGAAAAGTTGTACTAAAAGTCAAACATCACTTTAAATCCTTTAAATTTGTTGGCTGTGAATTGGGAATCCCCATCAGAGCAAAGTTCTAGAGGGATTTCCATAGCGTGCAAATATGCAGACAGTTTACAGTTATGTTTATCTTTTAGCACATGGCTTCTATCTCCTATTATACGAAATAGAATGGACTGGCAGCGAACGGCGTACAATTAATCAAGAGACTGCCCAAGAAGGCAAGAACATCAAAGGTGGAGTTTTCGCTTGGTCTTCTCGACTACCGTGAGTCTCCCTTTGTTGTGCCCCAGCGCGTCGTTTCTCTGATGCTGATGCTTAGTTCTCTCTTGAGCCACAGCATCGCCGCTTTTGCCCTCGCTTCAAGCTCTGCTTTGTGCAGCAACGACTTCCTCAACCACTGCCCACTCGACTCCTGGGGTGAGCGTCGATTCCTTTTTTTGCTAGAAGCTTTTCCCTCAGCGCTTTACGAGACGTGTCGTACACTGTTTGGTCACCTAATATCGACGCCTGGAGATTAACAGAGCAACAGCTCTTAAATTTCAGTTGCAGATTCAGAAATAAGTGCTCGAAAGGCTCACCTTTGGCTTGCATATGGCTCCAGAACATGCAGAGCCCGAACGTTTTATTCCTCTGGGGCAGGCTCTAGGACTCTAATGCTTGCACTATCTTGTCGTAGTCCTCCTTGTCTTTAACGGTAAGGTCGGGGGTGTTCTGAAAGGCGATTGCCTCTTTACCGGCGAGGTTAATCAAGATGGTGGCTTTGTGAGCGTTGCTAGGCTGTTTTCGTGCTTCCGGGGGCTCCGTGGCGATGAAGTACATGTCTACTCTCTGCTCGAATCAGATCCAATTGTCCGCTATGTTATCCTCGAAACAGAACGGCTCTGGTGGCATCAGCTTCGTCCCTTTTTGTCGCGGGAACTGGTCACTTCTGACACCATGTATTGAAAAAAAACCGACCCGTATACAGTTGCCATGCAGCAACTGATGTTTACTGCCCACGCCCCCAAATTGCCTAAGCACGTTGCCATAAAGGCTGGTGGGCATCGCACTGATTTAGCGGTTACTGATACAACCAGGACTTAATGACATGGTGGAAGTACGAGCAGGGCAGCGCTGCACGAGCTTCTGTACATAGCATCTCAACGAATGTTACGGCTTGACGCAGAAAGAGGAACCGGCAGGAACAGAGCACGAAATCACGTCGAGGCAGCAAGTAGGCACGTCCTCCAGCAGCAACGTGCTCGACAGTGCGCGGCTGTAGCCATTCGTCTTTGCCACTCTCAAATGCTACAGTATGTTCCAAGCAAGTATTAAAGTTAACTTAAAATTACACGAATTTACGTGAGTGCTTTCTCAAGTAAAGTTAAGTCTGAAGCTCTTCGAATGGCCTAGATCTCTATGACTTTACAACATTACGACCCAGCTCAGTACCACTGTAAGTATTCCTATATTAGAACTTATACCAGTCCAACATCGCATCCACAAATCAGTTCAATAGATGTTAGCAGAATCAGAGAAACCAGAATAAGAAACACGAAACATAGCCAAGCGTTTTATACTGAATTGAGTTTGTTCTCTGCAAATAAAATATTACTAAGAAGAGTTGAAGAAATACTCTCAATATGAGGCATGGCGTGAGCTCGTTTTTTACACTCTTTCCTATGCCTTTTGAGCACTATAACCTCCCAGGATAAACAAAATAAATAATATCGCTGAACGAACTTCCCTCAACACTCGTGGGTGCGTTGGGCCTCGTCACATGACCGTTAGAATTGGCCGTGTATGCCTTTGTTACGCTTTTTCCGGTCCGGACACTCCGCTGCGTGATAATGGTGGCGTTCGAGCGGCGCTTTTGTCGGAGCTGCTTGCAAGGTTAGCACGTCCTTATGATGTTCTATTATTTCTTCCTTGCATGCATTGTGGTGTTTACACCTTTGTTCCTTTCCTTCGTTCTGCACATAGGCTGTCTTTAACGCCTATCTTTTTTTTTTCTCAAATCCTTAGGGTTTTGTGTTGCGGCAGCGGGTCTTCTTCGTATTGCTTGCCCCCTGGAGGGAAACAAAAAAGTAATACCTGCCCTGCTTTTTTTTTCGTAACGAATAAACTGCTCGTGTAACCAAGAAACAGACGAACACAGCCTAAACTCCGCAATCCGCGCCGGAAATTCATATCCACGATTTTACTAGCATCAAAATATGTACCCACAAAAAAAAAGGTAAGCCGATTGGTGCCCTGTTATCTCAAGCACTGCTCCAAATTTTAGCAAACAGTAGAAACTCAAATATGACTATTCACTCCTCTGTTTCGAATAACTTTCTCTTGGCTGGTGATTGTGAAGTTGGAATTGAAGGATCCCCTTATTCCAAGTTTAGTTCAAATCAAATCAAAACAAATTTTATTCCGCAACAAAAAAGTTACGAGGAGGGCAGGTAAAAGCTGTGCGAAACAGTTTCAGGAGTCTTGACCCCCTAGCACACGGGGCAGCATAGAAGCGGGCGGCTAAGGAACAACACTAAGCGGGCGGCTAAGGAAGTTCAAGAGCGTTAGCTCTTACTCATCACGTTTCTCATCTTGGGGTCTGCTACCATCTCCCTTCGGCGTGAAAATTCTAAGTCCGAAGAATTCAATATGGCGGCCCCCATAGTAAACCGATATATCAACCCAATTGGTTATTGATTGGTGAACTCATTAGCATATCGAATTAATGATTGATTAGAGATGTCAGTGATTTTGTAACGTCATAATTACCTAGTCACGTGACTATTCAACACAAAACTGCGATCCGATCGCCGACGTATACGTGTGTTTTGGGCGTCTCACTAACGGGGAATAAATCTCTCAAACTCACAAAAAAGCAGACACTCCACGCTGCCAACTGCTATGCACGGAATGTGGGTGGCGACGCAAACAGTGGTATGCGTGCACTGCGAGAAGCCGTTTACAGAGCACTGCGTTCTTCCATAAACCCTTTTTTTTTACCTTCGCCTTCAATTTGCGATTGCGAACTTTGCGGCATATGGATGCCGGTAACACGTCGAGAACGACAGAATCGCCCCTGATATTTTTGGTTAGCACTGACCTTAATTAGGTTTATTTAGTCGCTCTTTGTGCATTGGCACGAAACTGTGTCCAAGTGCGTTCTCTCCGCAAGTGCAACGCTGTCAGACAAAATATTTCGCCTTCCATTCACCTGAATGCATAACACATGGAACAGAACAGATCTAACAACAAAATAGGCACATGCATTTGCGTAGCATATGTTTGAGCTAGGTACCGCACTTACGGTACCGGCAACACTGAAATAATCGGCCAAATTCGCTGCAGTTGTTCGGGGCACAAGCTTTAGAAAGCAGAGCCTGCTTCGCATTTGGTGAATTCTTCGGCGAGAATCACTCGGCAGTTGACTTCTGAGCGTAAACAGCTCAGACTAAGTTCAACGCCATCCAAAAGCTCGGAACAAGAAACGAAAAGACGCAACAAGCACCATGTGCCGAATGAACGCAATTCGTTGCGGCATACGATTTCAGTCGGTACGGCATAGCCTTCTGCATAACTGCAGCGAACACCGACTGCCCAGGTCACCCATAAGCCGCAAAACGAGCCCCACCGATCTTTACTGCCATCGTGCTCATGTTTGCTGCCGGTTGTAAGGTGCGGTCGGCGTAAGGCTAATGGCATAAATATGTACGCCTTCCGTAGTCGTCGGGCATGAAATGCGCTCGAGGCGCAAAGGAACATAATGACTGCTGCATGCGGAAAACTGCGGTCAGTGTATCATTTCGCGAAATGAAAACGTGCTGCACATTAAATGTGCCATTTCTTCAACGAGTCCGCACTCAGGTGCCCCTCCCTGTCGGGCTTTATTGTGCAGCAAGGTGGAGGGCATGCCATAAATTAGCACCGCTGTGGGGAGCGTATCTTTTTCATATTTCCTAATTTATTCTCTCTGTGATGCAGTCTCAGCTACGTCTATCATTTTTGTTAGCCAAAACAAATAATTTTGGCGAGAAATTGCTTTACACCGCTACTGCATTACTATAATCAGTCTGAACAGCGCTTGCGGGCATTGTATCCTTCTGCGTTGCTTTTAGGCTGTAAGCCTACCACAAATATAACAAATGATATGGTTCGAGGAACAGCGGGGCGGCCTCGATTTATGTACGAATTTATTTACAATAAAAGTTCATTAAACTTCCTTCCCTTCGGAGTGCTTTCGCGACTACTGTTCCGAATATTGTTTCCCGGGGTACACATTGGCCACCCAAGGAAAGCTGTGTGCAGTATGAGTTTCCAGAATGCTTGCTTTTGGTGTCGTTCGGTATATATAGCTATGACCTTGATATCAGTTCTGTATTGAAGCGATTGGTGCCAAGTTTTATGAGGAATATAAACTTATATCAGACAAGAATAAAGCTCCAAGTTTCTCCTACCTCATTTTCTACTTTAATAGAGGCCGCTAAAGGAATGCCTCATGACACGGGGTGAAAATCGGTATCCATTCAATTTGTGCCACACCATCCCCACTCCTTCACATCATACCAACCAAATGGCCATCTAGTAACCTTGCTTCATAACGAACACTGGCATTATGGACCCAGGATACTTCAGCAGCGTGCCGCCTGAGTTGCCGACATTGTGGGCTCCGGCATGAGAGAGAGACACAGGTAGAGGCAATGCAGGAACTTTACTCAGAAGGGTGTTTCGGTTGGCTACCCGAAACGGGCGCCTACGCAGCACCCGACTTGACCAGCAACACGAGTTTAGCTTTTTTTTGTAACCTGGTAAGCGATGAAAGAACACGTGCTGGCGACACTGTGCGATACCTAGCAGAATGTGCGAGGCTGTCAGAACGAGAGTGAAAGGTTGTTTTGTTTGCTAAACACGTTTCGTGCTTAATGTGAAAAGTCGAGGGAAGCTGAAACAGAGTAAGCTTTATCAGCATATAGTGATGTGAGTACAGGAGCAGAAAAATTATGTGACTATTTTTTTTTACTTTCGCTTTGTCAAACACTGTTGCTTAAATTAACCCTTTCAGTACTATATGCTAGCATACGATTAATTTTTAAAAAAAAACTAAAAGAACTTGAAAGGGCTAAAATTTGCGAAACTCTTTCCTTCACCGGATTGCGGTTATGATGGAGCACGAATAAACTCACACAAAAGACCACTCCGGTATGTTATGCTTCCACGAGCTGTATTTTGTGAACTATATAGACAAAATAGCCTCATAGAGTACGCCAACTACCGGGAGCGAGCATTTGCAGAAGAGATATTCAAAGGAGCGAGCCAGAACTTATGTCGATTTATTTGAGAAGGAGGTAGGCAGACTTGATGCGCAATACTTATTCCCCTCTCTTCAGCTTAAAGTTCCCTACCATTCATGCAGTATAATACAAACCTTGCGGAAATTTCATGCATTCTGCCCGCTTGAAGAACATAAACAATGACGTTTTTTTACAGAGGCAGTGGTACTGGATCGGGAGTTAGAGAAAGCATTTCAGTAAATCACATAGGTGCTGTAGAATGGATCGAGGAAGTATAAGTAGGGGGAGAAGAAAGCATAAATAATGCAGCAGTATACGTTATTCTTAAAAGGTAATTCAAGCAGGCCAAATACAGAACGGAAAGCGAGAAACCAATAAAGTTAGCGACCGCGCTTGAGGTAGACATTGGTAGAGAAATTCGTCGCGCGAAAGCCCGTTTTTAAGAGCTCAGAAGCCTGGAATGTGTGTCGTGGCTTCCAGCCGAAGTACTCCTTGAGCAGCGTTTTATAATATTTCCGACAATTCGTTGCTTGAGAAGAAAGTTTTTTCAAAATTAAGTTGGAGCATTTCACTCCAGTTCTTGCCCCTTAGACGCAGTGGATTCGGAACGGCAGTCTATAGACCTATTTTTCCTCGGTCGGCTTCTCAGAAGTAAGTCTGTAAGTTCTTGTGCGGGCTCTGTGCTTACGCCTCATTTTATTAGGACGTCAGTTCTTTGAATTGAGATTTTTGTCTTTTCAAGAACAGATTCAAAGACATTGTCGCCTGTGTTTGGCTTCAAAGGGACCGTAAGATACAAGAAACTCAGTGGCTTCTCTGTATTTGTGGTCTGCATTGTTTTTACCAGGCCCCTCCTTTTTTAATCATTGTTATTGATGTTCGGTGCTTAGGAGGGCGAATTTTTTCATATATTCGAGTTGGTTACAACTGCTCGTGCTGGTCTGAAAGCCAGGATGTCCCTTGCGATTGATGACTGCTACCGATAATAGATCTTACTTATTCTGCAGGCTGCATCACGCGTAAAGTTGACTTTGCGGGCTGTGTTTATGGAGTTCGAAGCGTGAATAGCCTCTTGCGAGATACACATTCAAACGTACACATATTGAATAAATGATGACCTCTGCGTGCTATACGTACCCGAGGAAATGGTTGCCAAAAAGTAGGTCCTGCACAGGCGGTGGGTATTATCCCACTAAATCATTTCTACTGAAAACGACCCAAAGTTTCACTAAGAAGTCAGCTGCAGCACTCGTGGCGTCACCACCGCATGCGGATATCTGCAAATTGCCGCAGTGTTCGCTTGTTGCACGTTATATTGGTCTCAGAAATAGTCATCCTTAGGAGACCACAATTGAAATCGAAGAAGAGCGCAGGGCAAAGAACTGTTTCGCATCACAGTAAAGGTTTTCTGCTTGTGTCAGGCTATTAGAAAGAACTGGCATAATTATATCAGAAGGATTGATTAAAATAATATTTTACAGTATTTTGGAGGTGTGAACAGCCCTTTTACACTCTGCTGGTTTCATGAAATCTGTATAAGCGGCGCGTTCAGCCTACGCCAAAGGCCCAAATGTTGGCGTTGTTTGCGAACGAGCGAAAAAGAAGTTTTGAAGACAGCGAAACTAGTTCTGAAAGTGAAACTTATAATCGTAAATTTAAGATATTAACACAGTACAGCCCAGCAGAAACAACGCTGATGTGACTGCTACTTTTGCCGTCCTTTCTGCGCTGCGAAGCTCGCGCCAGAGAGCAATAGAGGACCCAAAGCAGCCCCTTGCTGGGATGTGGATAATGGATTCTGCCTAATGATGGATTCCCACTTCCATACTCGCGGTACGCTTTCACAGAGTGCACACTCAACCTTTTAAAAACGTGGGTCAAACATAACAGGAAGGTAGAGAGTAGAAAAAGCTCCCACGAGCTGTGAATTCGCACTGTTCGAAACGCAGCCGGTTAAAACGAGGCGATTTGGTTTTGTTATGCAAACATTTTTTTTCGAAATTATTGGCTAGTATTTTACGTGGGCTCAGAGAGCCTTAAATCGCAGCTAGTTTTTTGCGTGCAGTTGTGTAAGCGCTTTCCACTAGGTACCTTTCGGACTCGAGATACCCCGTTTTGTGCAGCTAGTTTCTTCCAAAATGTACCGAGCCGATTTTAGCCGCAGGCTGAGTCGGAATTTCAGCAGGCCTTGCAACAGTTATCGATCGTGGTTTGGAATGTTCTAAGAAAAAACGGCGGCAGACTAAGTCGTCGCATCGAGAATTCGCACCTGGCGCTCTGCGCTTTGAATGTTTAGATGGAAAATAAAGTAGACGAATCATTCTGGAAACGAGACCTGAAAGTGAAGGTGCCAGGAATGCAGCCAAATATTTTGTGTCTTCTGACGCAAGACGAAACATTGGCACAAAAATTCCTCGGCGCCTTACCAGAGAGGGTGTTCGCTCAGCAGGAAGATGAAGACAAATCACATTGGCTTCCTTGTTAGTTATTTTTGATTGCATGCGACGGCTTGGTAAATAACTATACCGGCTGTGAAGAATACTGCGAGGCTTGTTGTCATTTTTTATACTTTGTTTCCCCGTACAATACGTCTGAATGTTGCTGTTTCTGGTGTGCACAGAGAAGAAGGGACTGTAAAAGTTTTTTTTTTCATCAATCCTGCAATTTCACCAATAGAGCTGTCATTCAGCAACCGATGGAAGTCGTGTGACGGATGGGATTAAGATTTCATGCGGCGCAATAACTACATGGAAGATGAAGTTGCGTTCATTCATTGCACTTCATAGGATCTATATTTACTTGTGCGCCAAATAAAATATCTTGCACGTGCACGACGTAGCAGAATTTTCGTTTATTGCGTTAGTCAGGCAGAACAAAAAAAAAAAAACTCTTTCACTCCTAGTTTCTTAAGCTCCCTTCGCAGAAGATATGCCCAGGAAAAGATAAGACCCGCACTATTGTTGTCTTGCTGACCTGTTCACACAAATTATTTCAGGTCCGCCGATATGCAAAATCGGTTGTCAGTATTTTGTTTGCAAAATATAATTTATTTAAGGAGGAATTGTAACATCAGCGTTGTTCTAGTAAAGTAAAAAGTGTGGCCACTCTGACAAGTATGCACGTTGTGACCATGCAAGTAAATAATAGTAAATAAATACTCTAGTATATAATAATAAATAGCAGTAAAAAAACTTTATTTTTGGTCTGCCTTCTCTTGTAGACTCTCATATTCTTTTGCTCGCAGATGATTGTGTCATTTTTCATTTAAATAACTGGTGCTTAGGACAATTCATTATCTAAGTGTCCACTTACTAGCATCGCGAACTGTTGTGGTGAAGTCACACTTGATAGTAGAAAAACGACTTCGCCACCACCTTAGTATATTGATAACATTTGTTTAGTACCAGTGGCGTCTAATACATACCTAGGCGTTTATTTTATTGCAAATTTAAGTCCGTCTCTTGATATCGAGCGCTTTATTTGACATGGCTAATCGCGTGCTAGGCAAAATACATCGACATTTTTTTATGTTCCTTCATCTTTGGAAGTATTGCTATACAAAAAAACTAATACCCTCGAAACTGGAATATGCTACTTCGGTATTGCATTCTCATTGCGTTTAGTTCTTACTACTTGCTGCCACTCAGTAAGCATAAAAACCATGAAATCAGATTTTTATCTCCCATCACTGTCACTTCGTGGAAAGGTGGATCGTACTGCACTGCTTTAGAAGTTGTGCCATCATTCCGCACATTGTGATCGCCTTATTCCTACACCATTTTATGTATCCCCTTGCACTGACCATCAGGAAAAAGTAGGCATCAATTCACGCGAAGGTAAATACCTCTACCAATTATTTTTTCCCGCACACCTCACGTGATTACAGTCACCTTGCCGCAGATATTGTATGCATAGATAATAATGAACAGTTACATGCCGCATCAGCTAGAATTGTGTACTGAAGTGCTATTTATTTCTTCATTTAACTACTATATATTTTTTATTTTTGTGTTTTACTCCTCTCCTTCTGTAATGTCACTGGCCTTGAGGGGTACAATAAATGAAATTAAATGAAACATTCACAGGTGACTTCCCTAGCTCAAGCTACAGAAAAAAAACGACTCAAGTTTTTAATTGCGTTTAGCCACTTCCTTGGGATCTGCACACTCATGTTGACGCTGTCTTATTTCTCAGTCTGCACCAATGCGTCGTAGTCGACGCAACTCCTACAAGCTTTGCCCTGCCTGGTGCTTGGCTGGTCCGAGGTGAAATGCTTGGAAATGGGTCTTTGACACCGCCTTGAGTATAAGAAAAATACCTTGTGTCATGGCGCTCTTTGGCCACAGATGCCCTTGAGCCCTAAAAATCAATCGTCATCAACTCCTGCTCCGATGTGCTGGATGGACCCGGCTCGCTGTTTATCACGTCTTCGGTATCTGTACACTCACGTTGACACCGTCTTCTTTCTCGCGGTGCATCACTGAGGTGTAGTCGCCGCCACTCCTCTAATATTTTAGACGGACTCGGCCCGCTTTCTATCATGGCGTGCATTGCTTTGCGAGATCTTGTTTGTTCGCGCCGCGGATGGAAGATAATGGAAACGGCACTTCCCAGTGCGTAGCACGAGAGGGATCCAGCTTCACACAAGCTCGATGAGCTGGTTGGACCTCCTGACGTAGCGCTTTCGCACTAAAATACGTGAATTCCATATCACTCTAAAAACGAGCACCTCCCTGCACTGAGTTCTCCGAGGAGTGTGTCGAAACTTTGAAACTTTCAAAACAGCTTTATTTCAAGCTGACTTCCAGCGCGATTTGCACTCGAGGCAATACACTGGGTGGCGCGAATTGTACCAGGTGCTAAAATTATCTGGAAAGAGCTCTCTCAGTCAAATGTGTTCGAGGAATGTCAAAAGGCCCAAGTAATGACGGCGCTGAAAGAACTTGAATTGTGCGCCGATCTGCTTCTGTCGTGGTTCGGGGGCAAGTTATGGTTTCCAGTTCTGTTCCCTGGCCTACTAGCGGAATTAGTCACGTGGGCCACACCATTGAAGAAAGGCTAGTGCGCAAAAAGTAGGACTGCGGTGGAGACAAGCTGTAGTCGGCGGCTTGTCTGCACGCCGGGAGCATTCAACTAGGCCCCATTCACGGTGATTGGCATTGTGCCTCTTCCTTTCCAATGAAAATCACTGTTGAGGCATAGCGAACACAGGCACAGTGGTCGCCTTACAGCGTGAATGGGCGCTCCACGCGTGTCTTCTCGGCCGTGGCAAGGCCAACTTGGGCTACGCACTCCCTCCTGCAGGGGGGTGGGGGTGGGGGGGGGGGGGGGGGCGCTATCAGTTCTCACAGCCTGCCAGGCGCTCAGTAGAAGCGAGTGATTGTCCTCGCTCGCCATTTCGTCTAGCGATTGCAGAGGTGTTGGTGGAGCTATTCATACTTCTAAGGTTTACATGTTATCTGCACCGGACGTGTGTATTGTTGAAGCAACTTCCTTCACAACAGGCCTCTATATCGTAGTGACTAAGCAGTTAAGGCAGTTTAAACCCAAGAAACTTCAGTACTAGCTTCAGCTGGGAATCAGACATGTGCGCAGATTGCTTTGTTTGCGTATTCGCAGCTTTGATGGCAATATACAATTTAGCACAAGCTATAACTAAGTGTAGAAGATGACCCTTGGCATAACAGGGCAAAGAGGTGCATTCTAAGAATTTTATGTCCAATGGCGGCAGGGCACGCAAAATAAGAGACACTGAATAATATTCCTCCTAGTTTGCCCCCTCTTCTATTAAGCCTATTACATCACTTCGGATTCATAAAAGCAAAAAAAAATCAGCAAAAACGTAAAGTAAATCGCCGCGTGTGTGACCAGGCGGGTGCTCTAACCGCTGGGTCATTGCTGCGATGGCCCAGCGGTTACAGAATCTACTCTAAGAAAGCGTGCTGTTTTGTCATAACAAAGTACCTCTTAGATAGAGAGCCTTGCCCATGCATGAAATTCGGTAAATCAAACTTTTTCTTTGTTGTCTCACCCTGCATTGATATTTAATGTGATGCAAATCCGCCAAACGTTCAGTGCATGCGCTGACAAAGGCCACCACCTGTTTAAAGTCACACTAAAGAGAAATATCAAACTAAGCAAGACAAATAGATTATTCCCAGGGAACACTACGGGCGTTTTTTTTTTTCTGCCCCGAAAGGTAGCTGCGTTCCTGAGGCAAGCTCAAATGAATGACCTGAAACCAATCCATATTGAAAGCGCCTCAGAAATGTGGACGGCCGTAACGTTATTTCTGTGGGGCATTTGCAGTGTTTCTCTCCGACCTATCACCGCCGCCACTTCCAAAGACAAGAAGCGTGGCCAGAAACCGACACTAGCACGCGTGTCCCGTGACCGGTCCAGCCGACCGTCACGCCGGCAATGGCAAAACGCAGAAGCTCTTCGCTGTATCGCGTGGCTCTGAGTCTCGTTGCAACGCACGCGTACGGAATAAATAGACGCCATGAGTGCGAAACAGCATGAAATTGTTGAGGGCAGCCGCAGACTGCAGAACGAACTGCTGATCGCGCTCATGCACATGTAAGTACATCAGTGAGGCAAGTGTGTGGCCGTCGGTGCGTTGCCTGTTCTTGTGAAGTGTACGCCCAATCTTCGGGGGATCCTCAAAAGGATGCGAGCAGCTGTTGCGTTCTGACGCGTTTCATTCAATACCACGTCTCAGCGTAAAATTGCATTAATCATCAAACGACGCTCTAGGCTGTCGAGTTACGCATTTTTTTCACTAACTACGCAGTATGATCGCAGACGACCCTGGTGATTCGCTCTGCTGTGGTCGTTGCGACTTATAACTTCGTGAACTGCTTGCTGCGGGGTGTAAGAGGAAGCAAGTCATGATACGTTGGGCTTAATTGTACGATCCCTTGTGTCGGCTATTGCTGTTGACAGGTAATGCATGCATAATCTTAACGAGCACGCATTACTGGTTGAACGTTTGCCTCGCGGAAGCTCGCTATCGTTAGTACCAATTTAGCTGCATATCACACCTGCATGCTACAGCTGCGCTGAAGAGACCGAACACTCAAATGAAAGGCGTCTAACGTACTACGTGCATGATGGTGCCAACTTGGAATACTTTTTTCTCTGGGCCAAACAGCAAGAGAGAGAAACCCCTTAATGAAAAAAAGAAAAAAACATTTAGCCGCTCGGGGCCAAATGAGAGGCGGTGCTGCATGCATGTGTGTGCATTCATATTTTTTACCTGATTTCAAAGCATGTTCGCTTTTCCACTGCACAGAGAACATGCAAGACCACGCGCTTGCATCGTGCCTCGCACGTTCGCGGCGTGCATGTATGCGCGTGTCTGCATGAGCGCATACTAAAAAAAAACAGAAGGCGATGAAAACGTTTTGACTAGAACTAGTATTGGTGGTCGGTCATCCTATACTGGGAGTCCATTGAACCTTGCAGCCGCTCGTGCACTTTTGGTCATCTCCTGCTGAACTTTGGGGTCTGAGCTAGACATATTTTCTCCCACCACTCAATCGGCGATTATGTCATGCTTTTTATTATTGTGTTGTTTTTGCAGGCCCGTATCATGTGGTATCGGTCCGCCTCTATGCCTCAGTGTGCGCATTGTTGCTCATAGTCTTCTAGGCAGATTACGTGAAATCATTTCGGCTTGAGGATGTGTTTGTACAGCCACATCGCTTTTCGTAACGGCCGCAGCCAGCGCTAAGTAGCCGATTTGGCGGCCGAAGTGGGAACAAAATCGCTTCACTGGCCGCCTAACCAGCATGGCAGAGCCTGAACGCCGTTGAAAGCCTGCAGTTCTGAAGTTGCTGCATGCAAAGGCCAAATGCAGCCTGAGGGAAAAAATTGGTTTTGAGGAAAGGAAATGACGCAGTATCTGTCCCACATCTCGGCGGACACCTGATCCGCGCCGTAAGGGAAGGAATAAAGGACAGACTTATAGAAGAACGGAAGAAAGAGGTGCTGTAGTGGAGGTCTCCGGCATAATTTCGACAACCTTGGAATCTTTTAACCCGCCGCGGTGGCTCAGTGGTTAGGGCGCTCGACTACTGATCCAGAGTTCCCGCGTTCGAACCCGACCGCGGCGGCTGCGTTTTTATGGAGGCAAAACGCTAAGGCGCCCGTATGCTGTGCTATGTCAGCGCACGTTAAGGATCCTCAGGTGGTCGAAATTATTCCGGAGCCCTACACTACGGCACCTGTTTCTTCCTTTCTTCTTTCACTCCCTCCTTTATCCCTTCCCTTACGGCGCGGTTCAGGTGTCCAACGATATATGAGACAGATACTGCGTCATTTCCTTCCCCCCCCCCCCCCAAAAGAAAAACAATTATATGGGAATCTTTAACGTGCACTGACGCCGAAACGCTTCCACCACAGTCGGGTTTGAATCCGGGTACTCCAAAAAACCATACTAGGCGAAAGACTCAGCGCTCATGGTTGCGTCCTCGCAATTAGAAGATAATTTCCCGCTGATGCGAAAAAGAGAAATTGTGTAAGTACGTCACCTCCTTCACTTGTACAAATCCGCATGTGAGGGTGCCACGTGTACTTGGGCTTAACAAAATTTTCTAGCTTATAATAAAGCTTCGTTTTTGCTAAAAAGTCATATTTCCTATCATACATCGCTAACTTATCAGTCTAGCCTGACAGTATTACGCTTGTGATGAGCCTTTATAGTTAAGCCACACTGCGTTGCATGATTGCGCAAACAAATGACGGGCGATTTAGCGTGGCTAGGCTAAATGTGAATTACGTGCGCGAGATTTTTGGTTTTCATTTCTGTTTTGGTGTTCCGGTTTCACGTAGGCGGACACTTAAGCTGCGCCTTAAGGATATAACACGATAGCGATAATGGCATAATGCCCATATATGTGGAATTGGTCATTGTCAAATTTACATTCATAGATCCCTGGGAGTCCCCTGTACCTATACTGGGGCAGTGGCGCAAAGATAAGAGATTCGCCACTGCCTTGCGATAGCCGGCGCTTCCACCGCTGGTGCTTGTGAGAGCCAGGTGGTACTTCTCGAGCAATCTCTCGTGCGCAATCATTACTTTTACTGCCACCGACCACGGTGGACAGTTTGATCACAGTCCAGTGGGCAGGTTGTAGTGAGGTCAAAAGGCCACGAAACCAAGGTAGCCTGCCTTCCACCTAGAGGGGCGACCTACGTGGCAGGTGGGCTTTCAAGAGCAGGTTGCTCACAGCCCGGTGTGCTGCACAGAGAACGGCTATAAGCGCCTGAGTTGAAGCTATAATACTAACGCACCAAAACGCCCCATGACTCATGCCCTGCAAGTTAAGACCGGCTAAAAGTATTTTTGCCTAGATCGCCTCTTATAAGAAGGTTGCGCATTGCCACAACCTTTTTTGGTAGCCGACACAAAAATACGTCGGCCTATTTGATACTCATGGCATGTTTTCAGGACAGTGAACGTGTAATATCCTTGAAAACATGCATGATGAGAAAGTACTTTCCAGGTTCGCAGTTACAAACTCCTCTATTCACGCTGAGTGTTGAAGCCTATACCATGAATAAACTCTGATTTTG